>VZRE01004019.1:0-158083 GCA_013396775.1 Cephalopterus ornatus | reverse complement strand
CCCCGCCCCCCTCCCTTCATCCTTTAGAGGCCCGGGAGGAGCAACCGGGCCGAGCTCCTCAGCTCTTGCCCCGGGGCTGGTGTCTCCCGCTGCACAGTTCCCCGGAGCACATCCCAGCCCTTCCCAGCCTCACAGCCCCTATTGCCATCTCCTCCTGCAGCCAGAAGAAATCTCTCCTTCTCTGCAGACATTTCCCTTCACTGCATCCCACTTTCTCCACCTGCCTCTTGGCCTCGTCCCCAGGCAGCACCTTCATCCATAGCTGCTTCAGTGGGACTCTCTCACCCCATGTCCAGTTTCTCTGTCAGGAAACACCTTTCGTCCGACCTGCCCGTGCCTGTTCCTGGCCACCAGCCTGGCCTTTCCATCACCCTCTTTGGCCATCTGACAAATGCCACTTCCCCAAAATTGTGGCAACTCTGGGGAATTTAAAGGTCAAGTATCAGCTGCTGGCATCGCTCCATGGAGACAAGCTCCAGTCCAAAGCAATGTCTGACCTTCCTTCTGTCGCAGGCAAAGTCGTCGTAATTCTTCTCTTGCACTTCATTTTAACCTCATGGAAGCAATGACATTGGTTTCTGTTTAAAGTCATGAGACCGGCCTTCGTGACATGCAAGTGTTCGAAAATAAACACTTGAGGAGAAGTTTTGCTTTAATTTAAACTGTTCCTTTCTCCCATGCGCCCACCTACCATCTACAGCACAAGTGTGTGACAACAGAGGAAACTGTTTCCCTCCATTTTCCACAAATAAACCAGAGACCTGCATGTGGCCTCATGCCATGTGAGTCAGAAAAATGTGTCTCCTTGCCCAGCCCAGACTCCTTTGCCCATAATGTTGATAAACACCTTGGAGTGAAACAGCTTTTTTTAAAAAACAGATTGTTTCCCAAATCACAAATAACTTTTAATCAAGTATTCCCAAATATATATATGCGTATATATGTGCTCAGTGGCAAAACCTAAAATTTCCACTTGGGAATTTCTGCCTTGCTAGGTCAAAGTAAGGGGACAAAAGGGAGTTGAGAGATAGTCTGTGAAGAAAATATTTTGAACATTTGGCATTACAGGAAAAACATATTTATGTAAAAACCCCCAACTTTCTGTTGCAGAATGAGCACTATTTCTAGGGTTTTCAGTTGATTTTTTTTATTTTGTTGTCGGCCTTGTTTTTCTCACAAGCATAAAAGTTAATTTACAAGAGTTTTTTAGAGATGTACAACCTGAGAAACAGAGAATGTGTATTCCACTGGTCGACAAACTTGTGTACAATCCTTGTCCACTGCAACTGATAGAACATGGATATCTTGGGGTTTGTTTTCTGTTTTTCTCGCTGTCAAAGATAGACATAAGTATAAACAAAAAGCAACACAAAATAATCACAGCACCATGCTGAGCCCAAAATAGCCACATTCTGTTAACCAGATGTATTTGACTTGTTGTTCGTGCATGTGTTGAGTGACCTTTTTTGTAGAGCACAGAATCATGCGCCATTAAAGTCAAGTAGATTTTTTTTTTCCCACTGACTTCCCTGAGGGGAATATTTGGCCTACAGTCAGATTTCTCCTGAATTTTAGGAAGATTTGTTGCTGTGTCTCTTGAGGACTAGGGTACTCCTTAATGGAGAAAATATTTTGCTAATGTGGATTTCTATTATTAATACGTAGTCCTGTGGATTATTCATAATGCTTCTCAGTTCTACATGAGAGTTTAAGTCATGGTCATAAGCTTCTTTGGCTGCATATATTATGCTGGGCAGGTGTAACTCCATAATCCTGGTTCTCGATTTGTCCAGTTTTGGGGAGCTGCTGGAGGACACCTCTACCTTTTACATAAACCCTATATATGTCCCCCAATTGGAAACCAGATCACACTGAGTAGAGGGCCAGAGACAGAAGGCACATTAGAAAGGGAAAGATCACATAGAGGCTGTGTTCAGATGTTCTGTTTGTAGGCAGTCAAGACAGAGATTTACATCTGAATCTGTGAAATGAAATGCTGTTTGGTCCTGCATCATATACTGCAAAATGTAGTATGATCCTTTTTCTGTGCCTTCTTGCCCCATGTATTTTACAACTGAAGCTTACTATTTTAGTTCAGTTTAATCAAATTTTACCTCGAAATGAATTTCAGTATCAAGGAAGGGTGCAAAAATTACATTTCATGCTTAAGTTTTCAGAAAGAATAGTAGATTAAGTTTCAGAGTCAACACAGAGTAACTGAAGACCTAAATATGATAATCAAAAGTAGTAGGTTTTATGCAAGAATATTCTGTTATGTTTTCTGACCTTTTGAGGGCATGTTTTCTGGCTATAAAACTCTTTATCTTTTTCTGGTTTTGGGGCTTAGCTGAGAGTGGGGATTTTGAGGTTGTGGGTTTTTTTTTTTTCATTTGTTTGTTTGTTTTTTGTTGTTGTTTTGGGTTTTGTTGGTTTGGTTTTTGTTGTTTTGGGTTTTTTTCTATTTTTTTTGGCAGCTTTGCAAACTTGCCCTGATAACCTGACTTTCAAGTCAGTGTAGAACTGTATTAGGAAAGCAGCATAACATTTCTGTAGCAGTTATCTAAAAAGAAAAGAGTAACTGCACACTTTACCAAAGACGTGTTTTCTCTGGACTGCCTACATGGCAAAAGAGATTGAAAAACTTTATTTTGGTTGGAAAAGTAAGCAGACATGACCAAACATGTACAAACTGCTATTTTTATATTCTCTTTTCTGACCACAACCACAGTGAGATCTGTTTTACAGATCTATTCAGAAATGCTAGATATTCACAGTTTGGGCAGGGATCTTTACATATATACTGAGTAATACTAAGTCACAATTAGCTTTAAAGAAGATTTTCTAAATGAAACAGCATCTGTCATATAAATCACCTCTTTTGCTCAAAACAAACTTTATTACTTCTTGATCTATCTGGTATAGGTATCTGTTAAAGTTCTACTGGATAATAAGACAAACAAGCAAGTGCCTGAAGTAATTATTGTTTAACACAGAGTTGATCAATGAAAAAGTGTCAAGCTGCCTGAGTAGTGTAAGCCAAGCAGTTGTGCTTCAGATTTCAAGCAGGATAAAATTTTATTGTCTTTTTTTACAAATTGATCTTTAGACTAGGAAGAGAAAAGACTAAGAGATATACTGCAAGATTTGACACTGCTGAGAAAGGCAGAGTTTAAGCAGAGCTACAGCACACGACAGGTATCAATACTTGCTGAGGTACCTCAGCCAGAGTCCCAGCTCTGGAGACGTGGTACTTTCCATACTAATCCCCACACCTTCTTCATGCAGAAAGAAAAAGGGAAATAGGGTGTAAAAGCTGAGAGGAAGAACAGGAAGAAGGGGATAACAAGATCCATGCACAGAGATTAATGTCCAGTTGAAAGGGGAGGCTCAGAAACTTAGGCTACTATTTTAGATTCAGTCAAAAGGACTTAGTGTGTCATCATACTAAATGTTGCAGATCTGAACTGCAATCCCAGAGGGCAGATTCACCACACCAGTCAAATGCAGGGAAGAGGGAAAGTGGCACCTCAGGTGAGGCTCCTTGTTCACCTGCCAGGGAAACCCAATAATGAAGACAAGTCTTGCATCACTCTGTACTGTGGACACGAAGCAGACACCTAATGTGGCATTCTCAGGTAACATTCCAAGTGTATTTACTAAACAAAACTGTCTAGCTTTAAAACACCTCATAGTGCTTAGGCCTATGTCAGAGCTTACAAAATAACAAAATTAGTCAGGGGCTATTACCCATATTTGGTACAACTTGGCTTGAAACTATACAGCTGCACTTTCCTCTATCCCAAAACAAACTGGTGCAAGCAGCTTCACATATTGATGAAACGTGTTAATAGCACAAACATGCAAAATAATGCAGGGAATATGCAAAATATGAAACATCCTAGGTTTTCATGTTATACACAGATGCATGCTCCTGGGTAATGGAAAATATGAGTTTGAAGTTGCCGAGGTTAAAAATGAACACGAGCTCCAAAGTGACTTGGATGTGCTTGGTTCCCCCCATTATAGTTCATAATATTCAAACATACATAATTCACATATATTCCCATATTCATAACTCTTCCTGCACCCAGACTCCCAGGTGTTCAGGTCTGATTCCTAAACCCTAGCCAGGTAACCCAGCATTCATCTGTACAGACAATTGTGGTTTTCCTGTGTGAGACATGTTGTAACTGCTTTTCACACATATGTTACATGCTAACTAAGAAGAGTTAAGATGAATAACAAAACAATTTTTAACTTCTGGTATGAAAATCATTGAAGTCATTTATGGAATGGTACGCAGTGGGAGCAGATAATAATACAGCTCTTCAAGACCTGTGCAGAAATTACTATTTCCAATAGTTTGGAACAAAAAAAAAAACCCACAAAACAAAACCAAAAAATCCCCAAACAACAACAAAAAACCTCCCACATACAAACAAAGCAAAAGTCTATATACAGCACATTATTAGTAGTAGGAAATATCTGTTCAAATTTTATCTGATCAAAATTTATATATTTCAACACCTAAATGCTTCATCTACAAGATCAATTTTGCAAGCACATGTGCATGCAAAATTATTATTTTCATAAAAATTTGCACCAATATCCATTTGAAGTTTTGGGGAATGTGCTGCATTATGTCTATGTGCTTTTAGAAACAAGAAAAATCCATCACTCAACTCAGAAGAATTTTAGGTATATTGACTGAGCATGGTAAACTTTGTGTATATATTTGTTTCTTTCCTCTTCTATTAGTCTCTGCAGTGCCAAGAAAGTCTGCAAAGAATAAACATCATGGGTAGTACTGGTAAGTAGATTCTAATGTACTTTGTATTACTCAAGGCCTAACCTGGTCTGCGAAAGCTTTACAATAGCTTTTTATTCATTTTTTTTGGTCCAACAATGGAAGAAAAATGAACCTCTTTTTGACCTTGGTCTACTAGAATTAAGTCATGGTACTGGCCTTTGCAATAAACCAGAAGCTGAATACATTTGATATGAAGCAATGGCCCCAGAAGCCCTTAATTTACATGCCATAGTTAAGAGTTACTTCTCTGAGAATAGTCTCTATACTATTTAACCATTCAAATATGCATCCATTTGTGCTTCTCCATAAGTGAATCATTTTAGCAAATAAAGAAGCATTTTTTTCTTGCTTATTAAAAGATATATCCTCTAGGACAAAGTAGTCTGAAAATCAAAGCTTTGACCAAATTCATCTGTGGTAATCACTCAGTCTTCAGATCTCTCTTTTTCCAGATCCTATTTTTTTTTGGTTCAGAAATTTTCATTCCTTTGAATAATTAGGTAAAATACAAAGTTTAACCATGATCAATGAATTGTATATGTACTTTTAAATATATTTAAACTTCTTTGTTGTTGAAGAGCTTGAAAACATCAACCTAAAATATTCAGCCACTAAGTCCCCAAATCATACTATCCTTAGAATTATCTGTCTTTTAAAGCAATTTAATGATTTTAGTTTCTGAGGTAAAGTGTTTATAAATGTCAATTGGACCATACAGTAATGTTTACTCTGAAACTTTTATATGTACAGATAATTCACCCTTCCATCTGTATTTTTTTAAGTCAGAGAAAACTAAGAGTATACTCAAACAAAACCACTGAACATCCCTAGCTGAGTATTTCTTTTCTATTTAACTGGCTAAACCATAAAATTGAGGGTAGTTTTTCTAAGACCTTTTTATATGTTAAATCCCAAACTGGAGAATAATTTTTGGATTTCCTAGAGCATTTGTTATTTTCAATAATTGTTCTTATTAAAAAAAAATAATAAACTTTTGATTGATTTCAAATCATGACATAGTTTTTTACTTTGAAAATAAAAAAATATATTGTTTACAAGAAAAAAATCCAAACTAACAAAAACGATTTCCAGGAAAGTTTTGATAAAAGCAATGCAGAGATGTTAATGCAAGCCCATGTATTAGTTTGGTCAACTTAAATACTTTTAAGTTGAAAAAGTTTAAAACAGGTTTTCTATACTATACGTATAGTATAAAAAGAGGTAAAATGGTTGGCAAACAACACAGGGTCTTTATCTTCCAATATGATACTTCTGTAAAGGAAACATTATTGTTAGATATGCTGAGAAAACACTACCAACATTGATGATGAGACCATCCACCAAAAAAAAAAGAGAGATATAACTATAAACATACTATTAATATATCACAGATTAGTATAGGTTTTTAAAAATACTTTCAATATATTCAGAGTACCAAAGAACAAAATTAAACTGGTCTTTGACTGTGGACTATATGTTATGGAATAACTTCAGCATTTCAAAAATCCAGAGACAAAAGCATTAGCTCTTTGAATTCCAGAGACTGAAGACTTCCAGAACTTGCTGTCAAGAGTAAATTCTCTAGGATTTCATATCAAAGAGGAGAATTTCTACCTAGGGCGCTGTTAAGGATTTTAAGAAGAAGCCTAAATGGGGATTCATCAGTTTCCTAGCAATCTCTCAGACACGAGGACATATTAATAGCAGCTCAGAGAAAACACAAACAACAAAAAAGAGCTCACAATTCATGGTTATAAAGTACTGATCTTTCCTGCTTTAAGGTTTGTAACCCCAGAGACAGAAAGCTTGCCAAGTTATCAGAAAAGATGTTATCAGAGGAGGAATCTCAGCTTGAATTCTTTTCAAGAAGAAGCTTGGGGTACTTTATTTGAATCAGTCTGCTTGTTTGGGATATGAGCTTTGTAATGCAGCTACTGGAAAATAGTCAAGTAGGGAAAAGGGACAGAATCAAGACAGGAACTCTCAAAGGAAGAGTAGGGCAAACTTACATTTCTTTGCTGTGTCATTTCTTTATATCCTAAAGAAATACATTTTTTTCAGCACAGCTTTCTCCCTTAAGGTCTGACCACAGGTAATGCTGGCACTGAAATGATGCTGATAACAGTGATTGCTCTACATTTGCTGGGCCAATAAAGCATATGCACTTTTCCATACTATTTTTAGTATTCTATACCTCAACACTATGGTATCTGTTTTTACAAGGTACCCAATCTCCACTTTTCGTAGGGATTAACTGTTGTCAAACTTTTTTGTTATAGGTGAAATTTGAGCATGGATGATTAGGCTTCACTGCGCATTAAACAGTGACAGAGTATATTCTTGCCTTAGGATATTCTACTGCTGAGGATTTTGCTACCAACTTCTGCAGCAAAGATGAGATTGAAGTACAATTTGGAGGTCTATGGGCTGAATTCTAAAACTGTCTGCCACTTTGCTCAACTTTCATGGAGTTTTGATCACGTTCTTGAAATCAAAGATTAAACTTGCCAATTAAAGAGTAAGTTTTTGAATTTGGAACACTACTGCTAAGCCTATTTCAATATTTTTTACTAAATTATTAAATAAGATTTTCTTATGAATAAAATCATATTGATATAAATAAGCATTAACCCAAAAATGCACTTACAATAGTGGCATAGAAAAAAACGATGGAAAATATTGTTTTGATTTTTCTTTATTTTTTTTTTCTGCTGAATAGCAGTTGTCGTCTACCCTAAACTAAAATACATAATTTCTGACTTTTTTTTTTATTATTAGAATGCTTTTTTTTTTAAGTCTTTCTAATAATAGTGGTATACAGATTAATACTCACTGTATTTCTAACTCCCTCGATCAGTAACACTGGATTTTAATCAAAGAATCTGCAGACTAGGTTCAAGGACAAGTCCACAAAAACAAGAAATTATATCTGACAGTAATCAATGAGGATTGTCTAGGGAAAAGTATAAAAACAGAGTAAGTTTGCAGTGATATTTCCTTAGAATGTTTTGCAACCTGCCAATGTTTTCTGGTCATCCAACTTGTGGCACTATGAAATTAATTATCTTCCTAGTGATTAATGACTTTTTTCTCTCTCTATGCAACCTCCCAAACTTCCCATGCAAACAGCTAAACAAAAATATGGGATAAATCATCTGGACAAGGAATTTTCAAATATAAAATTTTGTGAGTTGCTTTTTACTTCTGGTAAAAATGTTTCACATATAAAACACTGACAAGCAATAGCTTTTTTCATATACTGTGGAACAATAAATATTCTGTGTTAAAACTTAATTATTTTTCCCTAAGAAGAAAAAAACCCAACCCAAACCGAACCTCAATACCCAATTGTCCTTCAATAAACAATTTTTAAAAAGGAAGTGAAATCATCAATACAGAAAATAAGTAGATTTACATGCCATATATCTTATTAGCTATTTTTTTACCATTTGAATGTATTTCATCATTTATTCCCAGTAGATAAACCAATGTGGTTTCAATTCACATATTAAGGAGAAAAGGCAACAGTCTTTATTTTTGCCTGAGATTATTTTATTGACATGTCCTTCAGCTATGGAAACACTTCAAATAACCCACTGATAATACGCATTGAGAACCCACAGGAAATACATGGCTATGTCACTCAGCTTGAGATGAACAACATTCAGACTATTTTTCTTATAGCTTCTTCAGGGAAAGGGAAAAAAAAATAAATCTGGTATTTGAAAATTAATCTGTGTTTTATGACAAGGATGTTTGATATAGTCCCATTGAAAGGACTGGTAGAGAAAGCTGGCTCTGTATCTGGAAATAATCTTCAAATTTTTAATAGGAGGCATAATTAACCAAAATGTTGAATGCTGAAAAATTTTTTAAAAAACTTTTTTTAAAAAACTTTGAAGGCTAATTAGTCTTGTAAACAACCTATATGTCTCATTGGCAGCAGCAATGAGACATATCCTTTCTTTTTTTTTTTTTTTATTTTTTTTCATCTTTCTCTTCTGTCTCTTTCTTCGTCTTCCATTCTCCTTTTCTCTATCTCTCACTTCATCTTCCTCTATATTTCTGTATCTCTTTTTTCCTCTCTTTTTATCCTTTTCTCTCCATCAGCATCTTCCTGTAACTTTCTCTCCGCCTTCCTGTTGTTCTTTCCTTCTGTCTCTTTCTCTCTTTTAAAAGTTGTATTAAAGGTCCACCATCTTCCTGTGTATTGTCAATTAAAAAATACGGTTATGTGGGCTAAGATTTATGAATTCAATTTTGGCCTTTGAAACAAACATCAGAAGAAAAGTTAGCAAAGTACCATGACTCTGAGGGCAAAATTTAGCTGCTACAATTCCCGATAGTGTGCATTTTAGGTGGCAAACTGAGGTATGCTAACTGCCATCCTGCCCATGGTCTTCTTTCCTGACTGCTGATACCAGAATGACTGCTGAAATACAAGTTACAATAAAACCAAAGATACCTCTCTACAGTAGATTTTTTCAAAGAAACGTTTTAAGGAGGTAGAAGAACAGTAACAGCTTGGAATGGTTCTATCACATCAGCGTATCCATCTAATACAGATAAAGTGCCAGCACTATAAACAGAAGCCCATCAGAAGATGGAGATTAACAGCAGAGATCTGCTTTTATACTGATCACAAAGATCCCATCGGAACAGCATAAACTAGTTGTTGTTCTGTGTGACACATTTAAAGAGATAATAGAACATGCTCACAAATATACTTATCTCCCATTTATATCTATGGGACTACTCATGTTTTTAGATGTGTTCAAAAGAACTTTCTTGGCTCTAGGCACATGGGACTATTTTTATGAAAAAGGAGAGGGTACTTCAAAGTGTGTTGACTCAGAAATAACTTAAAAACTATTGATAAAAAGCTCATTAAGCTTTACTCTGAGTCAAAACACAATAAAATTGATAAAATATAAATATCTACCTTGTAAAATCCAGTCAGAATGAACAGCTAGCTTTTGTGATGCAATTCAAGAAAGGGAATGTCAGGACAGAAAATCACACATTCAAACTGAGAATCATAGGTCATCTGGCCAGCAAAAATTCCAGTGAAGTAGCAACCATGGTGAAATGAGTATTCAATCAAATATGTCATAACTGAAACAGGAAGGAAACTCATTTTTCAGTGGCACATCACACTGTTTAAGCCAAGACTGGATGAACATCAAGACAATGACACAACTTAGTAGGTAAAAATCTCTGCAGGCAATCAAGCTGTGGAACAGTAACTGTAATGAAGGGATAAACCAGTTTGTTTATTCCTTTTTTAAATAGGTAATAGAGCACAAATATTCTGTTTTAAATAAAAGAGTCACTGCGTCATATCCAAAGTTATTAAGTTGGTGAGAAAAAAAGTATAGTTAAAATAGGCTGTAAAAAAAGAGTTCCAGTTAGCATGTCTAAATAATAAATGCAGATGTACCATCTGTGTTTGGAATGGAAGGTTGCCTGCCCACAACTAGACTTTAAAAGGCATTTTTATGTATACACCAGGGAACCAGAAGTGAAAATAAGGAACATAAGAACATTTCCAAATACATCCTCGGAAGCCTATAAAAATATTACTAGAAGAGAGGCAAATCATTACACCTATGATTCTATCATAAATAAATGGGAAAACATGTATTTCTGCTTGTCACATTGTATTTCTGCCATGTTATACCCCATATTTCCTACATATTTCTGCCTTGTAGACCCCCAGCCTCACCAAAGGAAGCCCAGGTTCCTGGGTGCTCGTCTCCTCCTGAGAATACACCTGTTTGTCCCTGAGGTATCTGTCACATCCCACAGGAACCAGCTGTGCTGGTGGGTTCAGTGCAATGCACACACACCATTTTGCCAGCTAGCATGGTATACACATACTGACTGGTCACAGACTGGATAAAATACATAATGACTCCACACTAAAGGATCCTTTTCCAATGAAAATGTTTACACGGGCCTCTCACTTGTACCTAGCTACTAATTTTTGGTTCTATTCATTTCTTCTAGTGCTAGATTTCCAGGAGTTTGGCATTTAATTCTGAGGTAATCACTTAGGTTTCATTGTAGCATTGTTAGAAATAAGCAAGCATTTGGGGTCACAATTAATCTGACTGGATGGAATAAACTTTCAGGGCAACTTTCAGATTTGCCCTTAAGGCATTCTGGAAGTATTTATTTCCTCTTAGTCAAAGTCCCACCTTTCTGAGTGTCCTCAGCTTAATTTCTCTAAGCTGAAATTTGCTCACTGATTTTGATTTCAAGAAGATAAGTAAATTATTAGGAAAAAATGCTCAGGAAGTATATCCCATGAGGCAAGGCAAAAAGTAGGTAAAGGGCAGAAATTGTGTTGGTTTAGTGCACCAGAAATGTTCTGATGAATTAGCAACCTATCCTAAAAGCAGTGGACATAGATGAAAATGCCATTTTCAAATGTTTATGATGTACTACAGAATCAGTAGGGATTTGTAGAAAATTTACTGTGGACTTTGGAATTTGGGTTAGTACCGTACTCAGGCTTGAGTCCAGCCTGCAGCTCAGCAAGCTGAAATGAAGATTTAAGTCATAAGTTGTCAATAATCATTTTGGGAACAATGAGCTGATAACTCACATTTCCTGAGTGTCCTATGCACACCACAGCAAAAGAAAAGCACCCTAGCTGCGCTATTTCAATATTTGTTTTAAATATCCGTTGTTTCATCTAAGGGTTCCAATTCCCTGACACTGAAAAGGAACCCTTAATCAAGAACTTAACTCTGGAGAAAAGTATGGATTAATACCCGTACTTAAGCTTTTCTGGTTCGCTGCTTGATTTATCATCTAGGTTCATTATATCTCTATTTGCACATGCACATCAAAATTGTACCTGTCTGTTTCTAGAACTAGAAACTAGAGAAATATAGCATTCTGGATTTGGATTTGAGCTAATTACACTTTCTGAAGTGAAGTTAAGGCTGTTAGGCACAGCAACATGCTATTACACTCATATTTCCTCAGGAGCAAAAGGCACGTAACGTGCTCTGTTATGTGAATGTACCAATGTGGCCACAGGCAGCTAAGGGAATATTTACAACTTGAAATATGATGCACCTTTTAAATTTGTCTGAATAGCTCAAGCATCTAGCTCTGGGTTATAGATTTCTTTTAGAAGACTAGTTCCCTAGTTTAAAAACAAGAAAAATACAATCCTGCCTTTTACATTCTTTGTTGAGTTTGTCACAACTGATGACAACAGAGGTGTCTGAAGCTCCAGAAAGAGAATGATAAAATCTATTGGGAGATTTGAAGCATTTATTTGATTAATTGAAAATTTAATTTTGACTGCATTAAACGTCCAGAACACAATCAATAAAGAGATTATATCTATTGCTAATATATATTCATAGAACTTACATCAAACTACTTAAAGGATCTTGAACATTGTTTAAAACTGACTGGGAATTTGTAGGTCAGATATTTTAAAATCAGAATGCAAACACAAAAAAATGATGAAAGGGTACATTCTGCAAGTTTATTCTATTTTTAAGGAGCTCTGAAATTACAAAACCATCTGAACTTTCTGACAGATATCAGAGTTTATAATTACATTTTCCATTTTGAAGGTACTTTAAGTTAAAATCAGAATTAATGCGTAACAAAGAGAACTATAAAATAGAATAGAATTAAAATAAAAGAGACTATTTTAATTGCTGAAATTCTGTAGATTTTTAATATTGGATACTCAAGATATCATATTTTGACATTTCATCGGACTAGAAAAAAACTAGAAAAGAAAAAAATAATTAAAATAATTCTTATGATGATAAAAAGTAATTTCCTGTGTAGCTGTGTTTCTGATTAGATAGGTCATGAGTCAAGAACTCAAGAGATCAGTGAAATCAGTGTTCTAGTCATGAGGACAACACACCAAAGTTACAAATGAATCCATAACTACACATTACCTAATTTTTATGTACGTATTATCTCTCTGATAATTCTGTGATTTGTGTTGTTAATGTAGGAATCCATATGGGAACATGTGAATAAAATATGTAAATCTGGATGTGCATTATGTCCATGAATAAATTCCTTAATCTCCTTCACTTGAGTTACTGGTTCCAACAATTCTCACCCATAATAACCAGAAGGTGTTGTGAGGCTCTGTTCATTCATTAAAAGCATGAAATCTGCTGTGACAGCTTTGTCTGAGTAGTTTTAGAAGTCTATAACTAAAAAGAAATTATGTGCTCATAGGATTATAACCCATACAGGAAAATGGTATTTCTTCCTTCTGTATGCATAATCCTGTTTCATAGACTTAAACCATAATTCATTAAACTGGGAACTTCCTTGTTCACATTTTAAAATATTAAAACTATTATAGCTTCTTGTGCTGATTTTAGCACTGACAGTCATCATCTTCACTTATTCTTCTATTAAATTGTCAATTCTATTGATAATAATACAATAGCTAGAAGTTACAAGAAATACATTGTTTCTTACTTCCTTGGAGATAGAATTTCGCTCAGAATATTTGTCTTATTTTGTTAAGATTAAAATGTATTTCTCGCTTGCCTTTTGTTTTCCTTATATTACTTTATAAGTTTTGGGTTTAGAATGTTTTATTTTGTTGTGTTTTAAGCCTTCTGGAGGAGAAGAACTTTCTGGGGAAAAAAAAAAAAAAAAGGAAAACTAGGGTTCAAAATAAACACTTTGCAGCTCAACCACCCTCAGCAGACCAGCAAACTCCTTCCTTTAAACATTCAGATATATGACTGTACATGAAAATCAGATGGGCATGAGGAAATGATTCCCTTTGCCAAATGCAGTTTTGACCCATATGGCAAACAGCTGCTGCTCAGATGAGCAAAATTCTGAGAAGCTAATTTGTTACATCCAAACAGAGGGTCTTGCAGTCAGAGGTAAATACATCATAGCACCTTGCAGTTTTTATTTGCTCTCATCACTACCGATAATGCATAGTCTCTTATGACATGCTCTTTCTTTCTCTGAGAGTAACCTGCAAGGCAGGCAATAACAAATACACAACACACAGGGTCTGAGTGTTTGCCATTGCTGAAATAGGCAGTAAATAGGAACACATCTGCTCATGGTCATAGCAAATTACCACAGACATTTTCAGCAATTGTGATATTTCCGAGCTTACAAGAGGGCCACTCCAGAAAGATTTCTTTTGGTTTATGGTGTTATCTCTGTCACTCAGTGCTAACCTGTTTTTGCCTCAATGTATCTAGAGTAAAACCTGCCAACTGATTGTATTATGAACAGTTTCAAGGGCTGTTAAAAATCCCACCTCGAACAATTTAGAGAACATATGAGAACTGAGGTGCATGCTGTTTCACTGCCTGCAGCTTTTGTAGCAAATCCTAAATTGCTTTGAGACTATAGTGATGTTTACAAATTTCTTAAAGAGTGCTTCCTTTCCGTGGGAGAGCCATGTCATATTTCTTGCTCCACAAAGCTGCCTCATGGAGGGCCTGTCCGGACATGTCCAGCATCATGTTAATTTGTGGGGAGCCCTGAGGTAGGAGGCTTGGAGTTCTACACTGAACAACTTCCAGATATATCTGAAACCATTAATCCAAGCCAATGAGCTGCATGTCTTGTCTCAGGTCTTACGTCTTGAGTGTCCTCAACAACACAAATTTATGCCATGTCTTACTTGTGTAACTTACATAAACATATGCTGGGAGAGATCTTTTGCAGAGATTTGATTCGCATAGGAACATGTCATCAGGAACATGGTTTGAAAACATCAACTGGTCTGATTTGTATGTCTTTCTGTTAATTTGTCTTGTGATAACATTAGTGTGATGTGCTATTTTTCTCATCAACTTGAGATCACTTATAGAGTTCAGATCTTTCATTGTAAAATTCAATAATGGCACATTCTTTTTTTTCCACAGATGTGCTGGCAGTATATGAATTAAGGAAGTCACGAACTGGGTGAAAAAGTAATAAGATATTTACGGCCAAATCATCTCTGGAATAAGTCCATAAAAACTAAAGCAAGAAGAAAAAAGGAAGAATAAGGCCAGAAAGTCCGTTGGAAGTTTTACCAGTTCTAGTTTGAGCAAGGCAATATCTGAGAAGATGGCTGCTATATAGATACCTACATAGTTAGGTCAGTAATTATTTCAGTTCATTTTCTTTTTGCTATTTTTTATAAAAAATGCAAGGTAAGAGGATAAAATTAATTATATTTAATTTTCATGAACATATTTGTCAAGAGTATTTAAAAGTCAAGTTAGATGCCTATTGAGTTTTGCTTGCAGATCTAACTTCGTGAATTAAGCATTTAAGAGTATTCCTTTGCCTCTCACACTTCAACCAGGTATAAATCTGAAGACTTTTAACCTTACATGCAATAACATTTTACGAGCACCTAAATTTAAAAGTGTTTGTAATTTTCATCTGCTGTGACAGGATATTGTTCCAGGTCTTTTCCTGTTACAACTTTTTCAGTTGGAAGTGCTCACTAATGATTATGGGATTATTTTATATATGTGTTCCTAATTTGTGGCACTGCATAATTTATGTCTTCCATCAAAATCCCTAAATTTGGCTACTCACGGTGGAATTGGAGTTGTTGAAGAAATACAGAAAGCCTAACTTTGAACTTCAGGACTTGTATTGTTTTCAGTAAGTTAATCCCTGTCTTCTTATACTCAGAGATTTCCCTGAAAATTGTTTCCTTCAGAAGGAAAATGTATCAGGTAAAATTCTGATATATTTATTATTTAAATAATACTTGACTATGAATGGAATCCATATGGTTTGAAAATGTTTAAAGTGGGGTTTACGTTGTTTTTTGTTTTGGTTTTTTTTTGAGGGGAGGAGGGTTTATTTGGTTTATTTATAGACTATTCAATATACATTCTACAAAGTACCTTTTTAAAAAAGTCTCAGTGATCTTAAATAAAAGTAAGATTAGTCACCTACTTAAAGGAATTACAAAGCCCATATTCTCAAGAATATTGTAAAAAATCCCCCAGAGAATTAATTTTAAATACATAGAATATAATGTGTATTTTGAATACTCTGTTTGCAGTAGTGCTCTTATTTAGAGAGGATTTTCAATCTCTTTTATAATTACTATTTCAGCCTCAAAAATTTTTGTTAGTTCCTCTGCTTACAATTCTTTAAAGAAAGAAACTATGTCAAAGAGATTATGAGACTGAAAACTATCATTTTTGCAGAATCAGAGTCACACGTAATGATTGAGATTGAAAGGGACCTCTGCAGGTCATCTGGTTGAACACATCTGCTCCACCAAGTTTCCCAGAGCTATGTCCAGGGGACTTCTGAATATCTCCAAGGATGGCAACTCTATGACCTGTCTGGGCAACCTGTGCCAGTGCTCAGTGACTGTGACAGTAAAAAAGTGTTTTCATAAGTTCAGACTGAACCTGCCGTGCTTCAGTTCGTGTCTGGTGCCTCTTTTTCTGTTACTGGACAGCACTGAAAAGAGTCTGGCTCTATCTTCTTGTTTATATATATCTAGATTGATAAGATCTTCCCTGGGCCTTCCATAGGTAATGGAATCTTACACATCCAGCTCATAAACAGGCATTTGTATCACAGGCAACTAAATTTAGGTATCTAAACCTTGAGTTGAGTTTCTTTCTAAACATCAATCTTCTGTCATAAAAAATGCTTGCAAAAATGTGGTATATCGCACATTATACAATAAACGCATTATAGTATTTAAAAAAACCCCAAACCATTGAACATTTCCATACCTTTCAAATACATACTATACAAACATTTTAGAAATCACAAATAAACACAATGTTCTTTGTCCATTTTTCAGTGAAACGGAGGGCCAAACTCACAGGGAAAATATGACTGACAGTTCATTAAACTAGATGCTGCCCAAACAATGAAACACTTGCTTCCTTCGGTTCAATTAGCATCTATTCCATGACAGGTACAAATCATATTCCCTTCTTCCTTTAGCTCCTGGTTTGCAGACAATAACACCTAGGATATTGGATCAGATCAGAGCAACTGTTCAGCCTTGCTCCCTATTCTGAATTACCAGGAATCAAGATTTTGACTCACATTGCATTCACTTCTGCAGTTCAGTTTAGACACAACCTGTAAGACTGCTATAACCACCCACTGAAACCTGCCAATACTGTAAAGAGAAGAAGGAACGAAGAAATGAGATATAAGTGCCACTCATCAACACATGGTGCAGAAAAGCTGGACTAGCTCGTGATAGGACATTATGCCTACTATAAGTAAGTTTAATACATTTTTTTTAGAACAACAGGAAGCAGAAAGTAAAGCTGAAATACAGAATGTTGCTCTCAGATTTATATTATCAATGTTTGGGCTTATCACATGTTGAACTACTCGGCCACACACTGCCTCATAGTTGGGCCTGTAAGAAAGTTGTGTTTTAGCTTTGAGTAACAGGAATTTTTATTGTAAAGCCTTTCAATCCTTCTACACATAAATGCTCCCTTATAGTTTCCAACCTGGGGTCAATGACTCCAAATCATATTGTATTTTGCCAGTTTCCTGTTACTAATAGATACACTATCAGCAAACAGTAATATCTCTCCGTCCTTTACTAAAACAAAAGGACTGAGTTCTTTCAAGCAATGTTTGTAAAGGTTAAATTAAAGTACCTGATCTTTCTCTGCTTCTGTATTTGTGACTGTATGACTATATGATATTTCTCTGTTATGAGATCCACATGTAAGTCTAGGTACATTTTACTGTTGAATTTAATTTTATTCCTAGCACTTCAGTCCTTTTAACAGTGTTTGCATTTAACCCACTTCATGTTCTCCTAGCACTACCTAAGGGTAAGATCAAGGCACACAGTGGCCTCCCGTCTGCTAGATTCTCAGGTATCTGGACAGAAGCAACTGTGATATATGAAACTAATTCAAGAACTGAGACTTCTGGTAGTTATGAAGTATAATGTGACACCCAGTTTAAGTATGCCAAACATGCTAATATTAACAAGCTCTATGGAAACATCTACATTTTATTCTCTAGCCACTTATTAGGAATACTGAACAACATTAGTTTCAAAGAATTGCAGTGCCTCTGCACTGACAGGTACCTTTATCACAATCTATTGTTATCTTATTCTCACAAATTCATAATTATATTGTAGTAAAATGAATAGTTTCCTATGTGACATAATATCAAATGCTCTTTGGATATGTGCACTGTCTAGAAAACAGTGATATCAAAAGTTTCCTGTTGGCAAGCCATGATTAACTTTGATAAACTCACTGTGCATTATGTAATTTTCTGTTTATTGTGAAATCTTCAATTACACTTACTCCAGGTGTTCCATATTACAAAGGTTAAACAATTGTTCCTCAGCCACCCAAGACCTCATTTTTCTTCTCTTAAATACAAATTCTGCATTGTATAGCTTCTAGCTATGAAGAACAATCTTCAACTTGACAAATTCCTTATTATTTCTTGCTACATTCTGTAAGCCAATTTTCTTGAAGATCTTAAATGATGCTTACCAGCTCTCCCAAAGTCAGCCTTCATAACACATAAACACAGGCACCACCCAAAGTCCTTTTACTTGTCAATGGAGAGACACGAATTGTTAGGCACGCATTTAGTTCTTGGTTTGAACTGGGGTTTATAGAGGCCTTTTTTTTTCCATTTATTTTAAAGGAGCATGGGAAAAACAGGCTTTGGGTTGCTCTGCTTAACTCAGGGGAAATTCTGCTAGGGTCCTGAGTGCCCGTCCCCGCCCCCAGGGCTCCCGCTGCCTTTGCCACAGTTCAGGATGCCATTCCAGCCCCCTGTGCCATCCCTGCCCCAGAGATGCCATAGGACATGTCTCAGCCCTGCCACAGCTGGCTGCTGAGCTGGGTCACCCCACTGGCTGATGGCCCAGCCTGGCCTCAGCCTAGCTCTGCCCCCACAGTCTTGCCCAGCTATCCAGGACAGGGACAGACCCTGTTTCCCTTCGCTGGCCTGGATCCCAAACCCCACCTGCAGATCAAGGTCCCAGCCTGGCCTTGGCCTCTTGCTGTGCCCAAGGATTCAGCCCGAAGCTGATCCCTGGACTATACATCTTCTCATTCCACGAGTTACTCTGTAGAATGTTGGGCTTTGGTGCCATGTTAGGTTTTATTTTCCTTTGTAAAGGCAAACCCAGCTTGGCATTTCAAGATTGTCACTTTGTACTTGCTCTTGTTGACCTTTAAAGTAAAGCTTCCTTTAATGATTGGTCCTTTTCCTATTCCAGATAGACTCCCTGTTTATTTCTAATATCCTTTTTATGAGATGGCTGTTTATCCAGTTAGGCCTTTAAAAAGCTTTCTTAAAAGTTACTTTCTCTCTGGACGAGATGTGAATCCCAGATAATTTTTGTACATCTGCCTTAGATAAATTCCAATCTTGTTCCCCAATGAAGTTTTTGAGCTGTTTATTCCAGTTAACTTCATTAATTAATTTTCTTAATTGTCAAAGTTTGTACTTTGGAAACAAAAACCAAAACAGATCCTTAGCTCCTGGCCCATCCTGCTGAAGTCATTTAGAGAGGAATGAGCCCAGGATGGTAATACTTCCCCCTGTTTGTACAATGTATTTGCAGAGTGATTTATACTAGTCCAGTCAAAATGCAAGCACTTCTGTTGATATTGAGTTTAATTGGGCACAGTAATGACTAAAGGCTTTTAAAGGTCACTGCATCCAGATGTTCAGCTATTAGTCACCATCACCCAACAAACTTTCTACAGTAAATAAAGATAAAATAAAGAAACACAGCAACCTTTAACAAAATTAGTGTCTGGAGCTGGTAGGATTATATACTTCTGCTTTCTGGTCAGCTCTGTTCAGTTCCCTGAGAACACAAAATCCTACTGAAAATAAATTTTGCCCTAAAAGAGGGAACCATCCTTGGCTTTATTCAGGCAAATAGGCTTTACTTTCATGATTACAGCTGGAAACTTGTGGTCTTTACAACAATTCAAATAATTTACCCTTTGAATAACCAGGGTCTTTCTTTTTGAACACTGCAATGTGTGTAATCCCTTGCTTTAGAAAGTATAAGTAACTCATTAAAGATTCTGGAGTGCAATTTAGGTACTAACATTGAAAATGGGTGTTTTTTAAGTTTCAAAAATTCATCCTAATGAAATCAAGGTACATATTCTTTTCCTTTGGCTTGTTAATAGCTAGTTTCTTCATATTTCAAAAATTTTTACAGAAACTGAATAAATAATTTCTAGAAACCAGTTTTTATAAAGTGACTGACTCTGATAGTATTTCATACTCATATCATAATTTCATATGTTAATCTAAAATAATTTAGATTTTTTTCTACTCTCTTCTTTTTTCCACTCTCTTCCTAAAGGTGTGCGTAGGCTTTTTAGAATTTTGTAAGCTGTCTATATTTCGGCTTCTCATGTTAGTCAGAGTTTACATAAATACAGAGAAATTTTCATCGCTTAGAAACCAGTGCAGGATTTAGTCTTCTGAGAACTCAAAAAATTCTATTGAAGTTGTTTTAATTTTAGGAAAGTTTAAAATCAAATTATTTAAAATGCCAGTGCTCAGCCTGCTCTTATATTCATAAATTGGTGAAAATTACTCATTCAGAGTGAATGGAAACTTAAGTAGGAATTGAAGCTACTGCTGAACAACCATTTCATTCATCATTGAATTCTGTACAAATGCTTTTCATATGTAATTAGAATTCACATAATCAAATGTTATGAGAAAGCAACATTTCACAGATCTTCTTGCTTATCATGTTAAAACTTACAGAAGTGCTATGAGAAACCTGTAATTTAATGAGATACATACCATGGAACATTCCTACACTGAAGCGGGAAAGCAATGCTATTGAATCTTCTTTCCAATCCATCTTTACCATGTTTCATCCAAAAGGCTGTGCTCCTTATTTATCAGCACTCTGCTTCCCCAGTGAGATAAACAGCATTCTTTAAAAGATATATTGCCAGAATTTACAGTAGAATTCATTTGCTGAAGTGATAAATCTAGAGCTAAACCAGAATACAGTCTCATTTAATCTGAGAACATTGTCACAATTTATGTAATGGGCTGCTCTAAAGGTTAACAAGAAAACATCCTATCTCTTTTTTCAAATGTCAGCCAAATATTTTATAGATTTCTCTCCATCCCCTCTTGTAGCCCCTTTAGTTAAATTAGCGCAGCTGTCTGAGAGATCAGATTTAAGGCCTTTCCATGTTCCCTTGATCTGAGAACAGATGCCTCAGGAGCACTGCCAGGCAAAAGGTAAAGTGGACTAGAGCTGCACATTATTTTCTAAGCACATTATATACACAGAACTGACAGGTGGGTAGGTAAGAATACACTCTGTCTATTAAGAGACTTTCAAAATCCTGAAAACAAGCTTACAGCATCCAAAAGCAGATTTAGATAAAATATGCTGGGTCAATGCTGCCCTTAATTTATAGAAATAACCTGTAGTGTTTCAGTTGGTTAAAGACCCATTAAAAAGGTAGTTTAACAGGATGCTAAAATTTAGCGTCACTGTTGAACGGCAATGAATATACAAAAGAAAACTTTGAGACTCTGGAGAGCTCAGATGAAAATATGACCTCTGAGCACACAACAAGGAAAAAGCCTTTTCCATACTCTTGTTATTTTACCTTTTCTAGCTGTTGAGGGCAAATTTTCTAAAATTACTCTTGCAGTCTAAAATGGAATCCAGGGTTGTGCTTCAGGCATAAACAGCGGTTGTCTGTCCTCTGGTGCCTCCACGAATGAGACCCTTCAGACATAGACAGCCTCACCAATTCATTTGAAAACAACCAGCCACTGAAATAATGGAGGACAAGCTTTCTTTCCTTGAGCTTATTTCCCATAAAGGCTAGCTGTACCCTAAGTAGGCTGCTTGGCTCAAGGAGCAAATCATTGGAGTAGGACATTAGGCCTCTGACTGTCCAGCTACTAGTGCTGATGCACCAAGTCAAATTAAGAAAATGTAATATGAGCACTGCTGACACCACCTCCTGCGGGTGAAAAGGAAATCTGTCCTCAGATCTCTGACCATTAAATAGAAGAGGAGTAGCATAAGTTTCAAAGAAGAGAGTGATCCTCATCCTGTTCCCCCCAAAGAAACAGATACAATTTTTCTCAAGAGCCTCTTTCTTCTATGCAAGGGCCCTCTGTATGTCAACCATCGATTCTTGGTTCTGCTCTAGTCCCTAAGGGGAATGGTCATACCTTAGTAAATGGGAAGAGATCAAGATCATATAGTTGGAGCAGAGACACAGTGTAGCTTAGAGGTATATACTGAAGTACCTACTACAGATAAAGCAGCTAAATTGTTATTCTATAGTGCTGATGTTGGCATCAGTCAAAATAAATTGAACTTACTTTACTAGAAATTTTCATCAGTTTCCCATTTGTGCTGTAAAATTAGCAACTCCAGCACTGATGGGAACAGCGAGGAGAAGACACAATGCAGTTTAAAGTTTTCTGAGTTTTAAAAATGTTTTTTCAAACACTTGGTGTTTTACTGCATTAGTTCAAGCATTGTGAAACATCCCATCCACCCTTGTAATTAAGCTACTGTTTATTTGGTTTTATGGAGTTTAAATTAAAACCATGATTTTTCCTACCTAAAGGGAAGCCAGGGTTGAGCAAACATCAAGAAAATCATAAAAGAGAAACTTCTGTATGATGTTGCTTGTTTTTTCCTATAAAATATAAAGAGTGAAATCCTAGCCTATTGAAGTCATTGGGAGATTTGTAATTGACTTTGAAGGGCCGAGATTTCACCCTTAAGAAACAAGGCTAAATTTTCCAAAAGCAGTCTCTGATTTGGAGTTGCTTGTGTGTGCCTGCTTGATCCTTTGGCTGTGCTGAGCTTTAATGCTCTAGAACTCAGACTTGCTGATGCTCAGCACTTCTAAAATAGGCTCTCACTTGTCTTAATTTGGATGCTTAAATCATCACTGTACGAGGAATTAAAAGCTGCCTTTGGAAATTTTTAGCCTACTTCTTTAAAAAGAGTTTCAAAAAAACCCATACATATCAGAAACTTAGTTATTGTTATTAAAAAAGCTGTGCAGAATAAATTGAGAGCAGAAGTGAAAATTGGCAAGAGATAAGATCATGCAAATAGCAGTTTTTCAGTGTTGCCCTGGTTTTTGCAACCCTACTTCATTAAACTTGTTGAAAAAGGGGGAAAGAGCTAGTGGGATATTTCCATCAGACTCTATTAAGAGATAAGAAGAGTCTAAAACTACAGAAAACAGAAGTGACTTATTTATAGTACTTGCAAAAGAGAGTTAGAGACAATGGATTTGTTTAAAGGGCACATTTAAATTTAGATTGGCAGTTTCATATTGTTTAAATAATTTCCTCATCACAGAATAGTTTTTTTTCCCTTCCTGATCTCACGTGCTTACTGCATTGCCATCAGCCATTATCAATAGAAACCTATAAGAAGAATCATATGTAATTGGAAATAAATAATGCTTAGACAGTATGAGTTGAATTCTTGAAAGTGTTTCACAAAATGCACAAAATTATCTCTGCTTTGCTGTCTCCGGCAGGTGCTATGAGTTTTTTCTCGTGTTTCCTCCTTCATTGCAAAGGAGGGCTTGGCAAATGAGAAAAAGGGAGAATTTTTTAAGAAGGAACAAAAGAGAAAGAAAGTTCACGGTGCAGTTGACTTCTTACTTGGATGGATTTAAATGAAGCAATTTAGTGTATCTCTGCATCAGTGGAAGCAGAGGTCCAGGGATGTTCAAGTATTTTCTTCTGCTGGAAGTATGGGGTATTTGGGAAACAAAAAAGTGGCCAATGCTGGTCTTTGTTATGTTGCACTGTATCAAATATCTACAAAGAAATCTGAAACACCCATGAGGATGTTAGATACTTTACTCAAAATCTAACTCCTTCCTTCCTGCTACATGAAAGAGAAGGTGTAGGCTGTATACTGCGATAGGTCAACTACCAGGCTGGGAGAGTTATAGGGCACCGGCTCCACAGGAAAACAAAGATTGATGTGGTTAGCATCACCTTTGATTCCTTCCCAATAACCGCATACAGCTTATAAGTACAAGTCCAGAGCAAAGCTTAAACTCATCTTCAGCACCTTAGCAGATGGAACTTCCAACTCTCCCACCAAAACTTTACTCCAATCCTATTCTACGCCCCAAATGCAAAGAAAGAGTGTTTCTGACAAACAGCATGAGATGAATTAATGGCATTTCAGATACAGAATACTTCTAGGAGACAAAATATGCATGTTGGAGATGGCCTGACCCAATGAGTGATTCTCTTTATAATGCATTTTTTAAGTAGACCAGAAGTATTGTTCTGGAAGAACAAATGAAAATGTGCCTAAGCTGATGTCTCTTTTCTTTTCTGAAACACACTGCAGAAAGTATTTAGTTTCAAAATTATGTCTGTTATGATGTTTACTGTTCAGATCATCTTAACTTAATGGAGCATCCTGCTCTTGGATATCATTTCTCACCGCTTATGCTGTAGGTGTTCTGAGATCCAAAAGAGAAGATTTCATTGATTAGAGTGAAAATGCATATACACATACTTTTTTTCCCTGTATTAAAAAATTTCAACATCTTGTGCCTTTTTTTAAAAAAGTCAGCCCAAGAAATATCTGAGGTTTAAAAGTTTCAACATGACATGGAATTAGTGGACACTGCACTGCAATGTACAGTCCTATTCCAGACAAAACCAGATACGTGATTTGAAAATTGCCTGATGAGCACTCTTGGGACTGAGGTTCTTTGGTGTTTTTGTTGGGTTTTTTTGTCAGTTTTTTTTTTTTTTCAAATAACTTGTTTAGGGCTTTCTTCTGTTTCCAGTTCATTTTGCACAGTCCTAAATACATTTGCACAGAATGAAATTAATCTGGCAGATAATAAGCCAAAGTATTTTCAGCAAACTTTGTAAGCAAAGGAAGCAAATCATACTATTATCTCTAAATTAATTCATCACTAAGATTTATATTTCAGTAATATAGAAACTATGAAGACACTGTGAAGACACTTACTATTAAAGCTTTTTATTGGGCAATGTCCATTTTACACAATATAATGAATAAAAAAAGAGTTTGAAACATCCTTATCTTAAAAATATTTCATATCTGTTTTGTACAACTAAAGTTTCTAAGAGTAAATTCTAGGTTATTTCCCCTGAAAGAGTATACAATTTTTTAAAAAAAGGAAATGATATTTCAAATTAAGAACAATCCAACAGGAGCTAGCAATAACGAATATTGAGAAATGTTTTCCAGTGTGCACTTTAGAAAGATGTACGTGTTGTGTGTAATCTGAAAATCTGTCAAGATCGTAATCTCTCCAATCAAATAGATGCAGCTAGAGCATGTTCTTGTGCTTAAGAGAAGTGCTATATAGGATCATTATAAAAGTCTGCAAATGGAAGCTCAACCAAGTTGGACCTAACCACACTACACACTGATACATTGATATCAGAAAGACCAAAGCTTCTACAACAAATCTTCCATATTACTGGAAACCCAGGATGAAAATAAAATTAGAGTAAGAATAGAAAAATACACAAATAACAAAATACTACACATAAATACCAGAAGCATCAAAATCAAAAATGTTCTGTTATGGTAGAGGAATTTTTATTAGCAACTAAAAACATGAAAAGCAACTGTTAAAGAAAATGTCTTATTCAATTACGTATGTTTTGTATTCTGATTGTTGTGAATGTATGTGTATATCTCTATATTTTATTACGGAATGTTCAAAAGAGCAAAAGTAAAACAGGTAACAATGTTCAAATAACACTGACTTTTCCTTTGACTCCTTTGAAAACCCAAAGGAAAATGTGCAATCTGCTACCCTCGTTAGCCTGCTAATTAGTCTTGTTGAAGACAGACTTAGGAATGCTAAGTTGCATTGGTTTTCCATGAAGGTATGAGAAGATGACATATTTGTGACTACATTCACATTACCAGAAATGGTTTTCCAAATCTGTTATCGCACTGATTCTCCAAACAAAAAACGTGTAATTAGTTTGTGTCCCAAAAGAGACATGTTGTTATGGTTGAATTTTTTTAACAACTTCATCCCAAAATTCGAACAACTGGATCAAATTCTGGCCTCCTGCTGCAGCATATTTAATAAAGGAAAACAGTTCATGCAATAAGATGTTCTCAAGCAGATCATGGGCCATTCAAACATCTCTGCTTTACAAATCAATATATACTCACATGTTGTATCTTATGTACAACTATGATCAATCCGAGGAATAATAATATTTGTAAATGGATAAACAAAGTAGCGCTAATATTTATATCAACATTGTGCAAGAGCGGAGGAAATCAAAATTTAATTTTATTCCATATTTGGAGGTGGTTGGAGTTGTCAAGAAATGAGTTGTTTCGGAGATAGACTGTGGGCAGCATTTCACTGACATTTTATTCTCATATTTATAAAAACATACGTAGGATAATATTCTCCTGAGGCCACTACATATGTCATTCATTGCATTTGTAATTGCATTATTAAAAATAAAATAAAATAATTCACCATGTCAAGAATCTTTGAGTGTGAAGATGGAATTTTTTCTTTCTTTGATCTCTGTTTTCAATGGAATCTAAATTCATGTTCTATAGCATCAGGTAAATAACACTACCAAAACCAAATGATCTGTAAAAAAAACAATACTTGAACTAAAGATTGAAATGAAACTAAAAAGACACATTCTTACCATGGTCATGCTATGCAAACCTGTTTATGTCTGTTAAAAAAAGAACCCAATATAGGTTTATATTCAGAGTCAGAGTTATGGAGGAATAATGGTGCCTCACACATTTTTAAGGGCACGATTTCACTACATTTGAGGAAATAGGCCTGTTTTTTTGTGCAGTGAGATCAAAATGCTGTCTCCAAATGAATAATATTAATTAGTAGATCTATTGGACAGATATTCTTAAGAACATAGGAGTTTATACTTGCTTTGAAAGTCCAACTAATTGAACATTGTATTCTAGCCTGTCAGTAAATTTCCACTCTAAACTTTGTTTCACAACCAAAAAATTCTTCTTAGGCAAGATATTTGTTTAAACACATCTGTATGCTCTATGGTTTGATCTGAAATTAGACAGTTACAATAGCTGTGAGAAAGTGGCATATTAACTGTTTGTGCTTTGTTCATAGATGATGTTCGAGTTTGGCATCAGGCTTCATTCTTTCAGGAAAGTCATTATTGTGATATATCTGAGTGAATCTGAAGTGGTATTTTAGCTTTCTGATTATTTTTCCCTTTTCAGTGATTGTTCCACTACTTCATTGTGAGAACATAAAGACTAGCAGAAATCATAAAAGCAGATAGAGAACAAGTAAAAGGCCACCCATTTCTAAAAAACCCAAATCAACAGAGAAATAAAAGAAATAGGATTCAAGATGCCCTTTTACCCTTTAATTTTCTCCATGACATGGTATCTCATGATTCATCAGTATAAGGGACACAGCTGATGTCAGAAGCGAACATTTGGTCACTATTTTTTTAAAAGGGGACAACAAAAGAAGAGGGTCACATATTTCATTTTTAAATTTGGAAAGTACTGCAAAGATGATCCAAACAAAGCAATAAAGTGGTACAACAAGCCATCAATAGAAGTACAAGCTTCATAGGAAAAAAGTACCAAAGGAAAAGGACTGCCTTAGTGTTCTAATTTCCCTTGGTGGCATTTTTCTCTCCTTTTTCATGCACACTGTGAGATTATTGAAATTGAATTGTGTTAGAATTTTTTTTATACAGAATTGGTGAATAGAAGAGAAAAGTAATTAAAAAGAGGCCTAACTTTGACCTAATGTTTAAGCATGTGAGCAGTTCCCTAAAAATTCACTCATGTACCTCTTTGAGTCATGTGAATAACTGGGATAGACAAGTCAGGCACTGAAGTCTTGGGGAAAGATGGGTTGAGTTTCCATTCCTGTGGGTGTGTGTGCTGGTGGAAGCACACTCTTGTCAACATTATGTCCTACACACATCTCAGATCTCGGCTTTGATCTTGTTGAGTCCTATTCTCTAGATGCTGCAAGCTTATTTTGACATAGTAACACCATTGAACTCCATATATAAGACTACAGACATTAATCAAAAGTACCTACTAATACTATTTAGCCCTTATGATACATTCCATGTTTTCATATAAAATTTAGTTCTATTAAAAAAATAACCTGAGTATTTAGTGAAACAAGTACTCCACATACTCCTTCACTAATCATGTGCCTGTTCAGAGCAATTAGCAATTAGTACTGATGCTTGTTGAAGATGAAAATAGGACTATTAAGTTTATACTGCTCTCCCCTGTGTGTGTTTAAAATTCAGTATTTTTGTTTCAGTTCCCTGGCATGAATTACATAGGGCATTGGTATTTTTAGACTGAGTTGTCATTACAATAAATCATTTCAAGGATTTTCAAATACAAAAGGAAGAGGTATTTGAAATCTGTTAGTCCTGGGAGACACCTTCTGTATAATTCATTATTAAATGTAGATCAAGTCAAGAGATACAACAAAACTAAGACAAAAAAATCAAACAGTGAGGATACAGCTTTTTTTTTGTGAAAAGAATCCAAAATCTTCAAGTGTCATTTCTTTCTGCCCAGAGAGCTCTGGGATCCTAACATTATGGATGCAGATTACTCTCCTGGTAGGGAATGAGTGCCAGAGACACCTAACTGTACATGTGCTAAAAATTAACTCAGATAAAGACTTGCAAAGTTAGGTGAGGTCAAGCCCACTTGTAAGACCAGCAGAAAGAAAAGGTCACTTCTCATTCTGTTGCTTTCAATCTTTTAAGTATGTGTGGAACAACACTTTTCTCTTTCCGGAAAAGTTGTTCATTTCTCCTTCAGTAGGCCTCCTTCTGGCCTTTCAGATATATTTCTGGCTTTTTGTCAAAGGCTACAAGGAAAACAAGATTTCTTGCATCAAGTTTGCATCTTCTTCATTCTCTCATTTTCACTTTCCCAGAGTATTCTCTTCACTTCAGTGTGCCTTTAAGAGCTTCACAGAGTCACCAGGGGTATGATGCTCTCTCTTTTCCATCTGCTGAACCAGCTGCCTTATTCTTCTTTCCTCCTCATTCTGTTGTTTCTTCTTTCTCACTATCCCTGAGTGACTATTCTTGTTTTGCCTCTTTACTATATTAATTGCTTACTTTTCACTTACCTCCCAGAACAAACGCATTTAGGTGATTTTGCAGAAGAATAGAGCTACGTAGTCCACTGAAATGGAGAGGAACATAAAATTTTCTGATTACCATCCAGCAGATCAGTAGAAAAATTAAAACCTGTGCTAAATTGACCTGAGACTTTGATTATCTATTTTCAAAAAAGATGGAGAACCATAGGAAAGGACAGAGGAATGTGTGTATCTTTCAACAACTGACCTGTTGTCTTATTGGTGGTATTATCCTGTAAAAAGACCCTGGTTCAAGGTCTGCTTTAAAATTTGAAAATTGGTGTTCTCTAACTAATTTAGGAGTCTCAAGCTTACCATTACTTGTAAATTTACAGCTGTTCCATCCATCATCAACTTGCTAATAGGCAGTTGTGCAACTCTCAGGAGCCTGCCCTAAGAAATAAGATCAGTAGGTAGCTCCTACAGCTGGAATCCCATTCCACCTCAGGAGCTTCTTAACAACATTCCCAGATGTGTAAATGATCCATTAGTAACCTGAGGGAATCGCTACAAGTGTAAAAAGCTACCAGCACGGAATGAGATGAACCTTCCACATTGTGATGAGAACCTGCTGGAACAGAGAATCCCTGTACACCAAACCAGTACTGCACAGGCCAGGAGAAGTAAATTTGAAATAATTATCAAAGATAATTATGAAAAGCCACTGAACTTTGATGCAGGTCTGTTCTCTTTCATGGGATCTGTCTTATCTCTGGTTTTTCTTCTATATCTTAGAGTCCTTATAAAATTTCAGTTGTTGCTTTCACTGCAGAATAACCATTTGATCCAGCACGAGCCATGGTAGCTTGTCTCTGAATCTCTATTTCTGGCCTGGCTCAAAGCCTATTTGATCTTCCTGTTGTCCTTAATGCATTTAGTCATTTCCCTTCTTCTTGGCAGCCAGTTTCTCCCTGGCCCTCATGATTGTTCTTCACTGCTCATTTCTCTAACTGCTCTGTCAGCAGACCCACTGTTTCCTCATTATTAGCCTTTACATCAGGACTCCCCCTTTTCCATGTTTACTTCCTTATTTATTTATAGGGATTTTTGGCTGCCATGCCTAGACTAACTACTTAGAATTTACACATCTATGCTCCAAAGCTTTTAGAATTATGATCTCACTCATACTGTTCTCATCTAGAATAGCTCATCTAGAATAATTTGTCTAAGTCCAGTATAATCAAGGCAAGTTGTCTACACTGCTTCCTTTAATAATCACTTCCCCCTAAAGTTTCTGCAGTGACCATTTCCTCTGCTGATATATCCACAATATAATTCCAACATCTCTTCTTGCTTTCCAGTGCATACATCGCATAGCCATTGCCAGCCTCTTATTCCAAGGGTATGTTCCTTGTCGATTTCTTATCAGTTATTGCATTTTTTCACCCCATTCACTGTCCCCATGCCTGTTTCTTGAGTTACAGACATAAAGTTGGAAAATTAGAGTAACTGAAGAAAAGAGGAGGAAAGTCCAGGACCAGTCCTTCTGCTGGGTAATTATATGACCTTGTTGTCATGCTTTCCTCTCCCCTCATGAGTTTCTGGATTGTGACACATTGAGTATAAATGACATACTTTTGAATAACTTTTTTTGTGAGAATCCTAGAAAATTCTTGGCCAAACAAAGATAGAAATGATGATGGCAATTTTTCTGTTTTTAACATTAAAAGACAAAATTATCTTAGGGACTTGGGAAAGTTCAGAATAAATTGGTAGAATTGTTGGCTGAGGTTGCAGCTCTGCTATGTAGTGGCGATTCCTTCACAGATCCATCTCAAACAATAAATTCTTAAGGACAATCATTATAATTCAAAAAAAACAAAACAAAACAAAAAAACCCACCCTTTTTTTGAGAAGACACAGACAGATCATATCATTTGATCTCATCTGGGGGTTGTTCTGGATGGCTGCAATACCCAAGTCTGCACTTTCACTTCCTAAACATTCTTCCAGGGGCAGAAATCTGTTGATGACTCAACATCACCTTCAGAAACTACAACTATTGTTCTCTGAGGAGTTTAGTTCCTGTTCTTTTTCTTTTGGTTAGATAATTGCAATGTGTTTTTAATCTCTATGTCTAACTGATCCAACAACAATGTTAGCAAATATTCCTTTTCAAGCATGAAGTGCAAACATCTCTGATAAAAGAAGAAAAGTATCTAGACTGTTACAAGTGCCGTTGTTTTACATGTCTCCACTTATGTGGTTGTTCTTTTTTTTTATGGAGTGCATAAATTACAGAGGATGCTTTAGCACCGAGTAAATATACAAGGTGTTAAGAAATCTAAGAGTCATTGATTTGACTAAATGTTGATGACTTTATTTAAACTAGTTAGCGAGACCCCTGTTATTTCTGATGTAGATAGCTATGCTATAGACATGTAGACTGATAAAAATTTTATCTTTTTAATTTAACCCTTTATTGGCCATTGTGGGCCTGACTGTTCATGAACAACAGCTCTACAGATCTAGATTACTGTCAGTTCCTCCAAGACTCTAAATAAAAACCTTCCAAAAAAACCAAACAACTGATCAAGTGAAAGAAGAGGTTTAACTTCACTTTACCCAAAGTTCATTTTGTAATTATGAGAGAAAATGTCACCAAACCATGCAGGAGTGCTCAAAAGCCACTAAAGCCACTAACAAGCAGCCATTTGACAACTCCTGAATCAGGGGATTGAGGTAGAGCTAGAGATACATATTTTCCTTTTCTTTAACAAACCCTACCTCTTTGTTTCACATCCCAGTACTACTACTGACTCAGATCTCAAAAGTATTATGTTATCCAGGAAGGAGGACTTTTTTTTTCTTTCATCTCTCATCTGCAAGTAATTCTAAAAGATGAATTCCCAATAGCCATGTAAGTATGACTTATAAGTGATTCTGTCATTCGCTGATGAGTTACATTCTATGTGTTCACCAAAAACCCAGTTAACCTCTGAAACTGAATAAAATAATTGCTTGTAGAAGAAGACAAACACATACTTGTGGTAGGTCTTTCTTGAATGATGTCCAGGCTGCCTAGAAGGCCAGTATTGGCCAAAGAATAAGGAAAATTTTCTTCATCAATTACCATGGAAAGTCTACTCCAAAAGCTGGCAACTACCAAACAAAATTTCTAGAGGTGATTTGCCACTGCACATGCTTAAATCCCTTATCTTCAAATCCCTAAAATATGTATATGTTCTGCTTTTCTTTATATATCTGCATTCACCTTGACATCACATATATTGGTGATTTAAGGCAGAATTAGTTTGAGATGAAAATACAGTAAATCATGTTACTGTTCTGAAACTTGTTCAAAAAAGCATGTCTTTCCACAGACATAGGGGATTTTTAAAAGAATTTGAAAGGATCTGCTTCTTTGCCATGGTTTATTTCATTCATCTTACCAGAATAGTGGGGTTAATGATGCCTTCTTGAAATGGGGAACAGATGGAGATAGGCTGCCCATGCTGTGCCAGCTTGCCAAAGAAAAATTTAAAAAATTAAAAAATGAGTGGTTCAATTGTAAAAGTAAGCTGCCTAATTTACCTCCTCTGGTAAAGGAAGATACTGAGCATTACCCATCTACAGGAAGAAAAGGTGAAAGGGGAATGAGAATCTTAAATACATAATAGTGCATTAAGGCACACCCAATCTCTTGTTTGCACTAAAAAAATGAAAATATCTGAACTTTATGGAGAAACCACTTCCTTCTTAAGAGATCTTTTGTTCTGTATTTCTTAATTTATTTCCTATTTTATGTCCTGTAAATTTGAAGCATTTGCTACTCTATCTCTTATGTGTACATGTTACATTCCATTGTCTCAATTTCATCAATATTTGCTCGTAGGGATGCATCCTCCCAACATAATTAAACTAGTTACAAATATGAATGAAAAAAAATCTGTTTTATTTTAATGAAGATGGGTTAGTAGCTGGGATGGGGAAGAAAGAGAGAGAGACCTCCAGCTTCTGCTCGATCTCAATCATGAGCAACCAGATTCACAAATGGTTCTTTCACTTAATGAAATAAATATAAGAAAGCTACTAAATTCTATTCATGCAGTGGAAAACAGCAGAGGATTTTGAGTAAAAGCCCATGAAAAATATTATGTAACACAAAATTGAAGATTTTACATTAATATTAAGGAATACTGCTATGACACTAAGGACCTTGGTCTTCAGAGTTCAGACACAGATCTGAGTTCTGAGTGCTCTTGTTTTCAAAGTCTGCCTATCAGCTTCTCTTATGTTATTGAAGTCATCATTTTTAAAGCTTGCCCTTCTGAAAAGTAACTCAAATAAGTGCCTAAATATGAATCTAAGAATCTAGTTCTAGCCATCTGGTTTTGAAAATGTTGGTTCAAAATTTCGTGCTTTTGACTGATGTCTAACAAGGACATTTATTTGACAACACAACACACATTCTCTGATCTTCCTGTACAGTTTTGAAACAGCAAAACATGTTTTCAAAATTAGCTTAGCAATTTGGCATGCAATTTCCATTAAAATGAATGCGAGTGGGATGTCCAAATGATGTGGCATAGAGTTGCAAGGCACTTAATTCCTTGATCATCAAGCCCAGGACTATTTTATTACAGAAAACAGTATCATACAGTTCTGTCCATCATCATATTAAAAATAGGCACGTTTCATGTCACCACAATCTTATTAAAGTTATCGTAAAATCTCACTGTGCTAACAGTTGAAAACTTTCTTTTCATGCCTGGCCTAACCATTTCATATTCATGCATTCTGTGTTCTGTCCACTTCTCTTTACAAGATGTTTTTGCTTTCCTGATGCACTTAAATAAGAACATCTATCTAGACATAGTAAGAAAAGTTTTAGACAAATCAGAAAAAAAAAAAAAAATGGATCCGAAATAGTGATTTCAGGGAGTCTAATTCTTGGTTAGAAACACTGACTGTGGCAGCTGAGAGCTTAAGTTGTTTTTCAGAAAAAAAAAAGAGAGCGTGAGTAAAGACTTTTAAAAAACTATTTCCATTGCTTTAATCAAAATTCAATTTGTTCTTCTTCCTAACAGCACGGTATCCTCATGGAATAAAAAAAAAGCCTTTCTTCTGACACCACCTACATTGCTGGTGATTCTGCAGAATAGGAAAGCTCTGTGTTACTGTTTGGGGTCGTTGTGACATCTAGTTTTGTATTCCTGAAGAGAACAAACATACTTGATTCTTGAAAACAATCATTTTCCTTGAGCCATAGTCACTCAGGTCACACTTATGACCATACTCAGTGAAGTATTTTATTCTCTATATGAGTATGCAAGAGGGAGAAGGAGACCTGGAGAAATTCAGTATTATATGGCACATTTTGTATGAAATTTGAAAAACAACTGAAATAATGGCTTTATATCACTTAACATTATGATTCCCATAAGATGATTTATTTATTAATTCTGATTAGCTTAAGCAAGGATACTTTTGCCTGTGGCTGATTGGGGCATTTATATTCCACGTAAATGGTATCATTCTTGTCCTGGAGAAGGATGTAAATCCACAGATCAGCCTTCCACGGCTTATGGAGCAACAAAAGAATCCTGCTATGAGGTCTGAAATATATTAATCACTCCTCCTAATGATCAAGACTAGGTCACTAGGTGGACTAGATCATCTAATGGTATTTCCCATTCTTAAGTAATAGGATTAAAATAAAGCAACCATACAGGGCTGAATTAGTCACTGATGATACCGTTAGCTAGAGGAGACAAAATAAAAGCCTCAAGGATCCGGGGCGTTCTTAACTTTTGAATTACTCAGCCTAGACTATTCAGGTTATATATATATTCAGGAACCCAAATTACTTTTAAATAACTGAAAAAATGTAAACCTATTCCCTAATAATTCCTTTTCAAATAAGAAATTCTGGAAGGATATCTTGCAAACATGGAATCAAAAGAAAGTGAATCTGTATTTTAATTATGTCAGTAGGTGCTATAAACTATTCTCTCAATATATTTTTGATACTAAGATGAAGACTGGAAACCACAGATTTAAATCATTACCAGAAATCTTTTCAGAAAATATTGTTTCTTTAGTGAAATCAAATAGCTACTGATGTCAGTTTACCTTTTGGAAAATATAGGAAAATTTGAAAGTATACCTCGACTTATTGACTCTTCCCTTCTCAAGTGATCCCAGCTTTCAGTTTTATCTTCTACAATAAGGGGCAGTTTCCCAGAAGTGCCTGTCATAGCTGTATGTTGTCCAAAAAAAAGATCCTCCTGATATAACTACGCTTAGCAAGTTTGAATTTGGTTCACTTTTTAAGGAATGTTTTTTAAATTTGCCCCTTCATAGCATTGTGTAGCATGAAGAAAAGAAAGCAGAATACACTACATGGAGCTGGGTTATCATTCAGATAAAAACACTAAGGAAATTTACCGGAAACATTCCTCTGTGTGGTTACATCACTGACGTCAGTTCCGAAGTTCTGTGTTTCTCAAGAACAGATGTCACATTTTCAAATGTTTTGTATTACAAATAAATTGCCTTTTGACCTGAGTAATGAGATAGTTGTACTTTGGCTGTAAATACAATTACTTATACCTAAACAACTACAAATTTCCAGCTCTGTGATGTGTTGACTTTCGGAAACGTATGACAAAATGAAACAAAAAAAAAAAAAAAAAGAAAAAAAAGCAAAGACAAAAAATGTTCTCCTGAGGGCAGGAAGTATATTGCTGAGAATTACAATAAATTGTTTTGAATAATTCTTTTTAATTAACATAGTAAGAAGAAGTATGAATGAAGATATGCTGAGGAATAATGAATGAAATCTTAGGGACTTCTCGTTTTACTTTACATTTTTCAGTTCTTTGAAATCTGATCAGTATGTTAAGAAGAAAAAATAATTACAAAAAGCTCCAACAAAAGTCCCAAATTTCAAACCTGAAATGAAGTGATCCAGTCTAGAAATATCATTTTCTCATAAAACTCTTTGTCTTGGAGAGGTGAAACAATGTTGCTTTCCTTTCACTTTGTCAGGTGAGTTCTCCTTTTTCAAAGATTTTAAAGAAGTATTTAGTTGGCACAGAAAGAAGTTGCCACAACAGAAGGAGCTATAGTCAGTTCATTCAGGGGCTCTAGATCAGGTTCACAAATGCTCACTGAAATGTATCAGTCTTCTAGACGTGCAAGGTAAAATTTGGATTAAAGTGAGGGGCAAAGTCCAAAACTGATATAAAGACACTCACCACTCGTTCGGTGCCAAAATCTGAATGGGATCGAAACTGGCCTAATTCCATGCCTGTCATCTCCAAACCAAGTGATTCTGAAAATCTACTGCCATAATTTTATGTTATGGTCTGAGTGACACTAACACCTTTCTATCACTGCCAGTCTTTCAAAATGGGGCTGCTCGATGCTTTTCAGTCTTGAACTGTTATAGAGTAGATTATCTGTTCTTAGATTTGATGATGCAGATGACAAAACTACCTCCTGAGTTCAGTTGTCTTACAGTCATTATGCCAGTTCTGAAGATTTGTATGGATGGAAACAAAACAGCGAGTGAATTTGCACCCTCCTGCTGAGATATTGCTTTTCCACAGTAGACTTGGCTTTCACAAAAATTTTATCCTGGAAGATGATGAATCTGTTGGTTTTGGGAGCTTTGATGTCTTCCTTTTTTCTTTCTTCAGTGACTTCACAAGGGACTATCAGAGAAATGAAGCAACTGTTTGTTGAGAAAAGACATTATTCCTAACGATTACCTATCTAGATGAAATACGCTAAATACAATTAGTAGAGCTAGCAGAAATATTTCACAAAAAATGCTTTTCTTTGAAAATAGCTGCTTCAAGAAGATGTGTCCATGAACCTATCTTTTACTATTCTTTTGGGTGTGTTTTTTTGTTTGTTTGCTTGTTTGTTTGTTTGTTTGTTTTTCTTTTGGGGATATGTGCATGTGAGTGTTTGTTCCCTTCTGAAATAAACAAAGCAAAAAGACTGAAAAACTGAAACCAGATGAATCAATAGGAAAGGAACAGGAAAATCTTTGTACATCTGCCTAAAACGTGAAGTTGGAGTTTTTCAGTTAAATAATGCAATTTCAGCATTCCTTCCTTTCACCCCTTCAGCACTCGCATTAAAACTGCTTCTTGAGAGCAGCTCCCAAAAATCTCTCCATCACAGATTTAAGCCAAGGCTTGGTGGCCATTCAGAAAAATGAAAGCCAGCTCAGCAAACCTGTGTTAGCACAGGCTTTCAGAGATTTTCTGTCTCTTTCTTGTCCTGGAGACAATCACTTGTCCTTGTGTCTGTTCCACTTTTAGAAAAAAAGTGAAGAAGCAGATTCCTAAACTCAAGTAGATGTTGATAGGACTAATAGCTTGAGGATTGCAACAGGCCTACAGAATATTATCTTCTAAGAGCATCAGTGAATATCTCAGTCCAAACCCTAAATCCAAACCTACCATCCAGTGATGATTATTCACTATCATTAATTCTGGAGGAGCTGAAACTCTTGAGGTGCTTGAGGACCCAGCTTAATTCCAAAGTATCCTGAACACCTTGCACTACATCCTTGTTATGTTCAATGCCTGAACTACTCAGTGACAAACTCACACTTGATGCTGGCACAGAGACTACACTGACACCTTAGCATTCATAGGCAGAAGGCAGTTTAAAATATGTTGCAATATCAGGCTCTATACATAGGAGAAGACACTTTAGTATGAAACTGATTGGGAAAGGTGCAAAAGAAATGGAATGTAGGGGTTTTTGCCTGAACAAGTGTCCTTGGTCCACAACTAAGTGTGAACTTTCTTAAACCCCGTATCCACAAGGTCTCTCTCACATAGAACAGAGAGATCTATAAACTATGATACATATATCAGCAGGTCCGTTAGTGGAACTCTTTATAAGTTAATTGATAGAAAACAATAAGGAGGAAAGTTCACTGTTGTTTCTTTTGTTTGGAAGTTTTTGGTTGCTTTTCGAAGCTATACATCTATTCTTCACAATCTCTTTCTAAATGTGCTAGGAAGACTTAAGGGTAAAAAAGAATTAGAGGGCTATAAGCTTGGAGTGCCATCTGGACCTTACTTCAGTAGAAATGCTATCTTATTTATATGGAGAAGAAATTAATAATGACAATACATAATATATATTAACCCTTGGAAAATCCCTTTGCAGGGTATATGGAACTGACATTGATTAAAGCAGAAATCCCACATGTGTTTTTGTCCTGTTCTAAATTATTCAGGTCCTGGCAAGACTGTGCTTCATGCACATCCAAAAATAGATAAATCTTTGACAAACCAATTGGGTTTTTAATGCTGGATTTTGAAGGAGGAAAGAAGAAATTGTATGTCCATCCACAAAAATTAGGAAAATTAATTTATTGATGTTTGGGAGAAGATTTGTTCCTTTCTGGAAAACAGAAGGATTTGCCTTGTTATCTTAATAAATTCCAAACTTTTGGAAATGTCAGAACCACAGAGGGCTGCGCTCTTCTCTTTTAATCAGTTTTAGCTTTCTTGCCTGGACTACCTTTACAGAATTCAATAATTCATATTTTTAAGTATCCACTCATTTCCACTGAGAAAGTGGAAAATAAAGATTCTTAGGAATCAGAACTGCACTTAGAACTGCACAAGTGCTGAGCTACACTTCCCCCAGAGGGTTCTTTCACTGTCTTCTGAAAAACTCCCACCTTTGTTTTTCCTCATTATTTTAACTATGCATCATTCTCAGCACTTCACCTTTTCAAGGTGTTTTAATAATGAATCAATAGCATGGCATTACAAATTACTGCAGTGAGTGTAATACTTCATAGCTCCAAATAAGACTGTGATTCCACTTAATAGAAGACAATCACCTGCTCTGGCCAACGTCCAGTCTAGTAGAGGGTTAGAGGGTAGCACTACTATTGTGTGAGCAGAGAATGGTTTATATATGGGAAATGGAAGGAAATTATGAGATTATTTGCCTAAGATCCTACAGGATATCTGTGGCTGAACCAGGTGTACTGCATGGGATTATTCTGAGCACACAGCGAAGCCTGTACTGTTAAAGTGTATACTTGTCTCTTACACTCAGGAGACAGAAGGAAGCATTGTTGGGGTGTATGACATCTCATCCTGAAAGGAGACATCTAAACATAAGGTAGAAAGTGTATAAACCTATCACTTTGATCCATCAGACAGAAAGTCAAGTAGTGAGCTCAACTGCAGACATCTAGAATACAGACACAAAAGGTTAGGCAAAATCTTCTGCTTTTGTTACGACGCTGCTCAGCTTTTATTTGGCTTTTCTTTGAAAGGACCTGAAAAACAATTCCTGTTTTAAAGATGAGAAATTGGAAAGGCAAAGGAAAGAGGGGAAAAAGCCAAGAAAAGAAATAATATGGATCTCCTGTAACTTCTTTGCAGACAGGAAGCTATTTGAATGGATCCAGAACTTTGATTGAACAGTGTGAAGGCAAAATTAGACATCTGAGAAAGGAATCAAAGCAGCTATATGACATTGAGACATTTACCATGGCATGTGTTTTCCTTTTTTAAAAAGAGATCCCTACATTCTCAGTGCCTCAGTCCTCTGTACAACGCTCTGGCTCTCTTAGATGTCGTTTCCTTGCACTTTCCTTGGAAAGTGTAGTGGCATTAGTCTTCAGCCATGTCCCAAATATTTTACAGGCATTCAGAGATCTCTTGCACAAAAACTCTGCAGTGGTATAATGTGTGCCTTTAAATAACAAGTCCCTGCAAGGAAAAAAAAGACTCAGATCCTACAAAATACCCATTATCTCCATCATCTTTATCTCACCCTGGCTCTACAGTTCCCTGCTAAAAACTCCATCTCATTCTGCCTCATAAAGCTGCTATTTATTGTTGCTATTTAGAATCTCTTTCTTTCCATGTTTAAAAAGCCTTAGGTAAAGTTGACATCTTTGGACTTCAGGCTGTTTGGGGACGTGGCATGCCATTAAAGCATTACATTACATAAGCTGTAACATTCCAGAATACCCTTTTACGGCTGATTTCACAGAACACAAGTGCTGTTACCTGGAACATCTTCTTTTTCTTTTTTCAAACATGAAGGAATAAGTTGTGACAGCAGCTGATAGCAAGAAAAAAGGAGGTAAATTCTCAGGTACTTCACACAACTGGTGCTTCTTGCTGTGTAGAATTGTTTTGACATAGGCGTTGGCAGGTTGTTGGTGAGAAGACACTTCAAAACATCTGCCAGGACTCCTTATGTGACAGCCTGAAACTGTGTAGTGCTTCGGTCTACTTAGATGAGCTTTGGACTGTGTATATCATAATGTAATATGGGCCTTTGAGTAAAAAAGTAATTTTGAGTAAAAAAACAGCCACATGTGGACAGTGTAGCTACATGGGGAGTCCTAATGACTAAATATTCAGGATTCTCAAGGTTTTCTTTTACTTAGTTTTTAATTAAGTAATTAATTTTAAGAATAAACATGAAAAAGCACTTTTTCCAAAGGGTATTCAATTCTGGAAGACTCCAGAGCAAATGTTTTCCTTAAAAAAAAATTAAAGAATTCAATTGAAACCTGCATGGTTCCTGGCAGAGAAACAAGCTTTGGAGCTAAGCTTTACTCACAACTCAAATCAAACCAAATGCTCACCCTTTTCAACTTTCAGAAAACTTTGGCCTCAATTTTGCCAAAGATGTAGATACCTGGATTTATTCAACTAAAAATGCTTTTTGAAGACAAGAGAAACCAAATTCTGTCCATATGTCATGGCTGAACACCACCAAATTTGCTTTCCTCAGCTTCATGCTATTTACAGCATAAATGGTTAACATTAGAAGCAGCTGTAAATTAGACCTTGTGTATCTAAGCACTGGTTTATTGAATTTGCATTTTAAAGCCCACAGTCAATTTGAATTCAAAATATGCAGTAAAGCAATCAAATTATCCTTTTAGCTTTCTTTTTCTCAGTTAAAAAAAAAAAAAAAGAAAAAAAAAAACCCACAAAAAAACCCAAAAGCCAATGTTTAAAAAACGGGTTTTTACTTTTTTTTTTTTTTTTTTTTTCAGAGCTTATAGGAAGTTTCAATGGCTTTGCAGCCTGGTAATCTGAAATGAGAAAGCCAAAGGACTGCTGAGCTGTTACTTCAAAATCAAAATCATGAGTAAGAGTCATGAGTCATGGTGCAGCTAAGCATAGATGTCTACGAAGTTATAAAGATTTATACAAAGAGAGACTGTCTTCCTGTTAAACTGGATCATTGTCAGATAAGCTGTCAAGCCACTCTTTTCTTTTCCTATCCATAAACACATCTTTCCTTTTATACTCTCTGGCATAGATAGCCAGCCCTCAGAGTCACAGAGGCATGTTTTTCTATGAGGGATGTTTCACCTTTCAATGACTGATTCTTCCTTTCTTGATACAGGTGCCATGCTGACACTCCGGGAGGTTTACTGCAGAAACTGATTTCACTTATTAATGGCTGTTTGTCTTTTATATCAAGAGTGAAGTACTTGGAGCAAATGAGATGCCACTCACAATTTTGTGACTTGCATTCTCTTCCAGAAGTGCTGCCTCCAGCAGCTAAGTTGCTGAGATGCTGCTTTCCAAATCCTGCCTTGTGGCAACCCAAGTCAGTAATTTCTGCCCACCCTGGGATGTGACCGGCCTGCTCATGCAGCTTCCCAGCCTGTACCAGGCTTAGAGCAGCTCACAGCTCTCATAAACTCGCTCTGCAGTTTGCTTGAAGCCAGCAACACATCAGTATGGATGTCACACCACAAGTATTCATTCCTACCATACACATCTGAAGTGACTTAGCAGAGCTGCTCGCTTAACCTTTTCTGTTTGTTATACCTGCGGGAGGTGAATGGACTTGGTCTGTGCCACAACCATTTAATATCATCTCCCAGCTCTTCTTGTTGTCTTTTTGGCAGACTAACTTCAGCCTCAGGCCCAAACAGTTCTGTTAAGGGAGAGTCCTGTGAGTGTAGTTCACAGTTGCTGTACATGTTTTCAGCACAAAGATGAAGTAGGAGGCACTGAGCCCCTCGTCAGCACATGGAAGTAGGTAAGCCCTGTGGGCAGTGACTGCATTGTCTCAGCACTGAATGTGAAACAGGAGAAAAAATACACTCCTATGCAAAATATGAGAAAATAAAAGTGCAATAATTAGCCATGTTGAAATGCCAACAAATTCTCAGAGAGATACATTTTGTCCCAGACGACTCGTGAATATGAACTAAGAGTACGACCCATACATTTTAGAGTCAGAGAGAATATTATAAACTTTTGGGTCAGTCACCTGCATTACATAGGTTGCAGTCGTGCAATATGGTGATGTATATTCACATGTTTGGGTTTGGGCCCATTTGTTACAAGGTTTCTCTTGTTTCTTCCCTTAGGCTGATTGTAATTAGAAATGGGATCGAGGCTGTGAAGTACAGAGTTACATCTGATGTACCACACATCCACGGCGCTTTGCAATTAAGATTTGCAGCTGGATCCATCCACCGGCCTTATTTTTTTTTTTCATTCTAACTTCACAGAGTAACTAGAGAATTGTCCACATTAGGAATTTGGCTGGTGCTACATGCCTGGAGAAACAGCTTTACCCATGCAGTCGCACAGTGGAGGTATATCTTCAGTCAAGGTTGTAGTCTGTGGTGAGCCGTAGCTAATGGCTTGGGGAAATTCGCTTCTAATCTAGGATTTTTTATAACTTGTTTTACTGTGTAAGCTTTTTGCCTGAACTGGTCTTGCCACTGAATTCCTACTTCCCTTTCACCACAGTTATAACAGAGAAATGTTTGTGGTTGTGAGACCAAAACTGACCTACTGCAACCCTACAGTGATTTGTGCTATATTAGGAGAATGCTGAAGGGACTGGGACCTCCTCTGCTTCTCTACACAGATGGCATCTTGGTTAAAGACAGGATGTGACCTGCAGGTAGGAGAATTTTTCTTCTTTCTAATCTGCATGAAGTAGTCCTCTTCTGATATACCCTATAGCAACCACTCCAGCCAAAACCATGATGATAAAAGCTGTTCTTATGAAAATGCACAAGTTGCCGATGTTATGGACAAACACTGACTTCCTGTTGTCAGTAATGGCTCATGATAGCTCAGTCATTCACAAATCTCACACCTGTCATTTCTAAGTCCTAAACAAGTACTTTTCTACTGCTAGGAGCAGTTGTCTATACTGTTATAGTTGGGAAAACACAGAAGTGATGCCATAAATCTGTCAGCATAGATATAAACCAGGCAGGAGATTAAGACCTCATCTAAAACTGAAGAGAAAAATTAACATTTTAAATTGACACAGGTTAGGTTAAACAATATTATTTTGAAATAGTATTCAAAAGCACTAAGATAGTGCAAGGATAATAAACATTTTTTGTTATATATGTATATGTGCTTTTTTTCCTCTGTCAATGGGAGAAATTCTCTGGACAGGACTGGAAAGGAAAGTGAAGATCAGCCCTATACAACATTTCCCTAAGTAATCTAAAGGGAATAAAGCCTTAACCAAGAAAGACAGAAGTTACAGCCTGGCCTGGGAAGACAACAAGAGAGGTAAAGATATCAAAAAATACCCCAAGAGATAGGTTGCTTCTATCGGGATCATCATCTAACAGATCAGCAGTAACTGTCCTACTGAAAAGATAGTTATTATAGACTCATAACTCTGTTACCACAAACCTTTCTGGCTTTAATACCACAATATCATGTTGGGATTTTGATTTGTTTTATGGGGGTTTGAGTTTACTTTTGGTTTTTCTTCATTCTTAACTCAGAATGGCCCTTCTCCTCTAGTGTGCGGACGTTGGAAACAGTGAGCAGCAAAGCTCATCCTGATCTTCTGTGACTTCTGTGAGAAGACAGGAGACACCCTAAAGTTCCCTTGTTAAGTATGAATGTTTTTACTCTGTTATTTCACCATAAACAGAATATCAGTAAACTGAAATTTAAAATACTGCATTTCTAAACTGATGAGATACTTGATGCCACATTTTACTGAGCTCTGGCATTTGCAAGAGAATGCAAAGAAATAACTACCAAAGGAATGATAAAATACAGATATCTGAATTTGGAGCAATGATCTCAGAAGTGTTAAAGGAAATAAGAGTTTAATTTCTTTAAATTATTATATTTATCTCAGTGCATGAACTTCTAAGAAGGGGGAATGTTCTGACCTTAAATTCAACCTCAATTTCTCTTATGCAAGAACATGCATTCCTCAAAGAGAAAGAAGCAAATTATGTACTTTAAAGCTATTCCCGTGTCTAATGCAAGAATTCTTGTTTAGATAATTCAACAAATCACACAAGCTTTCCACTGAAGTCAGCAGGACAGCTCACACGAGATGCTCATGTGCCCTAAGTTTGCAAGATACTGATCTCATATATTCATTATTTATATATATATTGTTATGACATTCTTGTTTCCGTCTAATATTTTTGTCTTCCTTGCAGTTTAAACAAAGCCTCTGTCCACTTTATGCCTATGATTTTGCACAGAGGGCAAGAAAAGTTTCGACTTTCAGCTCAGATATGAGTAAGAAAAATCTATCGCTAATCTATTTTCATAGGTCTCAGTAAAAAAAAAAAATTCACCAATAAAAAAAGAAAGTCACATATGTCTTATATTACCTCACATTCATCTTCCTAGTGCTGATTGTAAATGCTGCTCTGTGGATTTGAAATGTATTAATTTATTTGCTAAAAAAGTGTTCTGAGAAGCTTTATGAGTCACCAAACTGCATACAGTTTCTAATGATTGCTGGGACATATGTTTTTGTGTCAGGAAACACTTAAACTACCAAACACAGCTGTTTAAAAAAGTGTAAAATGTGCAGGTGCATGAAAAGAAAAAAAAAAAGAGAGACAAAAAGCCCCTCCCAAACCCCAAAATAACTTTTGTCCTTTTTCTTTTTTTAACCAAGAATCTCTCAATATTCCTCAATTTTAAAAACCTGTACTGAGAAACTCAGCCTTTGTTTATTTTTATTTTTTAAGTTTTTCTTCACAGAAAAATGGGAAGGACTCTCAAAGTTAAGAAATCAAATTACTTAACAGAGAGTCTCAAACTTATCTGATAATTTTTTCTTATTAAAAAAATCACTTAGCTTTTACTGCACTAAAATACTGCAATTAACACTAAGTGTGAAAATTAATTTTACCTAGATAACTGGACCTGCTGATTTGCCTTGCCAATAGACAACAAAGGTTCAAATGTGTTTTGAGTTTAATATATAGGTATTTTTTCCAGGTGGTTAACTATCATTAAAACAAGTGTGCCTGGTATTAGTCTGTATTGATTCTGTTCAACAGTGGTTGGACGCTGTAAATTTCTTATTTATGAAGGTGATAGTTTACATTTCAGAACCAGAATTGTCTTCCCTGGTAAGGTGGTGGGGGTCAGACCCGCAAAATATAGGTCATGACACAAAAAAACTCTCTGATATCATTATCAATTAGCAACTCCATGAAGATGGGATGCTCTTAAAAAGCATACCCATATCCATCCTTTCAGGCTTCTCCCCAGCTCCCAAGAAAGCTGAGGGATTAGATGTCATTCTGGTTATTCTTTCACACCACCTGAATGTGTCCTGAGCTTTCTGAACTGTTAGATTTCTGGGGTGTCAGATTTACATAATGACAGAATTCACATTCAGATATGAATCACAGAATCCCAGAATTGTTAGGGTTGGAAGGGACCATTCCAACTCTTCTGCCAAGGCAGGGTCACCTAGAGCAGGAGATACAGGAACACATCCAGGTGGATTTTGAATGTCTCCAGAGACGAACACTCCATGACCTCCCTGGGCAAGCAGCCTGTTCCAGTGCTCTGACACCCTCAATGTAAAGTTATTCCTCATGTTGAGGTGGAATTTCTAGTGTTTCAGTTTATGGCCATTGTTCCTTGTCCTGTTGCTGGTCACCACCAAAAAGAGTCTGGCACCATCCTCTTGGCACCCGCCTTTGAGGTATTGATATGCATTAATGAGATCCCCTCTCACTCTCCTCTCCTCTAGACTAAACAGTTCCCTCTATCTCTCCTGATAAGAGAGACAGCCCAGACCCCTAATCATCTTTGTGGCCCTCCACTGGATCGCCTCTAGTAGCTCCTTGCCTTTCTTCTATTGAGGAACCCACAGCTGGACACAACACTCCAGACATGACTCCACTAGGACCGAATAGTGGGGGAGGATCACCTTCTTTGACCTGTTGGTCACACTTTTCCCAATACACCCCAGGATACCATTGACCCTCCTGGCCCCCAGGGCACACTGTCAGCTCATAGTCACTTGTCATCCACCAAGACTGCCAGGTCCTTCCCTGCAAAGCTGCTCTCTATTATGCCAACCAACACTACTACTTGGGGTTATTCTTCTGCAGCTGCAGTACCCTTCCTTGTTTATGTATAGAAATTAAACCTAATATTTTACTGGGTGGGTAGGGGGTGGTGACAATTAGATAAAAAACGGGAGGATCTGAGAGATCAAAGTTTTCCCCATGAGCACTGCTTACTCTTTTATGGGGAAGTGAGCTCTCAATACTGAACTTGACGCTATATAACGGAAATACTGACTCGCCCCAAATAGAAATAAAGCAGAGATCCACTCATGCAGCAGAGAAATACTCTAAAAAAAAAAGACTTCAACCACTTTTGTAGAACTGGATTTCAATTATGAGTCGTCAGTGTGGATACAATAAGCCATAAAGACCAGGTATCCTGTGTTGTTCGTTCAATGCCCGTGGCCACAGCTGAGCTGTGGGACCAGCAGCTCTGCTCACCCAAGGTCCCTCTAAGCTGCACTAGGTGTTGGGTGAGCAGACTCTGAGTGTGCACACCCAGGAGTCACCCACGGGCTCACCCGGAGCGGGACAGAACTTTACCTCTAGATTAACTTCAGAGGCTTCATTGTAACTGAACTGTTAAGAATAATAGAAATGGCTTGGATTGGAAGGGACCATAAAGATCACCTCATTCCAACCCCCTTGCAGTGAGCAGGAACACCTTCCACTAGACCAAGTTGCTCAGAGGCCCATCCAACCTGGCCTCGAACATTTGCAGGAATGGAGTATTCACAGCTTCTCCTGGTTACCTCTTCCAGTGTCTCACCACTCTCACAATAAAGAATTTTACTGTGCAGTTTTTTTAACAATCCCTTTTCTATAAGCAAACTAACAAACAAGCAAACTGGAAGAGTTATTTCATAGCCTTTACCTATCAAGTCACAAATACTACAGCAGAGTTGTTGGATACCTCATCAATTTGCCTTACACTGCACCCTGATTTCAAAAATTGTCAAGCTTCATTTTGTGGATTACATCAGACCTCTGTACATCACGCAAAATAAAATACATTTATTTCTTCAGATGTATTAGAGACAAACGCTTAGCTTTGGAAAGTGATAGGAATATGACTGGAGTATTTTCTTTACAGTCTTTGTAATACGGATGGAATTGTTACAAAGAACAAAGCTCACATGGTTTCATTACAATTTAAGTAGCTATTTAATTTTCTTGTGAAAGTTTGATGTGTCACCAAGTGTCGCATATGTTCTGAGATGTGATGTCAGAGTGATTCAAATAGGTACTTACTGATAATGTTGCCATTTTGGAAATAACTTCAAAAATTCTCACAAAGAACACACTTTGTACTTTTTATTATTTTTTATTTTTTTGGCATGAGGAAATCTGCAATAGTGTATTTTGTGATGTTAACGTATCATTCTTAAAACCAGTACTTTTTAAACTTTTTTTTTTTTTTTAAGCAAAATGCAGCCCCCAAAAAAGTGGTAAAGACAAAATTAGCAGACATATCTCAAGCATAAAGTAGCTTCAAAAAGGAGCATAACAGAACTCCCACTGTAGACAGCAATGTATTAGCTGTTAAGTACTTTTATTCAGTGAAAGTGATTAAGCACATACTTGGTTTCATGCATGCACAGTGTTGCCCCCAGCAGTACAAGTGCTAAATTTAAATCAAGTGCTTCGGCTTTTATGATTTTCAGACAATTGACTGCAACGATTGTTTGGTGGAGCAACCAGATGGCCCTACTAGAAACCTCAGAATGCTTTTCCATAAATACAATTTCTACTTTCAGAACAAATGTTTCTTGAATTTTTGCGATCAGAAATGAAAATGGGACTTGTGTCCTTCAGTTGTTATAACTACTATTAGTGATAGAAGAGATGGAAAGGGACAGCCTGCTACATATATTCTACCTTTATCGATCACAGTTACTGAGTCAAAAGGACGATCAGTTTTTAGTTTCTTTGGCATAGTTTTACCATCCACACCAGTGTAATAAACAGACAAAAATTCTTCAGCTTTGCTGTGCTTGGGAGATAAAATAAGAAAAAAGAACACATAATTTTCTTCTCATATCCATATTTTATAACTGTACTGACTTAAATTCATGTTTTACTAATTGAAATACATTTTAAAAATTGCATTCAAAAAATGATCTTTCTTGTCAAGCTCTATCGTGCTTTCTTAAGGTTAAGTCAACAATAGTGGAAGCCAAGATGAAAGATAAATCAGCTTTAAAAATATTAATCATGAATTGTAAGAAAAATGAGACAAAATATCAGTGAAGTCACTTAAAAAATATTCAGATCATTTTATAGTCTGCATCTGGTTCTATTTCATATAAATGCAAGTTGGACATCTACAACCTCTGGGTTAGTAACAGATGTTGTCATGAAGTTGATAATTTTTACATTAGCAAAAGCTAAACAGAGTAATTTCAGGCCACCCAGTGTTTCCAAAAGGTCTGGCACATCCAAAGATTCCATTGCTCTGTGCAAAACTATATCCAGACATGCTAGAAATACTTTCAAGATTTTATTATTGTGGCTTTAATTATGAATCTCATCTGTCAGGTTTTCTTCTGACCAGTGGTGAGCAATGCTTTCAGATGCAGAGGCTGAGGGTGACTCCGCTGTGTGTTTGTGTGCAGAAATGCCTGAGGGATGCCTGCAGTCGCTGCAAGCAGCACTGCTGGAGCTGCACTGCTGAGAGCACCCTACACGGGCTGGGAAGGAGGAGAAATGAGTCAGGTATGCAGGTGGCAAAGAGCAACCACCACTGTCCTAAATGACACAATGAATCAGATGGATTCCAACCTTACATGAACCTCAGAGTCACTGCTTGTGCACTGCACACCATGCATCACCCACATCTCATAGCTTTATACACTTGAACGACTCTTGCTGCCCTTAGCCTAGAGAAAGAGCAGCTATTTTTTCTATTCTGGTCAAAATTCTTCCAAAGAGTGGTTACTATCCTTAATAAAGTATGTCTGCTTTTCAGAAGAGGTTAATCCTTCAGTCCCTTCTTTCACTTTCAGCTCTTAAAGGGAAATGTTTGACAGTCTTGAAAATACAAACTCTTCCTTAAGTGTGTTATGATGCACAACAGTGTCAGAAAAAAACCTCCAAAACAACAGTATAGGACAATTTTAAGCTTTCAACTTTGGACAAACAGACCTTTAAGTAGGCAGTTCATCTATCACAAGCAACATTGTAACAAGAAATCAAATCTCTATCTACAGTTTAAATACAACCTCGCTGACACACAATTATAGAATTTTTAAGCTTGGGAAAGACCTCTAAGATCATTAAGTCCAACTGCTAACCCAGCACCTTCATGTTCACCACTAAACCATGTCTCCAAGTGCCACTTCCACATGTCTTTCAAACGGCTCCAGGGATGGTGACTCAACCACTTCCCTGGGCAGCCTCTTCCAATGCTTGACAACCCTTTTGGTGAAGAAATTTTTCCTAATATCTAAATTTTTCCTAAAATCTAAACCTCCTCTGGTGCAACTTGAGGCCAATTCCTCTCCTTCTGTCACTTGCTACCAGGTAGAAGAGACTGACCCCCACCTTGCTACAGTGTGCTTTCAGACAGTTGTAGAGTCTGAAATATGTATATAGAGAAATATACTGCTGATTGAACCACTTTGTGTTTGTGATTTACTCAGAATTTAAATTGGTTGGTTCATCAAGTTTGAATTTAATTTTACCAAGAATTAAACCTATGTCTGATAACCTATGAAGCTATAGCTATTAAGTTCTCTATAGTTTTAATAAAAGATTCTGTAACTATTAGAGAAAGCTTATGCTCAGTGTAACACTAATTTCATGTTGCACTTCAAAATGAAAACCCAGGTTTTGTTTTGATACAGGCTCATTATACACACCTCATAAACACTGGAGAAAAAAAACAGTGCAGAAATATACTAATATGAAACAATGACAATTACTGTGTTTCCTAATGGCAATCAATTCAATCACACATATTTTTTGCTATTTTTTAAAGGATTTACAATGTGAGTGTTCTGTGTAAGTTTAGTGGGAAGGAAAAAAAACCCAACCAAATAAGAAAACAAAATGATCCCACTGTTATCACTGTCATTGTTATCTGCACTGTTTTGGAACTTGATTCTGGGATCCATTGGAGTGTGTAAATCAGATGAATTGCACGCAAAGGTCTCAGCTATGGTGAAGGCAATCCAGGGTTAGTTACAGCAGGGTGAATGCAGTTGAGCTATAAAATACAGCATTCCACACTATTCTGTTATTTTTAAATGGCTATTAAAACTATCACATTAAAAAAAAAAAAAAAAAAAAAAAAGCTCTCTAAGCTCTCCAGTAACAGAATATCCATTTACATGAGACAACTTCTGGAAGCAATAAAGGTGACTATCTGTGAAATGCCCAGGATAGGTTTTCATTCAGAAAAAGACTATTTTCTATTTAAAACATTTCACTCAACTAGAGATTCTAAAAGATCAAATATCGCACTACAGGTTCTCCTTCATGCTCTGCAAAGGAGGTCTGACATGCAAACTGCTTTAAAGCCCAGTTCTACTGATGTCATCTGCCACAGAAAAGCACAGTGGGGCTCTTTGACCTTGGAAAGCAAAGCACACTGGCAGGTTGCTAGAAGCCCATGGGTAGTATCTAAAAGGTATAAAAATATTTATGTCCATTGCATATTTTCCCCTAAAACCTTAATACCTCAAAATCTTAGCTTAACACCTAAATTCCCCAAGAGGTGTGGAAGCACTTGAAAGCTATTCTCTCTGACTTACCATTTTTTTCAGTGAAATTGTAGGCATCTGAAAAATCAGATGTTATGTAGCTCATTGAATTTCCTGTTGTTAATACAGGGAGACAGAGAAACAGATACATCAGTTTGTTCCGCTTGGTGCACAACTCTTCCCAGCACTCCCAGAGAGTTACCAGGCAGTGCTGGGATTGTCTGGCATTCACCTCAGTGTGGTGGATGCACCTTGGGGAGAGCAGGAGGCACTACTGTGGTGCCAGATGTGCACTCTCTGCAGTAAATTTACTTTCCTCTTGGCCGTTACTCACAATTCTGGTTGCACAGCAAATCAGGTTTGAGAAAAAGAAAACTATCAGCTCTACCAAGAGCTGAAACTTACAGCAAATGTCCAGCTGAAATACAAGCAATCTTGTACTGTGTCACCACTGTTCTTCCTGCTCCTGCCTCAGCTACAGAGCTATGAAAAGTTGGATATGATTGCTAGCACTTATGGAATTTGTGGCTGGATCAATGAGCAACACATTTTCCAAGCCATAAAATAGTCTACTAAAAATTAAGCTGGGACTCAATATTACTTCCTATTCCTAAGTGCTTAGGTTTAAACACAACTGCTTTCCTTGTTGATGGGGGAGATTTTGGGAGAATGGGGAGATTTTCGCCAAGGAAAATGTGGAGATTTTCCATTCACTGAAAATTAGGGATTTGTTTTAAAGATTGAAACTGTATGACTTGCTCGATTAGAATTGGGTGAAAATATTAAAAGAATCAGAAAAAATAAAACTCAAGTGCTTAATGACATAAATACCATTTTCAGAAATGTCCCAGAAGTATTGTCTAATTTCAGAATCCCAAATCATAGCATCTAAGAACTCTCTAGATCTTTGAGTTTCACCTAACTCTTCATTTCTTCTCATTCCATAACAAAATAGTAACAATTTCTAAAAAATAAAATGAAATTTAAAAAGTAAAAGAAAAGCTTAAAGCTGCTTGCTCTTCTCCTTACTTCAGACATTTCTTTAACATCCTGATGCCAAGACCGTTCCAGGTAGCCATCTAACTTGTAGACTAGATTTCATTGTTACCTCTGTATGTAAGTGCTCAGATTCCCTCTCCCACCGATATCCTCAGTCTAAAGAAAGATTAGAACCAGATTTTACACTTTTGGGACAAGTACTGTAAGTGGAAGCACATGATGAAAAGGATGAGTAACATGCCCTTCACCATCACCACTATCTCCCCTCTGCTTTGGAAGGAATTCAGTGTTGGCTTAGACTGTGCTGCAACCACAGCCACCAAACAAACTCCTCTCAGAACCTGGAATTTGGCATCTATTCCACTATGTCTGCTTCATAATGGCTGTTAAAGCAGACATAAGTCTGTAGCATTCTCTGGTAGCTAGATTTCACATCTGCCTGACCTTAAGTGGAATTTACTGAGCCCAGACTTTGATCCTAGGAACAAGGCCGATACAGCAAAACAGAAGAATCAAGTTTTGAATTAATCTATCTTCACTGCTTGGTCTGTCTTTCTGTAGATTGAGCATCCTCACGCCTCAATTTCAACAGAAAGGTTGTTTATGCAAATGCAACTGCAAGAATACCCTGAGTCATCAGGGTCATCTGGTCATCAGAATAGTTCTCCCTCCTCCATGTCTATATGGCATGGATCTCCACTGCTTCTAGGAACACAGACATCTGTTGCTCACTTAGTGAATCCTACTGCACACGATTTAGCTCCAGGTTCTCAAAGTTTCCTTGCCTGTAATTTCCATGACTGGAATTCCCAAAAGATGTCAAAAGCAAATCCTACCATTATATGGAGGGGTTTTTTGTTAGTTGTTTGTTTGTTGTTTGTTTGGTTTGTGGTTTGGTTTTTTTTCAGACTATAGGCTAGCAGGACAGGAAAATGCTCCTAATTTCCAGGCCACTTGAAATTAAGTATTACAGTATCTTTCTAGGCAAAGCTGACCCTCGGTGTCTACAATTTTCTCTTAGAGTTAATTAATTCCTGAAGACACTAGAGCTTATATGACTAACTGACTAACCCATACCATAATGAGCAGTTACTGCTTGGACTCTCAAAATAGCTTACAGGAATAATACATGCTAACCACACATATCAAAACATTGTGCTATTAGTCAGTGTTACAGGCATGTTAATTACCCTTTCCATAGTGTGTGTGTTACAATGCTCAAAAAATTTATTTTTTAATAATCAAGCCACAGAATGGAGGCTGAGATCACTAGAGTCTGGGTTACAAGAAGAGTCTGAATTAAAGCCACAAAAGTTAAAATGGAAATTCTGAGCGAGATTCCATTCCCAACTTCATGTGTTTTATTTTGTCTATGAAATAACTAATTCAGTGGCTGAAAAAAATAATTGAAAGATTTTCTTGAAAAGGAAGAGTGAATACCACTGAAGCCCTATATTTCATATTTCCTTCTCAAAACAGCTGTCAGAAAACAGCAGCACTAAGAGCCCACTAAAAACCAAACAAACATGAAAGTAATGGATAAAGTAGCAGATGCAGCTTTTACTTAATGTGATAATTTCTCTCTTTGAAAAGGCATGCAACTAAAACAGTGGCAGAAAAGTCTTTTTAAGAATTCACCTTCCAATCAGGAAGGCAGATGGTCAAAGCCTGGCTAGGGCCAGCACCGAGTATAGCCAGTTCCTAAACTCTGCTCACTGCAGAGTGAACTCCTGAGTAATTGACAACTACAGTTAGGTGAGACAAATCACAAACGTGCTTATCGAGGGAAACACTTATTACCAAGTTCAAATACCTGTTCACACAATATGGGTTGTACACTGGAGATGTAGTCAGGAAAATATTTGTAAGATCCAGAGATAAACAAAGAGGTTCAAAACCCCAAAAGAAAGGTGTAGGTGTTCTTTTGAAAGGGGAGACTTCACTTAAAGGTGTCTGGGTTTCTGAACAAAGTTTCAAAAGGAAAGGTCAACTCCTGAGAATGATATTCTGAATCAGGAAAAGAGGGAAATTATATATATATAAAACATTTAGAATAAATACAGTTAGACTTTAGATTAAATCATTCTCTTGAAAAGGACTCATTTTCTTTCCCTCCTCTCCCCATATACAGTTTCGGAACAAAAGCTCCTAATAGACTGTTGGAAAGAGAGACATTGTTTTCAAGGTCTTTTGCAACAGGCAGAGAAAATGTACCATTTAGGGTGGGCATTTAGATCAGCCAAGCATTTACAAGGAGCACTGGACTAATAGATGTGACAACAAAGAGTTTTTATAACATCTGTGTTATATAATGTCTTGACTTCTGTAGATGGCGAGTAGCAACCGAGCTGCATTGGACAGTGTGAAGTCATCTCTCAAAATAATACGATATGACAGGCCAAGTGCATTTCAGTTTGATTTGCACAAGGTATGAATATAGAATATCTCACTGCAGTGCAGCCATTCCCATATCAAACTAATAACGTCAAAGATGCTTGTAAGATCCAGAAATGTGAGGGAGAAATTTTGTGTTTTTCAAGAGGGTCAGCTCCTGCACTTAATGATTAGTGTACTGTAACATGGAATTTAAACTAACAGTCTAGCACAAATGGATTTGGGGGTTTTATTTATTTCTACATCTCAGTGGCAGCCAGCATACAGAAAACATGATACAGTGAGTTCAGCATGTGGTGACAATCATGCAGTTAGGAAGCAATGCTTAATCTAGTTGAGGCCAGTAATCTCTGGATGTTGATGCACAGTGTCATGCACGGCCTTGTAGCATTTCCACATGGGTGATCTGTTACTCTGCAGCATTAGAATCTGCATTTGATTTCTTATTCTCTTATCTACTCCTCAGGGATTCAGTAAATCCATCAGAATTTTACACTGTCATTCTCTCTGGGCTGTGACACTTATGCAGTCAAGGATTAAAATCAGGCTTCTAAAGCAGTTGCCACTTGCAGCCTCTGCCCTGCTCTTCCGACAGAGATTGGCAGTGCCACCGCAGGAAGTCTGAAAACCCAGCAAAGCACCTTCTGAACACCCCAAGCCTGTTTATTAGGGTACATAGATCCACTTTGAATATAATGCTTAGCTAAGAACAGCAGCAGTACAGAAAGTGACTCCTAAATCATGCAGCAATCTTGGTCAGAAGTGGGGCAACAATTTGGGCAGGACCCATCTGAGCCATCTGATTTTATTCTGCTTCTTCATGTGAATGAACCCTTGGACTTCATCACTGTTTACAAGCTATTAAAGGGCAACCCTTCCTAAAGCAATTGTTTCAGGACAACAGGGATACTTCAGATGCTCTGCAGATTCTGATTCTACTTAGAGCTTTACAGACTCTCAGTTTTCATTGGTTAGATTTTTTTCCCAGTTTATTTGAAATTTTCACAGTCACAAATGAAACAGAAGTGAGGGTTTGCTACACATCTTTTCTGAACCCCATGAAAAACTGTTAAGTCACTGTCTTTGCTCTCTTCAGACACTTGAGTGCAGTTTTATAGCAAACTCAGACGTATTATATAGTAAATAATGGAGGCTCTTATTTACAAGTTTTTATTATACAGAGTGAACAATCAAAATAGTTGTTGACTTTAAATGATAAACTTTTATTCTGAATATACTGTTTTTGCACAATAATTAACACAACAGTTCTAGGATTATAAACTTTTTATAACATTATTGTACAAATTTTTACAAAAAATTATTTTTCCAGGCTTGTCAAGTTCCACAAAAGTGTCAAGAGAACACAAGAAAAGGGAGAAAGACCTGCTTGCCTCATAGGAGCAACCAAGTCTTTTTTTGCAGAAACGCACACTGAGCATTTCAATAAAAATATCCCAGAAAGCATGATCCAGACATTCCATACAACACAAGAAGAGAAGACAGCTTTGTCAGATCACAATCGCAATTTCATGGCATCTGAACAAGACAGTATCCCTTTAGCCTCAGTGAAATATATCTTCAAGATGATGTTTTTCTTTTAAACCATAAACAGGACAGATGCAAGTAGCTGGGAAGAGGGTGAGGCTAACTTTTCAAAACACTTGAATTGTTTTCAGACACTTTGTTTTAATCTTTTTACAATAGTGTACAATGAGTATTAACAATATTAACATTGTGGTATGAACAAAATAATAATAAATCTGGCCTTTTCTAAAGGCTTGGAAGTCTGATGAAGATAGGGTAAAATTTATCCTAAGGAAGGAGTTATTAAGATTTCACCTTCAGCCGACATTCCAAAAACACCAGAGTGCATTGCAGTGCCTTGTAGGCATTAATATATTTCTTAATAACCAGTGTTCTGAATTTTAGGGATCAATGGGACTGAGGTGGTGTTTTGGAATTCTTACTAAGCATGTTTTCTGAGCTTATGTGTTAATGGGAACAAAAGATCTTAATGTCTTCAGTGACACCAAAACGCTCTCAACCACAGCAAGTAACACTTGGGTTGCAAAGGTCACTTAAAAGGGATACTGCCTATTTGAAACCAGTAAGGCCAGTTTTTAAGTTAGTAAAAGGAATATTGTAGGAAAACTTACAAATGGCAGCAACACTGTTGTTTTTGTCAAGTTAAGCAGTAAAGCCTCAAGCATTAGAAACATGAAAAAGATCATACTAAAGTCTTAAAGGTACAGGACCTAAAAATCTTGTCAATCAAACCTGCTATGTTATGTTAAAAACCTGTTACAAATATGGACCACGGTCAGTGTTTTGGCAGTAATGCTGGTTGTTTAAATGAAAAACTAGAAAGAAACCTTTCATGTTAAGTCCTCAAATCACATTTTGCACAGTACCATGCTGTAACAACTTTAATGGTGGTTATTTGTCAGACATACAATACGCTGCCTGACTTCTGCGTAAACCAAACCAATCCCAACAGTTCCCTTAATGCTGTTTAAAGGATTTGAGCAAACATCAACAGAGCTTTTTACCTGGCTTACAATTTTTTACAATATATCTTAATTTGAAAATATCTCAATTTTAAAGCGTAAGATCACGTTTCTTCTTTCAAAGACAAGAGAAGACAACTATGCTTTATGTGAGAGTAAGGACACCCTTCTGCATGGAAATTTGTGTTTATTTATGTGAGTTATTCAACTGGTGCTAAAGTTTTGAGATAGCCTAAGTTCACATTACATTTTCTATCTGTGTTTTGCAATTTGCAGATATCAGGGTAGCGTATTTTAAAAAAACTTGACCATCACTAGGATATTTTCTAATATATAATTTTAAAGTATTTAAAATAAAATTTTTTAAAATATTGAGTTCTATGGGGACAGAGCCAGATCCTAAGTTTTAATCAGATGGGTATAGTGACTGGAAGGCTAAGTGTTTATAAGCAACATGATTCTTCAGGTCATATAGAGGGGCAGAGGAGAGGAACAAAGGACATTTCTCTCTTTGGATCACCCAAGAGGGCTATGTGTCTGCATGGCAAGGGCTTCTCCCTCCTTTTGCATTTGAGTACTTTAAGGGAAGTGGGATGAGAACAAGAGCCACCGACGTTTTCTGTGGCAGCACGACTTTGTGCCTTCTCTCTTTCTGCCTACAGATTCTAATAAAATGTTTAAGAAGTAACTTCAAACCTGCCTTGCCAGCATAACCCTTGCCAATGTTAAATAGTGCAACTTGTCCATGAAGGGTTTCTTTTGAGAAGCTAAGTGAAAACTATAGAGAACTTATATACTGACAATCTTTCAAGAAATTAAAAGAGCAAAATGCAAACAAATGTGTATTTTAAGTAACCTTAGAGTAAAAGCTGTGAATGCAGTAAGTATTGGCCTACTCCTACAAAACTTGTTCCTCCCATAAAATGTGAATTGACCACGTCAAGGAAAAATATCGGATGCAGTCTTGGCATTAGAAACACTAAACCCAATTTTTGTATCAGGTGGTAACTGGTGATGGGGTGAAGAGAAGTACAGCAGTATGACTGAAAAGAAGAGCTCCAAGTTTACCTTCACCCATATTATCAACATTAGCTCACCTTCCCTGAGGAGGACTTGAAGTCATCCATGACATTATTAGAGATTTTTTTTTAAAAAGCTAAATTTGATCACTGAACAAAAGGTCAGGATTTATTTTTTCTCACTCGCTGTGTTCCCAAACATGAGAAAATACACATAGCTGGAGCCAAGGTACACGAGAAACAATGAACCAGCCATGAGTACAAGTATAGTAGATGTCTGATCGTTAAAGCCATGAGGAGCTTCTTCAGTTTTCATAGTATATAAATGCACGTCCAATCATTTTTTTAAGCTTTTGGCATGATCAGAATTATATCAATCAATTGCCAGCATATACATACCAATGCTTTGCATTCTATAATTTTTTTAAAGAGCTAGTGTATTGTGCCATGTTAATATTTGCATATTGCAGTTGTTAGCAGAGCTGTAAAATACCAGCAGAGTTGCACATTCATTGGTTTAGCTGTCTTGCAATACTGTTTAGTTTTGAAAACTTAGGAAAAAAAAGCGCAAATCATACTTTGCATCAACACTATGCTACACTGTAATATTGTAATTTACTGCACCAACCTGTATCACCAATGAGGTTGTATAAAAACAACTTCTAAAGTTATTATTCACAATCAAGTATCAATGTGCATACATATAGTTCAAGGCTCCCCTTTTGCTTATATTTTTTCTAATCACAGCAACCAGGACATTTTGCTGTTAAATATGCTATTTTCAACAATAAATAGCAACAGCAGAAGTTTTAATATTAGGGGTGGCTTTATATGAAGGAAACAAAGGGGGAACCTGATATGAACTTTAGAGAACATATACTTCCAAAAATAAATGCATTAAATCTCATTTTTATATACTTAAAATATCTGTACACAGATTTTCATGTGAGATCACTATTCCGTAAAAAATCCAACTCAACCCTTTTGTTACAATAGCTATATTTACCCTATTTTCTCAGCTTTTTCATTGCACAGTATATTCAGAGCTCTGTTTCATAATATAATTTAATATGATTTGATTGCAACACATTGCAATGTTCAGCTTCTCACACAATAAAAGAATCACTCGGTTACCTTTTTAATGAACTATACTCTACCATCAAAGAAAACAAACTGAAAAACAATAATATAGCATCATCATCATGCAAAATACCCTTGGAAACCAACGTTCAAATATCACAAAGACATTTTTTATTCACAAGCATTTTTGTTTCAGCCTTTGAAGGGTTCTACTAGCTTTATATGTAACTGCACTGTGAAAAGGAGGTGAATATTACACTGAAACTAACATTTTTTCTGACAGAAGATGACACCAAGCTTAAGATGAAAATAACTTTTTAGTTAAACTCTCCAGCACCTTTGTATTTTGAAACACAGTAGTTTTCTCCTTTTCTTCCTTTCCTCTTTCTTACTTCTTCCCTCCCTTATTTCCTTCCTACATACAATTTATCAACCTACCAAAACTTAGCTGGCTGCACGATTCATTTTGGAAGAATAAACCACTCATCATGAAACATTTCAATCATGCTGAACTTCTAATGAAAACTGGCCAATATTTTCATTTTACTCAACTAGTTTGGACAAAACTGATGTTCAAAGCAGCCATCATGGTGCTAGTAAGTATATTGGGGAGAACATTTTCTTTTTTCCTTTTTTTTTTTTTGTTTTTTTTTTTTTTTTTTTTTTTTTTTTTTTTTTTTTTTTTGTTTTTAAATAAGTGTTCATGTAAAAGAATATAAATCTTCAAGATATCCAAAGCTTAAAAGAAATGAAAATCATATACGTAAGCTATTGTTAGGGGAGCCCTTTTACATGAAGTCATTAAGATTACAACAACAAACGAACAAACAAAAAAGAATTTAGATTTCCCCAGTGGAGCACATACAGAATTCTGTTCGGATGGCATAGATGATGCAGCATTCACACACGTTTAAGGATCCGACACTCCAACATGCAGCCACCGTGGGCGCCTTTATGAGTCTCACAACGACTGATCACCAGACACGAGCACTGCTGTTCTGCTGCTGTCTGAATAGCTGACCCCTTCTAAAATGAAACTGAGGCTATCGGTTTGGCCGGGTCTTGATTAAGTTATGCAGGTTTTGGTTTAGCAAGGTCATAACTGGCAGTGTCTGCTGCCAGATAACAACCAAAGCAGGACCAACTGAATTCCTACCACAGACCACAGTGATGGACTCAGACCAGAGGCACCACCGCAGTCAGCCGAATCTTCCTGTCGACAAGAAAAGAAGAAATCGTTTAACATTAATTACAATGAATTTCCCTGAGAAGTAATCTACATTTTAGTTTGCAACATTTTGAACTATCATTGAGGCATCATTTTTCATCTTATATATGTTACTTTGCTGACGCAACAGCAAAATAATTCCTGAAAGTTTGACTGATTTTTGATACAAAGGGTGGCATTACTATTTTAACTACTAGCATGGGAGAATTAAATACTTTAAAGGTCTACTACAGTCACTTATGAACTAGGTGGGACACTTACATCATCAATTGAGAAATTATATGGGATATACCTGGGGGTCCCAGAAAACCCCATTTATATTCCTTGACATTACATCAATTGTTAGACTGTATCACTTTATTGTGAGAAAAGACAAAATAACAGATAAATTTTCAAGATTAGAAAACAAATACCAAAATATGCTTATGTCCATTTCATCAAATGATTGCACATTAAAATGAATATGGTCTGCAGGTGAAGGTATGATCAAAGAGAATGAAAATCCTTTCTGTGTCTCTGATGGTCTATTTAAGCAGCAGAACCAAATTTTCTAGTGTGCTTTTCTTACATGTTTGATGCAGTTCAGTAGACACCCTCCCCTTTGAGGGCTCACTCTGAGTTGCACTGCTCTCTCATGCATCAGTGGACCCTACTATTCCTCATGCCACACAGCAGTCACACCTCTTTTCCTCACTCCTTTCTACCATTCATTGCTGTTCTTTGGTCTCACTTTGCCTGTAATGCATAATACTTTTAACATTACAGCCTTATGCATTACTCTGGCTGAAATATATTTGATACCTGTTCTGGAGCCTGTACCATCTTACACCTTGTTTCTCAGGACTGATAGAAACTGTGGTTAGCGCCTAAAGCACCAGGACAATGTTCCAGCCATCCCCCCATTTCTTTGTCTGCTGAGTTCAAGATGCATGGGTAGCTCTGAAGGCTGAAAATACTTGGTCTTTCTCTTGTTTTCACTGTATTCCGTACCCATAGTATAAAAAGACACTTTCCATTTTCCAGGAGATCCCCAGCCTCCAAGGACAAGAAAACAGTGTAGGTGAGAAGAGACTTAGATATATTAGCAACTAGCGAAACTTCTTTAACAGGATCAACATGTTCAGGGAAGGACAGATGACTGCACCTGAACAGTAACAGAGCCTGGCTGCTGGCACAGAAATAAAAAATATTTTAGAACAGAAATCAGAGGAAAACCAACCAGCAGGAAACAGCTCCTGATTCAGACTGACATGTAATGGATACTCAATGTACCTCAGAAAAGGTTGGGGGCTGGGGGGGGTGGGTCAGTGCGGGGCTAAAAAGAACACAAGCAGGATAAATAAGGAAGGGTCATTAAACCATCCTTAATTTATTGGCACATCCTTAAGCAAAATCTTCCAGTGCTAGGAACATAAAATCAAGATGGAGGAATGAAAATCAGTCATCAATGAACCATCTCAAAATAATACACATATCAGAAACATGGGCGAAGGACAACAATCAGTAGCACAGAACATTGTCAGGCTACCAGCTTTATAAGAATGGCAGTATAGGACATACAGGAGAAGGGTACTATGTAAAGGATAATACAAAGTGCAGCAGCATAAAAACATTACAGGAAAAGGGAAGTGTGATGGAATCTCTGTGGGTAAGAAATTTCAGAGTCTGATAATAAAAAAGAAATACAGGATTGCACTGCTGACTGCCTGATCAGAGGGACAGTATCAATGTTATATGAAATTGGAGAAGCCACATCAAGACTGGATGGAAACCTTATCAAAGAGAAATGTAGAGATCACATTTTCAGATATGAAAAATGGCTTTTGGAACAAACAGTCTTTGAATCTTTAGGGATGCACAGGGCCCTGTTCAAAATTATTAGTGGAGTTGCTCTGTATAGCTCTAGCAGCTCCGTAGACCACAATGCAATAGGATTTAACATTTTTGTGTGAAAGATCAGGCCAAACAAATCCAAAATAAGAGATACCAACTTAAAGAAACATAACTATCTGAAAATTACCAAAAACAGTTAAAAAACCCCCAACCAAACAACCTCAAACCCAAGAAAATAGAAAAAAACCTTAACAAACAAACAAAAACAAAAGCAGGGAATAAAGCCAAACAGACCTAGAAACAGCATCTCAAAAAGCAAGTTCCTCACAAGGATCCAGAAGAATATTTAGAAATATTGCATTAGATAACCAGGTAAAATTAATGCCCCAATTACAAAAAACAACCATACACCACCCACACCTAAAAGCGTAATCCGAAAACAAACGAAAACACACAACCATCCTCCACCAAATAAACACACAACCCATAACCAAACCCAAAACCCCAAAGAAACATCCCTGCATGAATCAATAGCAAACTTTAGTACACTGTCATAGAAAACAGGTCAGTATTTAAGAAATCAAGTTTACTCAAATGGACAGGAACAGCAAAGTACATAAAAATGGCAGATTAGATGTAAACAAGGAAATTAGAAGGGCAATTTTTTATGACTTCCTTGCAGAATATGCTGAAAATGATAGCAGAAATTTTTTACAAAAAACAAAAGGATGAAGCAAATATGAGGTTAGGGCAACTGTTTCATAACAGAGGTATAAAGAGGGAATCTGAGGATCACAGAGCACAGCAAAGAACTTCAGTGAGTTCTTTGTGTCAGTTTTAATTGGTGAAAACTTTAATGGTATTCCCTCTACACACAATGCATTCTTCAAAGCAAGGAGGTCAGAGTAATCAGAATTATTTGGGGAAAAAATGTCTGCAAAATCAGATAAAGCGACAAATTCGACTCAATATTTTATCAGGAATTATATTTACTAAGAGTCTCTTTTAGAAACTTTGATGTAAAATAAAACCCAAAAAACCAAACAAGACCCCAAAATTAGCATTCCAATTCCTTAGAAAGAAACAAAAATTCATTCTGTCCTAAAGCAAATAGCTCATGTTAGCTGCCATTCTTTATCAACAATAGCCATTTCCAAATATGTCTCTGTCACGTGATAGCTTTATAATTTAGTTCTATAGTTTCAGTTTAGATTTTTGGCTGTTGTGGTTTTTTTTTGTTTGTTTGGTTTTTTTGTTTTGTTTTGTTTTGTTTTGTTTTTTGTTGATTGCACTCTACAAGTTCAAAATTCTTGAGGTTTCTCATCAACAAGGAAGTCTTAAGTGAACTCTGCTGCACAGATTTGGAGTAGGATGCTAAGACTTCAAGATGCATTGAACTTTCTGGTTTATTTAGTTTGGCTCTGTCACTATTTGCATCTGCATTGTGTCTTGTCGTGCAGCTTTATTTCTATTCAAAACACCTAAAAATAACCCTGTTGCATCTTCCTCACAGTGACTACCATTAAAAATCAGAATTACCGGTAAAGGTTTCCTCTCACATGAATTCAATGAACAGCACTCAGTGTTACCTTTTGGTATTTAGGATTTCTTATCACTGAAATTACTTAGACAAGTCTTCTTTGACGCAATAGTCAAAAGTAAAGCAGGAGACTTAAAAATTTTCAACAGAGGGGAGATCTCTGGAGAGTAAATAAGAAGTAAATTGAGGATCTTAAACAAAATTGTGCATAACATGAAGGAGAAAACATCTTTACAGTGAAAACTGCATCCTGTACGGATACAGAGTAGACAGGCCTCCACATACAGAATTATACAGTACTCATCTTACATTTCACCTCTGTATTAAACAAAATATTGGCCAAATTACATTGATAAATTAATCCTACCACTCTATGTATTTGAAAAAAGACCCACCTCCATTCTGTTGTCCATTTCTATTTGCTCTTTGAGATTTTGTTTTAACTACATAGCAATTTATGGTCACTGCTCTTACATTCAACAGTCATACAATGTTCCTATTGGATTGAAAAGAAATATTTTAATATCTTTTGCTCTCTCTCTCTACTACAGTTTTTAAGGGATTCACCATTAACAATAATAGAGAATGTCTTGAAACGCTAATGCAGGAGAGGCTTCTTCTTATTATATTATGAATGACAGTATTAAACTGTAACACACAAAAGTATACAAGGTTTATAGATATATTTCAAGGTCAGGGAGATTTTAACCTCATATTGATCAAAGCCACATTGAACTTCTGAGGTTTGTAGACCAATTTGCAGTGGTAAACCAGCAGTTCTGCCAAGAAAAATTTCTAAATATTGCCTCTGGAATCAGTTATTCTTTTGTGTCCTAAGCCAAGACAAAAATAGTAGTGGCAAAGAAGGTACAGTAAATCCTACCTAAATTAATTTTTTTCTCCATACATTGAACATTGTAATTTTCTTGTGTGCTTTTACTGTTGTGAAAACTAGAGGAAATGAAAAAAAAAAAAAAAGTATAAGAAAAGAGGAGAAAGTCTGATTATATGCCAATTTACATGAATTAAAGAAATCAACAGTTTCATGGAAATGACTGACATTCCATCATTAATTTAAAACCAGATTGAGAAAAACGTCAGTTCTGAGTGGTTTTCAACATGCTTTTTTTGAAAACACTTCCCGTCTTCTTGAGCTTTAAGAAAACTTCTCAACTCTTTCATGTTAATGTTATTTTTGAGATTTCTTCTAAAGTGTCTTATAACAAAGGTATATATCTTTACATTATCTTATCTTTACCTTTGCTAGTGCAATTAGACACTGAAGTATTTTTAAGCATTTTCACTGAAATTTTCTAGCCCATTGCATTAATCATACAAAAATCCTGAGTAACAGATCAGTTGGGATGTCCTTCCTGTGCTGTCTTCAAAATAATATTCTGTATATTCTTTCTCTTTGAAGAGAGAAAGAATTGTAAAAGAAGTTGGAAAGAATTGTCTTTAGCCACTTCCATTTCATCAGAAGCGTATAAGAAATTTCTTGCATTAAAAAATCACATGTCAAATTCCTGGCATGCCCAAGGTAGATAAGTGTCAGATCTAAATGTCATCTCCTTCATGTCATACTTTACTATGATAGGATTATTTTACATCACACACTGTGAAAATTATTCAGCACTTTCAGAATGGAAATGAATGCTTTTATAAAACCATATACTCATTGTTAAGTATCAAACCAACCATATTCATTGTTTTATATGAACATTTCCTTGAAGACAATGCCAGTCCAAAATTTTAAAAATACACATGGAACTAAAAATACATATACATACTTGCATACATGTTAAGCCAATATACTTGTTACTCCTTTAGAAGTGCACTAGAACTATTTACTTTGTCTGTAAACCATAATAATTTATCAGAACCCTTTGTGCTACAGTGACTTATAAAAAGGTAAAACAACAATATCGGTCAAAGACCTTCTGATCTGGCCTTCAATGTCAGTTGGCTACCTCAAAGTTATACCTTTTATAAGCATGTATTTTAAATACTTCACATTGCATGGACAACACCTTTGCTTTTACTCGAGAGTTGTTTCCAGTTCCAATGCATGGTCCTTCATAAATTTTGTGTTACCCTCCTTTGTCGGGACTTCCATATAAAGCCGTCAAAGGTGTACAGCTACCCGTGCACAGATCAGGGACACAGGCTATTCCATCAAGATGTATCCAGTTTTCTGGTCTGCAAATAACCCTGAAAGCTCCCACTGACATTCCTGGAAGCTGATGGGAGTAAGACATTCACAGTGGGGGCTAAAAACTTGTACAGTTCTTGTCTTTATTTTCAGGCATGGCAAACAAAACCAGTGTGCATGTACAGAGTAAGACTAAGCCTTTCAAGGCAGTGATAATGACTATGTTTTTATCCTCGATGAAAAGGAAAAAAAAAAAAAAACACATCAGGTTATTGAACCTGATCAGAGGTTTGTATCTGTGTTGGCTTCAGTGATTTTAATAAAACTACACAGATGAATGTCCAGAGAGAACCCATTTCCAAAATCACTAAGTTATTAAAAACAAGATAGATGAACAAAATTACCTCTATAACTTTCTGCTGCCAAAAGTCTATCAGCTAAAATTATATTCCGTGGATTTCCCATCTTAAGCAGAAAGCCCATTTTGGAAATAAAGAATTCAGCTCAAGGTGAGTCTTTGCTGCTTTATGTACATTGGACAGTAGCTTTTTAATTAAAAGAAGGTTACTTGCAGAGCAAATTGCATGAGTAAGAACATGAGATATTAATCTAGACGTTAAAGTGAAATACCACTGGCTTAGGGGAAGAGACTTTCACCTTTTCACCCTTTTCACTCTTACAACCTTCCACCATGGCTGTGCAAGTTTCTAGGTTTGTTAGAAATTAGATCATTTAAATACAGATTAGGAAACTTCAAAATTACTCAAACACAGTTGTTAAACAGAACTTTAAGATTTTTTTCACTGTTGTTCAAGTGATAATAATTGAACCTTCTCTTAAGCTCGAAGAGAATAGAAATTATTGAGAAAATAGGTTTTCTAAATTGCTACAATTTTCAGTATTTTACTACACTAACTCTGAAAATTGCCCTCTAAGCTTCCAGTTCTGCCTCTCATTTGGCTTTACTTTGATAGACATGTGAGTATCTCCCTCTAGTGGTTTTCAGAGCAATAATGTTGATCAGAGACCCCTCCAGTCACGAAATTTTATGCTCTTTATCTCAGCAGTTCTCTTGCAGACATGTCACTATCCCAGGAGCCAGTGTCACAGTCCCACACCATTAAATTCAACACAGTCTAATTGCCAAGGCTTTCACTGTGAACTCCAGAGTCTGCACTAGTCAACATACAGTCCTTACCTATGTACTTAATTAGATTGATGCACAATATTATCTTCCATCATTAACTGCCGTGTTCATTTGAATGCAGTGAAAACTCCTTACTCTTCTCAACAGCAGCACTTACACAGAGCACTCATCCTTTTTATCCCTAAGTAAAGCTTTATTTTCACAGGTATTACAGTCTCTTCTATTTACTTTGTATCTTTGTGCAGAAACCTTTCTTCTGTTAATTTTAACAAGGACAAGGCAAAAATGCTTAGAAGGGAATGACACGGACTCAGCTGATACATGTGCAATCTCCAAGAGCCAACCATATAAACCCAACAGGTTCCCTTTTCTTTGTTTGTGTTATGAGAGAGGCCCTTGTGTTCAGTAATTGTGATTTATAAGGCTCCAGACAGGGTTTTTTCATATTTAATTTCCCTTAATATTGCAATAGTAATTTGCTCCAGATTGTTGCTTTTGGGACTTGCTTCATTCTGTTTTCTTTTGTATGCTCAGTAAGTAAAAAAGTCTGCTAATTTTTTAAGCCAAGAACAAAACAAAAAATTAGAGAAAGTAACTGACCATCCACACCACATGAAAACTTGCAGAAAAATGAAGATAGGAGCGGACGTCATGGCAGAGGCACGACTCGTTGTGCATATAGGCTGATCCTATTAATAACGGGCAAAGTAGCAAGTAGAGGAAAGGAAAGAAAACACAGAAAAAAAGACATACAAGATGAGATATCATGCAGATTGCTGGCAGTTAGCAGAGTTAATGTGAAAGCATCCACCCAAGAGCAAGAGATTCACAGCAAATTTTGCAAATAAACTTAACCAAAACAATCCACTGTTACAAAACACATGACTTACACACTGATCAGCACATCAAGCTAGTGAGCAAGAGTTGTACTTTCACACACAATCATATTAGGAGGGTTTGGAATATTTACAATGGCCAAATAGTTTTTGGATGGTTTTTCAATTATATTTAACCTTCGTTGGTCAGTAAGAACACTTGCTTTTTAAAATAAAATTTGGTTACTGGAAAAAAATGCATTGAATACCAACTGGACTTTTTTTTTCAATACTACTGACATCTCAGCAATTGTGCCTCCTTACAAGAAAAGAAGAACACACTGGAACATTACTTGGTATACAGCAGTTATAGCCAAGTAACTGCATTGCTTTGGGACAATCTTTCCTTTGCAGAAATTGCATGAAACATTAAAAATGAATGTTAAAAATATTTATTGTATCTAATGCCTGGCACTTTCATGTGCAGCAGTTTTTGTCTTGAAATTTATTCTGAACAATTTAAGTTCATCATAATCTCTTTCATACAGTATTTTGAAAGGTAAGGCAAAAAGCATATTCAAAATAATTTAGATATGGGGCACAGTTATAATTTTTTGTGTTCGAAACTTCAATAAAATACAGCACAATTTTGGTGATTTCAGTAAAGTAATATATGTATACCAGTATATATAATAACCTATATACCTGTTAAGAACATGGCCTAAGGGCAATACAATTTGTAGAATTAGAAACAACATCCTAAACCATATATAACATTCTTAATCATTTAACAACACCTTAAATAATATTTGGAAACATTATTATAAAAATACTACTTTCAAGCCAGGATTACCATGTACTTGTGAAAGCCATTCAAGAACTGAATTTCATAGCACCAATAGAGAGACCAACAGTTTTATGCTCACTGATGTTTTGGGTTTTTTTAGTGAGAATCATGTGTGAAAGCACAGTGATTATAGGAAAGGCAGATAAGAAAGCAGCTGTTAATTTTATGTTAATCATGGTATATTTGAAGTAGAGTGACTATGGTCTAGAGTGAACAGTATGTTTAGTGACAAATAGGTTACCAGGCACCAAGGGACACTTAAACACAGTTTTCACTACTCTTCTAAAACAGCTCTACAGTTGTCTTTAAAGATAGTCCTAAAGCCTAACAAGTTCAATTTTACCTGTTTGGCTTCATCAAAACAGACATCGGGACCCTTTCTGTATCTAGGTTGTTTGACCATTTCACAAGGATTTGGCCCTTCATCTGTTTCTCTGGTTAAGGAGCATGACTGTTTTTCGTGCATCGTACATCAGCAGGATTGACATTCTGTTTTTATTTTCATGGCAGAAGATTTATGCTAATTCAGATAGTACTGCAATAAACGTCAATAGTCACAGCTCTTTGTTTAAAGAAAACCAACCCAACCCTCCAGATAAATCAAAATGAAATACCCTTTTTCTTACAATGCTTTAATCAAGAAAATAAACATCCTGAATAACCGTTTAGAATGAGTATTTTCAGAACCACGCACAGAAAAAAAATAAAAGGTGCATTCTTTTAACATCTTCTGGGTTGCTTTTATTATTGTTGTGTAAATATTGAGGAAAATATTTCAGAAAGTAATAAACTTTCAATGTTACTGATTAGTTACAGGTTATGTCTACCACCGAGTTATTTTGCTAAAATGAAGATACATAGTAAAAGCAAGGAAACCTGTTTGGAAAAGTAATGCTATATATAGGTTGAACATTGCAGTGAAAGCCTATAAAAATGACTGGTTCTATTATGTGTACACTTATATTACCCCAAATACAGAAAAGATCATCCCACTGTAGGCTTTGATGGTAAATGACAGAAAAATTAATGAGATCTCATTAGCAGTTCAGTGATGAAGCAGACAGGGAAAATGCTGTCCATACTGACAGCAGAACATCAGGAGAGGAGTGGGAGAAGTGACACACTATTAATTACCTAACTGTAAACACGAGACACTGCTTTAGCTTACACCTCTGAAAGCTGTAATTGCTGATATTTAAGTGCAAATACTGTACTTCACATGTGCCACCGGCTAACAAGGGGCTCGAGTCATTGCAGCAGTCTTGAAAGGTATGGGTATGGTAAACTGCAAAACTGCATTCTGGTGAAACCTGCTTATATTGCCATTCAGTGCGTTAAGCTTTTTTTATTATTATTATTCCTCTGTAGGTATACACACATAAAAGCTAAACTAGAGTGTTTTTAAAAAACTGAGCGCCAAAACTTTACTTATCTTGGTAGTTCTAACTTACACTTGAAGCAATCTCAGTTATGCAATACCATGGTGTACTACAGCAGCTTCAGTGCAAGTGGAGAGGCCAAAAGCAAGAGAAGGGAAGAGGATGGGGAATTTAGCTCTACAGATCTACATCTGCCTTCATTCAGATGTTATCAGACTCACCTCCCATTTTCTCTGCCATGGCCCAACTGAAAGGGAAGTTGAAATGTGGAAATATCCTGAGACAACGTGCACAAGCAAAGCTGTACCAGCCAAAAGGAAGCAAAGTGTAATAATAACCCTCTGAATCGCACCCAAAGGTCATTCTCTCTGCTTGGGTGATGTTATGCTACATCTGCATTTCACAATGTACCTTAGTTACAGAAAAGAGAGAATAGCTTAGTACTGCATAGTTGGAAAAAAATAAAATAGTTCATTTAGTCAATATAAGCCCACCCAGCTGCTCTGGTTGCCATTTGAGGTCATTTACTGTTTTTTAGAAGTTTTACCCCACAGAAAAATGCAAGTCATGTGCCCATTTCCTGTCAAACCTGCTTCATTTTCTATCGTGATTGCTGTCCATAAATTCAGACAGTGGCAACAGTTAATCAAACTGTCATGGACTGAAGCCAATTAGAATATTAGGCTGTGTTTACATAGTTCTGTGATGACATCCCAATGTAAACTTCCTTTTCAGTCCAAGCGTAGATGGAATTCCAGCTTTATTCATGTGGCAATGAATGCATTGCTTGTGCCAAAGAAACAAAGTCATCTACTATCTGCTTTTCTTTCAGAAATGGGAGAGGCTGTCTCAACTAACTTCCTGACATGGACAAAGGTATTACTACTCGTTTTCCTTATTCTGTCATAATAACCCAAGTTATGATTTGATTTACCACCATGGTAAATTTGGCATGCTATCCTCGAGCCTATGTTGCAGAGAAAGACTCAGGTGAATTCCTCCTGACCTAGAATATGTGTATATTGGTTTTATGTATTTCCATCACCATAGTATCTACTGCAGTGAACAGGTTAAAGCAAAGAGATTGGCATGAAAGCGGTTGTAAATTAGAACAGCCTTTCAAATGCTTTTAACTTTAATGCATGTGTTGTAAGGATTCTGCTTAGCATGTAAGCCACCTATGTCTCCGGCCAGCTCTGAAGAAATGCTAGCAGCTGGATAAACTCTACCCTTTGATAGCTAAAGCAGTTTCCACAAGTAAGCAGTTTCACAGATTTCACAGAATATTCTGAGTTGGAAGGAACCCACAAGGACCATTAAGTCCAGCTCTTAAGTGAATGGCCCCTACAACGATCGAACCTGCAACCTTGGTGTTATTGGCACCATGCTCCAGCCGAGCTAATCTCCGTTGTCACTGGCTCTGAGCACACACTGCGCTTCCATCAGTTAATCATTGGTGCGGCCTCTCGACTTTTCATGACTAAACGCTCCTAATCTTGGCATTGCCTGTTTTCGTTATTTCTCTAGATCGACATACCCTTGTCTTTTCTAAAGGCTGAACAAACCCAGGACTCTCAGAGTCTCCTTGCCTGTCCTGTGCTCTAGACACCAGCATCCTTGGTGGCCCTTCACTAGACTTCCTTACAGTTTTGGAAGACCCAAACTGTACACAGCACTCCAGATGTTGCCTAAGCAGTGCTGAAGAGATGGGATGGACCAGTTCTCCCAGTCTGCTGACCACACTCTTGCTATCACACCCCAGGATGCAACCAGCCCTCTTTACTGCAAGGCACAGTGCTAGCTCATGTTCAACTTGTTGTTCATCGTGAACCTCAAGCTCTTTTCTGCATAGGTCTTTCTAATTGCTCTGTCTCCAGCCTGTCCAACTGTGTGTAACTATTCTGTCTTGGGCCCAAGACTTTGCATCTGATTTTTTGAAACTTCATTAAGTTCCTGGGAGCCCACTTCTGTATAAGTTCTCACAAATAACAGCTTTGCTCTCCACCTCAACGACTGCTGCTTGAGATGATTTGTGATATTATCCTCAAATACCTGCTGTTTCAAGTATTCCAGTGGCAACCATGTTACTAATATGTACGTAAGTGGGTCATTTTCCCCCAAATACATTCTAGTATCCCATAGCCAAAAATCAATCCACACTACTAAATAAGGTGATTTTAAAGGATACCCGGCTTCTCTGCTTGCATCAGTGGCTTTGGGTCACAGGAGCGGCACAGCAGTTGGCTGTCACTAATAATGAATACTAGATTGGTGTTTGAAATCTTCTCTGCATGATAAAGTCTGGAAAAAAAGCCAACAAAAACCTATGTTTAAATGAAGCAAAAAAATTCATATTTGAGAAGGAGACACAGTATTGGAATAAAAAAAATAATCCAGCTTCACAGAGTCAGTCTGCCTGCTCATGTTTATCTTTTTCATTAATAAACAGCAAGAAACATTTATAACAAATTTTGCAACCTTTTTGACATTTCCATGGTACTCCCTTTCAACCAGACTTGTTAGTGGAAAAAATGGAAAAGAGCATAAAATGACTTTAATTGAGTTAATAGCTAGCTCTGTACTGCTACCACAGCAGCTGTACTGAGAAATAACATCAGTTCAGCATCAATTAACACTGAGAAAAGCCCCAACCACAACAACAAACAAGCAAAACCCAAGCACATAAACCTGACTCTAAAAGGGTGAGGGAAAGGTTTAGGGTGTGTATTGGATATGCATTGGACATGTATTTCTTGTATTTCTATGTCCATATAATTCCACAAAAATTCTTTAAGTTAGTAGGGTCATCTATAACATATAAATAGAACCAACAATTACTAGCGATATGGAGGAGGAGAGGAGGATGTATGGAAGTGCGAAAAATGTCTGCGTGTTTTGACTGTATTCACCATTCTCTGATGTCCTCTTTCTTTCCTGGGTTAAAATATTGTCTTCAAGGAGTCTGAAATCTGGCTGTTAATTCTAATTCCTAAGATATTTTCAGAAGCTCAAAATGCATGCAAAAAGCCAGTAGGCTCTTGTACGAAATGCAGAGCAAGGTCCAAACTGCTATGTTTCTGAAGTATTCAATTTTTTGACATAATATTAAACATCATCTTGAATAGACATGTAGAGCCTGAAGAGTAATTCTTTTAATCACAAAATAAACCAGCTTTGTTTGCTTTATAAGACTCACAGCTCTTAAATCATGAGCACTATTGAATAGAAGGTAAATTAGAAGATAAATTGCATAATTTTCTTGACCATCAAAAATTCCAATACATAACCAGATTAAAGAAAACTATATCCCTCAGAATACTGTAGAATTGCTTTTAAGTTGACATAATAATTTAAAAACAACCCCAAATTTTAAAAGAGATAGAAATACAGTTTTCATGAAGCATATAGAGACTATAAACCAAAAAATTGACTAAAGTACTTCTACAATTTTTAAGTTGTTAGAAATAAAATTAATTCTAAACAAATACAAAGGGAATGCAATTTTTCTGCCTATACAATTCTCTGTCTTAGTTATGTAAGTTTGGTGAAATTAATCCAAAATATATTTTTTGTTCTTATAATAGTGTCATCATCTTTTGTAAAATAAATGATAATCCCAAAGTTATAATTTACACTGAAGAAATTTTACCTGGAGCAGTTTATACAATCTACAATCCCACCAAAGGATTTATCATCATTTTCGAAGAAATACTGAGTTTGCTCAGTGATGCAGCTTGTTTTAGGCAGAGCGGCACCGAAATCATCATCTTCCATATCAGCTGACAGAAAGAAAAAAAAAGAAAATAAAAAAACAATGACAATTTAAGTCACAGATGTAGTGGGGAGATCCAAATATGGCTCCCAGCCTAGATTCTTACCTTCTACTTCACTTAAAGTGGACTCTTTAACATTCTCTTGACTTACCTGCTTCAAGGAACCGTGGAAAAGTCAAGCTCAAAAACAGCTGCTGTAAGATAGACCTGAACACAGAAAGACAACATGTATTCGTTAAAGGCTCTTTTTCTTCTATATATTTAATGGATACTTAAAAACTAGTCAAATAAAAGTTATCAAAAATAAAATCTTTTTTCTTTTACACTGCTATTAAAGTTGTGTTTCTTTAAACCTTACAGTATGACGCTGGTTTTCTTTTCATGCATTCTCACAGGTCTTTCATACTAATCTTTTATTCTACTGTTGAGATTTGCTATAACTTTTGCCCATAATTCACATAATGGAAATGCTATCACGCCATCCATGCACTCCTTTTATAGCTCTGCGGGAGGTGGAAGAGGCATGTTGGTGTTCCTCGAACACTTAAACCAACTAGAACTCCTTTTGAACACACTCAGGGAAAAGGCTCCTGACTTAGATACTTTACATTGATTAAGGTTCATTAAATTGGTAAGAAGGAGACCAACACTGGAATATTGCAAGTATATTATAAAAACCATTACTGTAACAGTTGACTTTTAAAATCATCTCTATTCCTGCTGTTGAGTTGTATTTTCTTCCTACATGCTGCCAAAACACTAAGGCTTAAAGAGCTTCATTTGTTTAAAATTATTTTTCTTCACTGATGACCATATTTTTCCAATTTTATTTACTTAAAGCAAGTACCAGCTTGTCACATACACAGCCCTCTTCTCCTCTACCAGCCTGTCAAAATAAGAACTGCAACAGGTATATTTCTTGACTCTCTGCTTCCGCTTAAACCTTTCAAAGTTGTATTTTCCAGCTGTAAAGTTTTAGGTTTACTTTTACCCACAGATATGACCTGATCTCTTATCTCATTCTGGTCTAACATTTGTTCTGCAGAGAAAAGGGAGTGTATAACTTCATTCGACCTCCCAGTTCTTTTCTCCTTTTCTCCTTATCCATGGTTTCCTATGTAAAGATTGATTCCTATGAAAAGAAATCGAATACGTCTGTCACTTTTCCTACAAAGGCATTGCCTGAAGGAGCTCTGGATTCACATCCACAGCTTCGTGCTTTGAATCATCAGAGGGACAGCACACCAGCAGCCATGTATCAGAAGAGACGTGATGCCATTCAATAGTGATGCAATTTGCTGACAGAAAATAGTAATCCTTTGTAATGGCTTACCACAGAATTTACAGGGAACTGAATGAAAAAGGCAGCCTGGGAAAACTTAAATCTTCTGACTTAAAGGAGCATGAAGGGAAAATGATACAGACTCTCTTAACTAAATGCTGATGTATCCCATATAAATTTTAAACATGATTGCTCACACCTTTATCCCACATTTTTGCCTGAAACATTATATCTTTCTTTAATAATATGGTCTCTTTATTTTCCTGCATTTGCTTTTGCCAGGTGCCTCATTGAATCCATTTTTTGGTCAGGCCTTTTCACTCTGTTTGCTTAATGGCCTTCTTTGCCTGCTTCTGACCTAGATTCCATTAAAAACATGCCCATAGTAAGAACTTTAATGTTGTGCTTTCAAGTTAAACATCATAAAAAAAAACCTCAGTTCTAAATTGAGTCCAGACCGCTAAGTCTGATTTGAACACTGAATAACTAAAGTTTCTCTGTTTGAAAAGAACTCAAGTTTCTCTACTGGATTACTGCCCATCTTCAGTTTTTGAGGTTTGCTGTTGTCCAAGAAAACTGAGATTATTGCTCTTCCTGTTAACAAAATGTAACAAACAATAAAAATCAACATACAATCTTCATAGTGCTTCTGTGAGAAAATTACTATATGTTTTTTCAGCTGCGATATATTTTAACCCTTAGCTTTAAAATGTAGGTAATTTATTCCAGCTCAATAATTCAAAAAAAACCAAAAAAGCATCATGAAGCTTGAGAAAAAGGAACTGCCTCCAAGGGTGCAATCCACACCAAAGCAAAAGTATCACATCAATCCCAATTTCTTATCCTAATGCTGTGAGGAAGTAGCTGATAGGGGTGTCAATCTACATGGCTCTGATACAGGTAAAATACTGCATCTGAGTACTGTGTCCAGCTCTGGAGTCCTCAACACAGAAAAACAAGTGGGTCCAGAGGAGGGCCACAAATATGATCAAAGGGATGGAAAGGCTGAGAGAGTTGGGGCTCAGTCTGGATAAAAGAAGGATCTAGGGAGACCTTATTGTGGCCTTTCAGTACTTTAAGGGGCATTTAAGAGAGATAAGGACAAACTTTCTAGCAGGAAATAGTTTTAAATTAAAAGAAGGCAGTTTCAGAGAGACACAAGGAAAATATATTTTATGGTGAGGGCAGTGAAACACTGGCACAGGTTGCCCAGAGAGATGGGAGATGCCCCATCCCTGGAAACATTCAAGATCATGTTGGAATGGGCTCTAAGTAACCTGATTTTATTGAAGATGGCCCTGCTCATTATAGGAGGATTTGGACTGGATGACCTTTAGAGATCCCTTTCAACCCAAGGATTCTATGATTCACGTTTTTTGTAAAATGATTTACTAATTTTCCTAGGACATCTTGCTAAAGAAAGGGGAAGATGGTATTCTGAAATACGCAACCAAGTGATAAATGATTCTAAATGTAGTAATTTTGACTGAACCCTTCACAACTGCTAATCGTACTTAGGCCACTAATCCAAAGTCTGCTTCCTGATGTTGATTTTGTAGCCAGAACACACAATCGTCAAATCTAGCAAAGAGCAGTTTTGAATTCACCTGTTGACAGAATGGTCATGTTTGGAGACATAGCTAAGAATTTTCATAATGAGAAACTGCAGAAACAAAGGGTCCAGAGCACTTTTAGAGGGGGAAATAACCAAGCTAAATACAGTTTCAACCCACTGAATATTTATAGTTTGGACATAGAGATTTCCTACACACTTGTACTTACCAGGCAGCTGCTGAAGCCCACCATCCTAGTTGTAAAATATCTGTTATCGTAGGCTGGGAAAAAAAACCCAACAAGTGATTATGTTATTTATATAAATACCTGGAATAATGGAATGTCAGCCACTGTGTATGGGACTACTGACCACATAAGCAGAACGAAGTCCAGCTCCTTGCTTTGGTTCTTCTTCAGGATCACAGACGGATTGATAGTCATACGACTTGTTAAAGGCATACAGGGACATGTTAATCAGGTTTCGCATCAGGCCAGGATCAATTTCACCAAAGAATCGTCCAATCTGATGAGAGAGAATATAGAGACATAAGGTAAAGTATTTCCAAGTATTTTTCTCACAACAGAGTGAACAGTTCCAAATTCCCCAGTTACACATTTAAATGCAGTATCAATGAGACCCTGCCTGGGCAACAGTAAGAGGAATATGACAAAGAAGGTGTGTGGATACCATACTACTTGCCCTCACCATCATAAGTCCATTGGCAGCCTACCAGCCTAAGGGCAGAGCACAAAAAATGCAACTTGGTAGAAGTCTGGCATCTTCAACCATAAATAAGACTCTAATAGTGACTAATAAAAACACTTGGAATTTCTGATCCAGCGACATTTTTTTGATTCAGAAGAATTATCTTTAGGGTAAGTTGAGAGTGAAAAGCTGCTTTTATTTTCTCTTAAAACTTCTTCCTATTGGTTTTCATGTTCTGTCCTTAAAAAAATATACATACCTGTTGTGTATATTCATCTCGATTTGACATCAAAAGAAATCCACCATCATCAAGGATAACACAGTCCACATGCTATTGGAAGAAAGTGAAATAAGTTTTACAGGAAAGATTTGTCAATAGAGCACTCTGTAAGAAACTATTTTTTCTTCAACACATTAGAAGTATCTTCAAATCTATGTGGCTCAGGCTAAATCACAAACCCATTGCCAAGGGCCAATTTTAAACTATAATAATTAGCATTATCAGTATAATAAAAGTCTGAACAGATCAAAGGCTTATTTGTGGCTTAATTTCACAAAAGTTCTTTTGTAAATTCTTATTTGCTCAATACTTTGTGAGCTCCAAGAGTGCTATATCCTTATTAAACCTGATTATAACTGAAACTCAACTCATAATAAAGGACTACAACTTCTCATGTGCTTTAGCCATGCCTAAAGTCCTTTTCCATTCGCAGATTTCAACAGTAAAAATCTTAAGGACAGACTCTCAGCTTGCTAGTCATGATTCTTTTCACTTGCCAAGGACTGTAGTGGGATTGTGGGATTCTTCCAGGTGTCAGGTGCAAGAACGGGAAGCCCACTTGTTCCCTAAACTCTCCACTTTGTAAAAGATCCTTGCAGCCAGAGATTGGAGAGATAGCAGTGAGGTCAAAGAGATAACCTCCCAGAATACCCTTTTTAGATGTAATTCTCACATTTAATGGTCTTCACACTCTGCAAAAGAACTCAGAAGACCTGAGCAGAGGAAAGCTTTTAAGTTCATGGCTAAACCTGATATGGTGACAGTCCCTGGAGCTGTGCTCTCCTGAGTGCCAGCAGAGCAATGGGGTCTGAGAACCAGGGGGAGGAGGATGACTAATGACTGTTGAAAGGCATATCACGTACTCTGGTGCTTCTCAGTTTGCATTTATCCTTCTCTGAGGTACTTCTAATATTGTTTTTTTGTTCAGATTTTTTAAAATTATTCTCTTTTCTCTGATTTTGTCTCTTTCTTTGCAAATTACTCTTATATTTGTCTCAAATTTCTCTTCACATCATTCTCTATTGCTTTTCCTCTATTTTTTCTTTACTTTAGTTGTCATAACCTCATTGCAATGATTCTTGCAACAGGCACTTCACCTGACTTTTACTCCCTCTCACCTCCTCCCCTCCTAGCCTTCATCTTTCTCAAGACACAAACAACTAAGCCCTGTTTTCTGTAACATTAACCCTAAAATAACAATGATAGAATCTCTGTCTTAGATAAATCTAGAGAGAATGAGTGAATTTTCATAATCTGTCAGATATCATAAACTGAACATATTCTTACCATGCTATTTCTTTCACAGCCACAGATTTCACTGTTGCACTAAAAAACAAAAGTACAGCAATCTTCACAAAAATGTTACAAAACCCTCTGTATTTTGCATTTATATTAATCGATCAAGACAGGAACAAGTGACTCTATTTTCAGTATCTGTATATTAATATAAATTTTGAGTGCATGTCATTTATTACAAATTTCTCTCTGTCTGAACAACCTATATTCAGTAATTATCAACAGCACAATCTCTACTGCCTTTCCCAAAGACTCTGATACAGCTCCCTTTACAGATATGTTCAATATATTAGAGATAAATAGTTTGGAGGACTTGTCAGAATGTCCGTGTTGTGAGCATAAAGTAAAAGAGAAAGAATAGGTGCATTTCCACGTGTTTGGGGTATGGAAAGAAAGCCTTTAAAAATAGAAAGCTTCACCAGTCCCAAAGCATGGGAATTCCATGTGATACAGAAAGTCCATCAACCCAGTTATCTTTTATAGCTTTGATTCCTAACATGTTTTTCTTATGTTCTTGCAATATGTTTACACATGAACACACAACTGTGTCCTTGCATTACGTCCTGAGCAAAACAACTACCAGATTATTCTGGAGTCATCAACCTCATATTAAATCTGAGATATTCATCTTTCTTTCTGTTTTTCACTTGTGTATTTTTGCACTTAACTGTCCTTACCATTTGGGCAATGCATCTGCTTAGCCACTGACCTACAACTCAAATACCTACAACAGCCAGACACCAATTCCCAAAATATACAACCCACCAAGCAACATTGCCCCATCCAATATGGAACATAAGTTCCATAAGTTTCTTCATTTTGTGCCACTCCTTTATGAATTCAGTATCAGTTCCATATTTTTCCTTTCACTTAACCTTTCCTCCTTCCCATTTACACCTAAGCATTAGATGTATGGAATGATATGCTTAAGAACCTATTTCATTAAGTTCTGCTAAAATGCTGCGATGTTGGTTGGCATATAATTCCTTTCTGTTCACTGTTTACCCATCCTTCACATTAAATAAAAATAGATTCACCAATTCTTCTGCAGATTTTATTCACTGCTACAGCATAATCTTGTAGGGAGCCTACTGCTAGAATATGTCATTTTTCTTTGTCTTTATCCTTGTTTTATAATTATGAAAGCAAGACATGTACAAAATACAGCCTATTTCAACATAGATTTATTTTGTGCATTTGGATGATTTAAATACCACAACTACTTGGCAACTTCACATCAGTGTGACTCTGGCACAAAGAGCTAGTAGACCTATTTGCATCTGAAGTTTTGAGAAATGCAAATAAAGTTCAAAAAAGACTTGGTCAATTGCTTACCAGGCTCTTGATTGTGGTTTTTGTGAAATTTTCCATCCAGCTGGTTGCATCAATTTTTATTCCAACAACTAACAAGAAATACATGAAAGACTTTTTTAGTAAAATGAAAAAAAAAAAGGTAATGTAGAATCCTAAAATAAAGGAGAAAATTATAAGAACATCTAAATCACTGAACTGCAGAAGGGTAAAATATGACTTTTGCTCAGTTGTCTGATCACCAGCATCCTTCATGAGACTAATAAATTAAGCACTCTTACTCAAATACAACCAGATCTTTGGCTTGACTTCCACTAGCAAGGTTAGAACAGTTTCAGAGAAAATGATGTTATTATAAAGTGACGTGCCTTTGAAATCTCAATTAAATTTCTAATTCACTGATAAGCAACTACCAAATAACTAAAGTATTTAGAGTTTCAGCACCATTCTGTCTTACCTGCTGGCTTCAGAAGCTTTCCACTAATTGTTATTTCCACAGCCTTGCTTACCATAATACCTGATTCATAGCTATTGGCACCACTTTCTGACAGTATAGAAGGGGGGAAAAAAAAAAACACAAACAGAAAAAGTTAGGATAATAGAAAAGCCTCTTCCTCTGAAACTTAAAATTATTATTCAAATACTCAGAATGATTTAAAAAAATCCTTATCCAAAAGCACTGACGGGGCTGTAGTACACATTTATCACCTGTAGTAGCTCAGATCACCAACACCTGCATGACTAAGAGGAACACTTTTGTTTACTTTTTTTCATTCACTTTCTGTGCACTGTTTGACTGTGTCATGAAGTTACTATAGCCTTTTTTATTTCTGCAAGTAGAGCCATGAATAGCTTTACACATGTGAGCAGCTCTGTGAAAACCAGGATCAGAGCCAAAGATTTTATCCTGCTGTTGTTTATGTATTTTTCAATGCCGGGTACACTGACACCACTCACTAACCAACAATTACTGCTCTGACAGACTTCAGCCTGTTTTCAACACTGCTTAGCATGAAAAGGCAAGTTAAAAGTACATTCCCTGGAGCTATCTGAGGAACAACAAAGGCTTCAGGGAATTCAGTTAATTATCTTCTTTATATTTTATTGAGAAAAAATGCAATAAACAATTATGAAATAACAGCAATAAAAGATCCCATATGTTTAGGAGTACGTTGTTTGTGGTAGCATCTGCTTATAAACAATCTTGAGAAAGTTAATGCTGCTCATACCAGTTATGAACACTTACTATTGTGCATATATAACTTTTAAATGTCACAGTATTTCAGACAAACTGGTTTTGGTGAGTAACAGAAATTAGAAATAGTATTCAAAAGCAAAGTTTAAATTAAAGGGTTGCAGTGGACAGAGTTGTGAACTCTGGACCTTTATACCTGCTGCTCCAAGTCAGGTTTGGTGCTGAGGCAGCATACAGAATTCAACCCAAATATGACTTTTTAGGTAGTGTTATTGTCTCTGAACGCAATTATATTTCGCTTCCTTTTAAAGTAATTCTGCCAAAGTATCTCTGTAAAAAAGTGTTTCAATATGTTAAATGAACACCAGTACTCTGCACGTTTTCAACTTCATTAATTCTGAGTATACAGGGCCACCGGAGTTGACGAAAAATTATGATGACCCTTGTTTGGTGCCCTCCTAGCTGCCTGTTCCTTAATAATGGGTATTGTCCCAAGATTTCTTTCCTTATGAAGTGTCCCACTTCCATCTTCTGCCAGTGACCTTGACTGGTATGGAAAAATTCCACTTTCATTGGACCAGCTAGCTCTGACATTTTGAAACAGTGATGACTTACTGTTGTAGTATGGAGCTGTGAAAATATAGTTGTTATTATCTAAACTCCTTTTATAGAAGCTGACTTCATAAGTTTCAGCATTTTCCAACCAATCTTCTCCTGCCCTAAATGCAAAAAAAATTAGTGATCAAAAAAGACAGAATCTCATTCAAGTTGTGCTGCAGGTTACTTTCTTTTAATGTTTCACAGTTGGAAAAAATGTCAGATTCATTCTTCTAGTCCTCAGATTTTGTCAGTTTTCACTGGTTTACTGGCAGGTGTCATTATTAAAAAAAACCAAAAAAACCCCAAAAAACTTTTGGGAAAAAAAAAAAAGAAAATAGTATTCTTGGAACAATATGAATCCTGTCTCATCACTTTAGATATATGGAGTCAAATATAACTGCAACGGTACTTACAACAAAATATAAACAAACTTTTACAGCACATGCTATCTCTTGAGCTTAATCCTAAAACATTTAATATCATTAATAACCCCAAATTAGGAAACAAACTGACCTGGGGAGTAAGATTCATTGCTATTTTCACATTTGGGGGAAACACAGAATAAACTAAGAAAACAGATAAATCTGCCATTTACCAGGATGTCTGTACTGGTGCTCTCACTACTCCCAGTCACTCATGGGAGTGTCTAGTTTATTACGATTCCAATTTCACATTCCCTTTTTGTGCTCTGGTAATGATACATTTTTCTCTCTTGAATTCCCTGTAGCATTTGGCCTGATCTTAGTCTAAAAAAAAAAAGCAAACTACTTGCTACTTTCCAGTATTTGCAGCCTGCCAAACATCTGAGTGCTCAGGAGTAATTAGGGATTAGCATGGCCCCACTGCTACTACAAGGGCATTGCTTTTATTGCTACTCTACAATGAGTAGAAACTTGGATTGCAAGGACCTGTCATGAAAATAATGTTACAGATCAGTTTCAAGCAGTGACACAGGTAAAATCAGAGAAAAACAAGACATTCCATTAATTTCATAGCTATCAGTGCAGATTAGACTGTAGGAGACTGTAGTTTTTCATTCAATAAATTGACTATTTAACATTCCACCCTTTCATGTTTCAAAATTATCATATTATACTATTTTATAATAATTCTTACCTTTTGGGAAATACTCTTGTAATTCCACCATCTGTAACAACAAATTGTGCAACAACTCCATCACTGTAAAAAAATAAGATTTAAAATGAAAACTGACTGAAATTCTCACAAGTTCATATGTCAAGGATGGCCATTAAAGTGAATAATTGGGAATTAAATATCTATTCTGTGTAAACATTAACTGCATATCTGTATATACACACAGATGTATATTAATATCAAACTTTGAAATGTAGTAAAAAAATCACAGTCGATAAAAAGAATACTTACAGGGACAGTTTACTCCAATAATTTTGGGCAAGTTCATTTGTAAATCCTGCATCCAGCAAAACTCTAATGACCATATCAGTATTACCTATCAAAAGAGTTAAGACACTCATCTGAAACCATATGAGATGGATTTTCATTAAAAGGCTAAAATGAAATTCTGAGTTGTCTAGTCACAAAATTTGGGCTATTTCTATTAGACATACTGGCCAACTTCAAATTACATCAATTAATTAGTGTGAAATAGATTGCTCTAAAATGGTTGAGTTCACTTACACATTTCCTTAATTCTATCCTAAAAATTTATCCTTTTGTAATAGGAATAAGCAAGGTGATAAGGGTATAGGTCCCAGCTTTGCAAAACCTTCATGTTAAATCTGGAAATTAACTTATTTTTAAAGCATGTTTTTACTAAAACACTTTTTATCTTTATATCGAGATGTCATGTTTAAATTTCTTTAAAAAGATGGTTTGAAGTCAGTGCTTTTCAAGCTACCTTTTTCAGTACCAGTTTGGAAAAGAAAGTTCTTATATTATATAGATTATTTCAGTGTGGGTATTTTACAGTTATTCCTTTTGAAAAGAATTTTTAGCTTTTAGTGTTACTCATTCCTTTAGTTAACACTGTTTTCTTATTAGGGAGACTATTTTTAAAGTCACTTAATTATTGGGGGGGGGGGGAAAGAAAAAAAAGCCAATTTTGCAACGAATTCCAAAATGAAATATAGCTATACGTAGATAAAATTTTGGAATTATTGCCCATTAAGCCCTGTTGTATACTACAACATCACTAAATGTGTCCTCAATATTCACTTATATAAGTAGTGAATTTTAAACTAGAATTTTTACTTATTAACTGCTTTAATGATTGGGGGTGAACACTTTCATTTCCAAGACTGAGTCAAGGGATTCAAACAAAATTTCAGTCAGTCAGCAATGCGTCAATGAATAGGATCACTCTACTAAACAGTCCACCAAACACTTACACATGCACAGAAAAATAGCCTTCTGTGAGAAGATCTCATATCTAAGTGTACATTCCTCCAGTTACTTGGTCTAACAGAGAGTTTCTTTCTGAATTGATCAGTGATCCCTGATAGCAACATGCTAAAAAATCTTGGGGAACGCAAGACAACTATTATATAACTACTTATAAATTACTAATAATGCTAAACAGTTGTATGTGTACAAAACCAAATCCAAACATCAAATTTTTCACAAGAACAAGACTTTAATACCTTACTGATGGTTCATTCAAAAGCGTAACTCCTCATTTATTCTAAACAGAGGTTAAGGCCCTATTCCAAAACACGAATCCCAAAGCCCAGGCTCACCACTGCAGCAGTTACATGGATCTGTGGCCTTGAGCTATTCAAGCCCAAATGAGATCCCTTTAACCAACTTGTGAATCAGTAATAGAACTTCCTTATCTTTTATTCAAGTTATTGGTTATTTTGGCTCTGGACCCCTTTACTTAGTTTGGAATAAAATGACAAAAAATCAGACTGAAGATTTCATTACAAGAGTTTGAGTCAATTCGGGACTTACTTTTGGCTGATACACTGAAGTGAAAAAATATAAATTCAAAATATTTGGAGAGTATTAAAAAGAACCAGTAGTTATTTGATATTTGAACAGAATGCTGAGAGGAATTATGGAAAACACTTGGATGCATAATGCCCTGAAAACTTTCTTCTATAGAGCCAGAAACTTGCAAACGAATTGTACAATCTCTACCTTGGATAGAAAATCCTGACACTAGATATATTTCCACTAAAAAACCAAACCCACAGGATTTGAGCATGACCTCTCATTTATGAGACAGTAATTTGCTAAGGAAAAATTTCAGTGAACTGAGAAGTATACTTACATGATGAACTGCTTGGAGTATTTCTGTCAATAAATTCATTGAAATTTAATAGAAATTCAGTGTTGTTTTCTGATTTTTTTACATCACTACAGTATTCTCTGAAAAACAACAGAACATCAGCCTTCTCAGATTTGTTCCCTTTGCTACTAAAGCAGACAATTCTAAAGTCCAAGGAGGATAGTACTACTGTGATGAGGTAGCTGGCACTGCTGTGTCAATCGACTGCCATGATCAATACTGAATGATGACCATATCAATTATTTCAGGCATCTACAGGAAATAAGGTGTTCAAGTGCCTCTTTAAATCTGATTTATAGGAAAACTGCATGTATGAAATAGGGCATAGTTTCCCAGAAAAAACTCAGGACTATGAAATTAGGAGATCTTAACCTGTCAACTAAATAAAAAAATGCCCAGCAAATTTAAACTGCTCCTGGGTTAAACTATACTGGAAAGCACATAGACTGCTGGTGAAACACAGTCACTTCATGCTCAACTAAGGCCAGATTTATGAACCTATTACCCATAGGACTCAGAAGAAGTATTAAAGGCAATTTTAATAGGGTACAGACCACATAAACATATAAACACTGTGTTTTGACATATGCAAAACAGATAAACAGTGAAATACTCTTTATGCCATGTAATAAAACACTATATCATTGGGTTCATTCACTGAATGAATGACTTGCATTCATTCACTGAATGCAAGCAAGCAAAATAAAAGTCACTGAGTATTTTGGAGGTAAACCTTGGATGGTGAGCGGCATTAAACAACTTTAATTAAAATGTAGAGAGTATTTAGCAGTAAAGCAGGGGGCTCTCTTTTTTAAATGAGCTTTTTATATTTAATTAATTTTCCAAACAAAAGAAGTATGTTCAAGTATTTCATATGACTAAGATGTCTTATTACCCTTTATTTATGTTACCATAATCCTGAAATACTGTAGGCAGACTTCGCCTTACTAAACCAATATTCACATTTAAATAGAACCACGTATCAAACATACTTTGTTAATGTAGGACAACCTAACAGCTAGGGATTTGTTGGAAACTGCTAGCTGGTACAATTGATTATCAATAACCTCAGTCTTTTAGAAAAACAAACAGTTGAGCTGTGATACATTTTAAAATAGAAGAATTTTAGATACTATCAATCTAGTCATGGAAATCACTCTATTAATTGAAATTTAAACGTATACAGAAAATTATCAGTTAAATAAGGAATGCAACAATTCTCAACTGATCTTAACTGTACATTTCCTTTACATATCATAACGATCTTTTAGACAACCTTAACTTTTAAAAACTGTTTATCATACTAGATTTCTCTTGTAAACCTAAATTTAAAAGGACAGTAAAGTCTGTACAATTTCACATGAAAAATCCCAGGGAACTAATGAATTTAATCAATTTTCAATCACTTAATTTTTATGTTCAATGAATCAAAAATTAACTCATCCTTAAGCGATAGAGAGCTTTGAACCCCTTTGTCTTGAAGTTGGGAAACATCTTGATGTAGGTATCATGGAACTTAGTTTAAAAATGAGAGCCTAAGGTACAAAGCCATAAAATCTTAAAAGTCAGAACCATGAGAAATGAACACACACGTATAAGTTTTCCATTAAAACATCAATATCAGATTTTACATCTCTCTTTGATTGATATAAACAGGAATCAGAGCCTGAAGATGCTATTTACAATCCAGCAAGAAGAAAAGACAGACATTTTTTTACCAAAATGAAACTTTATTGGTCAAGTCTGTATTCTTTCTGTGCCATTAATCTGATCAAACGCCTATTTGCTGAAATGATACTTATTATCGGGAAATTAACTAACCTTGGTGCTATAAACGTATAGCCAGCTTCATCAAAATGATCAAGCTTCAGTGTTTCTGTAACTACAAAGATGAAGAGCAAATACCAAGTAAGTAAACTAGGATTTTAGCCATCATTTCTCTTCTCAAACTACTAGGCTAACTTTTGCATGCATCCATGAATTTAGAAAGAAATGTTTATTTTGAGACACTTTCCTACTAATATACTGTGTACTTCTCAGTGCTTCATAGTACAGGAAGCAATTACTTATATACAACATATACCTGGAAACAATAAGATATATCTAACAATTTATTTAAGGAGGACATTTAATTAGCATGACAACATGAAAACATAAGAGATGTTTTCATTAGAATTACAATCCGATACAAAGAAATGTTTGGGACACTAAGTTGTTAGAAAATGAAGAAAAATGCTCCTACTATTTTCTGCGAGAAAGTTTAAAAACCTCAGTTGTATTAACATCACTGTCAATCCTACTGAAAATAATGGCTTTAAATAGCTGATATCACTGAACATTGATAGGACCAGACAAAGAAGGATTAGAGATTAGCAACGTATTGAAATGTGCATGAAAACAGAAAAATACTTCACTTTTTTCCCCCCTTTCTATTGCTATGGTACCCAATGATTATGGAGAAAATCCTGAGGTGAGTAATACAGAGGAGAATATCCAGTAGGAATAGAAGTATAAGTGAAAAATATCAACTGCAGTAAACAGAAGGAAATTGAGCAACAAGAATATACTTGCCCTTTTTGGATGTGACTATCCATCAGAAAGAGAAAGCAGGGAAACAGAAAAAAACAGGGTAAAGCACAAGGGGTCACAAACCAATATTTTATTCAAACAGCCCCTTGAATAAAAATATTGTACATAGATAGATCAAAGGTTCAATTTACATACAGCTATAGTCTGGAAAAAAAAGACAAACATCTCTGAAGACTGAAGAATATGCCCTTCTCTGTTATTTCTCAGTACCTTCTATATACTGTGACTATTTCAAGGGTCTGTTTTGCAGGTTATATTCATGTAAGTGCAAAACCAGATGACCTAATCCACCAAGAGAACCATATTCTTTCCTTAGAATTTTAATTTTAAACTACTTACTATTGGACAAAGTTACAAAATAAATCACTGATTATTAAAAAGTTGCCATATCCTACTTTATATGCAGGAGGCAATGGTAGAGGAAAGTGATGCAGTGCTAAACAAGTTTTCTCTAAACTAACAGTATCTATGTCTGTCAGAGTTTCATTGTGCTTTTCCAACTTTCTATTTAACTATCTACTTGTTCTAAGTATAAAGGTAAAAGACTGTGATAGGTTCTATTTTATGTACTATCTAGACTACAACTAATAAACAAATAGCATTTCAATATCGACAAGTGTAATTTCTAGCTATCTCTCCAGAATTGGTAAACGGCTTGAAATTAGTCTAATCTAAAAACAGAACAAAAACATCCACTAAAACTATTTGTAAAATGCAAAATAAAAGCCTAACTGCAAGCCAAACCAAACAGGGCTTTCACATTGCTTTATTCCTACAGGCAGCAGAGGTCATCTGCTAAATATCACACTATAACTAAAACACAAAAAATGCTTTATTATTATAGTCTATATCACTACATTTTGCTAATAGAATGAAAAAAAAAATAGTATCCAGACCCTTAAAATGACAGCAACAGAGGATACACAAAGCAATGATTCTATAGGCACAGAGCAAGGGGGAAGGGATTGTGGAACTGGGGTACCTTCACATATTCTATTTTTATAGAATATTTCTTGCACCTTGGATGTTACAATGGGTTAGAATCATTGCTGCAGATTTTGGGTACATCATGATAACATCAGTGAGTTCCACAAAAGTTATGAATTTCAAACATTGCTTTTTAAGTGAATCTGACCACTTGGCAATATTAGACAAAACCAGGGAACCTTCACAGTACTTACATTTGGCTTGAGTTATTGGTTCTTCTATTTTGGCTTTAATATAATAAAAGCTGTATGATGGTAACACCAACGCCAAGCTGCAATAGAAATTAGACAAGTAAAGCAATTATATTATTTGCAGCAGTTTTCCACTTTCAGCTTGTCTGTGTTTTGAAAGCACTTAACAAGTTTGGAGGTTGGATCATCATAAGATGAGACAGTCAGTGACAGTGACATACCAACCTCACACTTTGTAAGAGACACAAGTATATTTATGCCAGTCCCGAGCTTCCCTGTGTTTACTTTCATTCTTATTTATATTTTTAAGCATAAATGCATTTTTTAACAGATAGGTAAGGAATTTCCAAATAATTGCAAATAAAAAAATAAATTATTTCTTGTATTATCCTCTGACACATTTAACATCCCAGTGTAACACGTCACAGTGATCACTGCAAAAACATCATTTAGTACTGCACAGATTTGCACACATCATATAATGAGAGAATCCCCTTCCACTAATAAAACAACTATCAATATTCATTAGAAAATGCATCTGGCAATACTTGAATTCACAATATATTCAAGATCCAAAATATTTTCTTAATCATGCGGTCACCACTAGTAACTTTTGAGCATAATTGTGTAATATCATTTTAAGCCTTGTAGAGTATTTGCAACATATTTTCTTTTAGATTATATTTATTTTTGTTCAAAATATATAGGACTTTTTGCAGCTAAATTCAATGCATATGTAGAAGATTTCAGGTCTAAATAGGTATGCAAAGGACAGGAAGTATGACTAATCATTAAATACGTATCATCATCTGCCAGGTGGCATCCTTAATTTTCGCACTTGGATTTCATCCCTGTAGAACTGCAATGGTTTCTAATGGATAGCTGCAGAAATTAACATTAAAAAAGTTGTACAGTTGAGCCATAAAGGAGCTGACCTTTAACGACACATTTGCCATTTAAACAGGATGTGAGTGAGATTGCTGAATATTTAGTGATAGCCTTCTACCAATTCTCCTCTAGGGAAATCAGTGGCAGTTTACCTGTCATTAACAGTTACTGCTAGCAGAAATTGGTAATTAAAATCTATAATTTTATGTTTAATAGGTTTTCTGCAATGAGACTCCATGGATTTATTGCTCTACCTCATGCCAGGGAGCTCAGGAGGAACTAAGAAGTCATATAAATCAAATGTATTTCTCTAACCATTGCTAGATGGCAGTCTGATAAAAAACTTTCTTACAGAATATAAAGATAGAGGCAGTTCAGCAGAAAAATGGGATGGTGAGTAAAAGATGCTGGGTTTGCATTCTCTTGTTAAAACTCATTTGTTTGGTTTTATATACAAAATAATGTTTGCATTCTCAGTGACTGTAACATGGGATCCAACTTGGCTGAGGACTACTGTAATTCACCACAACAAAAACCTTTTGCTAAAAATATGATTCAATATTTGTACCATGAAGTTTTGAACCAGAGTAGTTTAACTTTTCTGGGACTTGGTAAACCCTAACTTGTCTTGGATATTATAGAGTTTCTACATTCTTTCTAATGTTACAGAGCTGTGTGCTTAAATGAGTTTGAAATAATATACGGTACCAGTGCTGCATTCAAGAGGAGGATGCTTTTACCCATTATTTCATTTGTTCCTGCTGCCATTGACTAGGTAATTTTTACATACAAAGCAGAATCTAGGCTAATTAGTTAAACTTGTCAAAAATAGATTCAGATTTCAGAGGTAATCAGTAGCACAGCTCCTGCTCCTAAGGTCCCACATGAAGGCTAGAAAAATCATGTTATAAGCAATGAGTCTGACTGAAAAATATTTACATAAAACAGGTCACATTTTTTATTTAGACCAAAACATCACATCTTCCTTTTTAATACATATATTAAAGCAGGAACACGGAGACAGCGTAAAGAAAAGTTGAAAGAAGAGGGGGAATCTAATAGAAAGTATACAAGAATCAAAGCATACTGTGATACAGGAAGTAGGAGGAAAAGTGAGATTCTTAACAGCAATTATAAATAAAAGTTTTTTCCTGCATAAACCTCAATAGTTAGACAAAAAATGAGGTTCTAGTCCTTGGACAGAGCAACAAGGAAATCTGTAAAGGAACCCAGAAAATCCTACAGGCCTGGATACAAAGATCATCTTGTCCAGATTTAGCTAGTATAGAAAGTGTAATGCTAAAAATATTAACCAAAATAAAACAAAAGAACATTAAACTAAGCAAAGGAAGTCAGTGAAGTGTTACCTGTAATCAGTGCCATTCACAGCAGTCCATGTATACGTTCTGTTTCCTTTATCAATATACCTCTACAAAGAGATATTAGTAAAAAAAAATAAATTATTAAATTCTGGAGCGTCAAGAAGTATGACCTTTCTTTGAGAAATACAGTGTAAAATCAAAGAAACATCTGTTGAAATTGTATTAATTATTTTACTAAAAGCATGAGTTGAGCTGCAACTCCTTTTCTTAAATATTTTCCAAACTTATATTTTGCAAAAGAATCAACTATGTAATTTTTATTGAACATTAGCAGAATGTAAATTTAAATAAATCCAGACAAACACGACCTATGAAATTCATTACCCAGACCTATGCAAACCTTTTGATATGTGATTTCAATTTGATAAAAAAGTGCTTTCTCTTTTATGTATCATTTTGCAATTAAACTATGAAAAGAAAAAAAGCAAAACCAAAAACAAAATGAAGTTGAAATAAAAGGTTTATCTACAAAATCTTTAACAACGAAAAACACCCAGTGCCTGTACTTCCATGTCACAGCACTACTGGCACTACTGGCTAAATGCATTTAAATTTGAATCATAATTATAGGCACAGCTAGGTAATCTTGATTGTACAGACACCCTATGCTAAACTTACATGTGTTTCTAATCTTGTTAAGAGGGCCTCACATTTGGGAAAAAAAAAAACCCACTGAAGTAAATGTTTATTTTTAAATAACTTAATACATTAGGATAAGCTTTACCATTTGTTTTCCTATGCTATGAGAAATAGTGTCATATGCAGAGTCTCACAGTTACCCATAGAGTTAATCATGAATCCACCTTGATTGACATCGTTTTACTCAGTTTTTCACTTTGAAAACTGTAATTTCATGCCAGCTGCAAGATATTATATTATTATTTTACAATCAGAATTTTGTAAGTATGCCAGCAATGAAGACTGTACAGCTGTTGCACTGCAACATCACAACCCTTGGTGAAAGGTAGCACAGGTATGTCTCTGCCCTCTTTCCTTCCCTAAGGTAAAAGGATAGTGAGAAAACAACCATGGTTCTGGAAAAGAGGTGTCTTATTTAACTTATAAATTGAAATCTTCTCATTACCTGGTGGCTGCTTTTCAGTGCAGAATGAGAGTGTAAATAATTTAATAGCAATTTTGGAAAGAAAATTTAAAAAGGATAAGAGAAAAACAGAAAAAAAAAAGATTTATTTATCAATGTCTAATGCCCTGATATATTTCATGTTTAAGATAAAAACATGGCTGAAGAGATTCCTATCCAAGCCTACTTACATTCAGTGATGTGCTTCAGCTTAAGACTAAGTAGACATTTGAACCTAGTGCTGGCAGTCCCTTCAAACTGGGCACAGGGTCATGGGTCACACCCCACATATCTCCACAAAAGAAAAGCAGTGCTCAGGGTGGGAGGGAAGGAAGAGAAGAACTGGGCCATTTTTAAATCCTGTTGTGAGCATGCTTGAAAGCAAATAGGTTGAAACCTTCCTTCAAAGGTAACCCAGAAGATCACACGTCTTCGTACATCAGCTCCCATTTACCTTTGCCTACTCCATTACCGGGTGGTCTGCGACCATCTCATCCCCAGCTGATCTCTGCCAAAGAACCCACAGATGTTATTGCAGCTTTTGTGACCCTTTGGTTTTCACTACTGCCCACCCTGGCTGCCAAATGTGGCAATGCTTTTGTTCCTATGGCATCTTCTCTGTTAGTTTGAAAGCCCCTGAGGCCTTGGGAGACTCCAGCGCACCCCACCCATGCTTGCTACGAGTCCAATCTCTATGCTCTAGTATGAAGTCATCTCCCAAGACACTGCTGGGACCAGCTGCAATACAAAAGGAAAGCAATGCAAACTTAAACCAAAAAGCAAAACAAAAAGAATATAAATTTTAAGCCTGAAGACTACAACTGTCAGTTCAGAGCAACCGACCACATCAGCCCTTTTTATAAGAAAATATATGAACCTATCAAGTGCTAAGTGATGCATGGCTCATGCACGGCCCGTGGTTTAAAGCCGTTTTATTCTGGTTCTAGCAGCCTGAAGCTGGGAGGGTGCAACAGCCTGAAGCAGTCATCACTGCCAGCCAGCTCTGGCTGCTCCCTTCTGCTCTCAGAGAGGTCTGGGTAGAGGAAGAAATCTTGGGCCATGATGCAAGGGAAGGTGAGGGTAATTAATTTTATTGGCACTTAAAGCATCTGGGATCAAAAGGCTTGGGATATTCTATTCAAACACAGATTGTGGTCTGGGCTGTGCGTAACTGGCACATTCTCACGTACCCAGGGATGTTACATTCCTCTCTCCTGCCCTGGTGCTGTAACTAACTTCAGCATTTCCAATGCTTCCCTCCCTCCCTCTTTGGGCAAAGAATTGCAGGACCAACTGTTTCAGGTCTTTTGTATCACAAAGCCTGAGAAATGTAAGAACAGCCTGAAATCTCTTCAACATTTTTGCCATTAAAGCAATTTCTTGTACAACCCTAACCATGTTATTGTATTTTTGTGACCTTTTAACCCTCCGTTTTCTGACCACCTACACAGAGCCCTTTTCACCCATAGGCTTGGAAACGAACTCCTTAAACAGAACAACATAAATCTGAAAATGTCCCAGCATGGAGTCTCTCCCTTCTGGAGTAGTTTATCCTCAGCACAGATGCCAGCAGGACTTGGCACTCTGACAGTGGGTCAGGAGTGTCCAGTTCTCCCTTCAAGGAACAGGCTGGTGGCATCTTAAACAGTGTGGGCTCCTGACACAGGTGAGGGAGCAAAACTGACATCCAATGGGGCTTATCCCTAGAAAGGGGGGATTTGTTCACCACCCTCCACCAGTGGAACCACTTAGGAAAAGATACATTTTTTTTCACACAGCAGGATTTACCAAGAGATTGTAAAGCTTGGTTTTGGCGTTTTACTGTGAGAAAGCACACAATAGAGTCCTGGCACGAGGCAAGGGGACTGATGATACAGGTCTCTGCTTTAGAAGAACATGGGAAGAGGTGAAAGGCAGTATGAAGCTGGATACAGAGAAGTAGTGTGGGCATGTTTAATGAGATCATGGGACTCCACAGGGTCAAGGTTCATAACTTTAAGGCATGCTTTGTCTCTGGACAACTTAAGTGTATAAGGCTTGAGTTGAGTTGGTTTTCCTCATAGAGATTAATGTAGCTCTGCTGTCTGCATGATTATATGATCATCACTATAATCATCTTTCAGCTAAGATCACCTTGTACAGTTTTGAAGAACTTGAGCGTGTCCTTGTTTGCACTCCTATTAAATTACAGGATCAGAAGAAAAGTGCTTTGTCAAATCCAGTGCAGATACTAAGAAGCTGAGGAATGGTTATGAGATGTCCATCTTTGGGTCATCAGTAAAAGAAAGACATAGACATGTTGTGGCAGATCCAGATGAGGGCCACAAACATGGTGGGAGGGCTGGAGCACCTCCCGTATGAAGACAAGCTGAGAGAGTTGGGGTTGTTCAGCCTGGAGAAGAGAAGACTCCAGGGAGACCTTATTGCAGCCTTTCAATACTTCTAAGTGTGTCTCTAAAGACCTGTTGCAGATCCAAGTGACCATGAACTAGACATTCTGAAATCACAGCATGGATGAATTATTGAGACATTTGAGAAAATTCAGCTTCATTTTCAGTCTCATTTATCAAGACGACATGGGCGCTGCTACTGATTTTCACCCACAAAGACAAGTAAGTTTCTATCATATTTAAAGCAAGAGCAGACTAGGAATATAAAACACTTTTTTCTGTCAAAGTGAGAACAAGTATATAAGAATCTTCACTCAGTGTAGGATTCATTTAGAGAAATGGTAAGAGGGACTGCTCAGTATTGGTATCATTTGGCCAAAATTTAAAGTAGTTTAAAAGTTAATACCAGTTAAGACATTGAATGGAATATAAGTAAGAAATGTGCTGGTTTTAACAGAATAACCCCCCCTATTCTCTGAGGCCTGATTCCTATCAATTTAACCTGATTAGTTTCTTTCTCATCATATGTCTTGTGAGAAGGAGGAAACTTCTTCTGGAACATTCTGACACTTAAGTACAAACAGCAGAGCTGTTGCAATATCAAAGTTACAGGAGATCAACAGGAAAAGACAGCTAATACCATACATGGAAAATTAACTGCACAGTTCTAAGAAATTCTGCCAAATATTGTTACAGCGTGCTTATATATAAGGTTGTACAGTGTCTCCTAAGTCATTAAATTAGCTATCTTCAAGATGGTTTATATTCAGATTAAAAAAGTTTCAAAAAGCTGTTGTAGAACTGTAACTGGGGGGCATACTCTGGCTAGAACTACTCCTTCAGAACACCAGTAATGATTTCTTCTCATTAAGGTCCCAGAGAAGTAAAGCACAAATCTAAGGATCAATTTTGAGTATTTCCTATTGCTAGGAAATGTTCCTGTATATTAAAGAAAACAGTAGGAATGTTTATCAGGAATAAGCATTTTGGACAAGAAAATAAAGAACTCAACAAGCTGTTCAGAAAGTACATGATATAACTGTAAGATGAATTTACTTATCCCAAATAGTCTTTATTTATGGCATAAAAAAATTACTTTTTTTTTCTCACTACTTTCTTCCCATTCAACCACAATATAAACTACCAAACCCATCCTCAAACATCTCCACAAGCAAATTAAGCACTTTGTTTTGGGATTCATACACAGAAGTAGGCTGGGTCCATTTCCTGGTTAACAGAGTGTAAGACCTCATCAACAACTGCCTGATTAATGATGCACCAAAGAAACCAAGAAACAAAATAATTCTTTTTTTTCATAAGTACATAATTTTTTTTGTACTATAAGCCAGTCAAAATAGCAAATCTAGAGGGGAAAATGGTACAAACTGTCATTACAAAATTAACATCACGGCATTTTACCATTTCACAGTATTTTTCTGGTTTGGTTTGTTCCTGTAAGTGTAACTCCTTGTGTTCCTATCTTACCTCATCTTGGGACTTGACCAATGTTTCAAAAGTTTTTTCTCCACTTTCTCCATCTATCATTTTTTTCCGAATCTATTGGCATGGAAGAAAAGGGAAAAGGAAACAAAAAAAGGTGTAAGTGTTGCATATAACATGAATAATCTTTTCAGTGTACAAAATATTTCACAGAAACACAGAAAACACTAATGCACATGAAAGTCACAACTTTTGTCTAGCCTTTCTCGTGCCTCTCAACACATCTTTGTGATGTAGCAACACTGATAGGAAAACACTTTTAAAATATTTCAAGTAATATTTTGATATTCTATTAAAAAGTGTCCCATTTTGAAAAGTTTTTCTATCCCCCTCCCCTTCCCAGGAATTGTTACTTTATGAAGAAGAATAATTTAAGTAGCAATCATGGCATCTTTCAAAATGAGAGGAATATAATTCATTGCCCTTGCCTACAAATAATACTGGAATGTAATTTGTCGAATTAAAATTTCATCTCTATAAAGTCATCTTCTTGTCAAATTTAAAATTCAGATTTATAGTGAAATAGATTTCCATTCAAAATCTAGAACATTTATTGCTTCTCAGTTATTATACAGTGAAATACAAGCAGCAACAGGTACTAAGAAAATAGGTTATTTACCTCAACTTTAATATCATTTTCCAATTCAGCATCTAGAAAATCCAGCGTAACAGGCTCCTGGGATTTAGGATTCTGAGGCAGAAGATATTGAATGATCAAATAATAAAGACAGAGTACTGTAACGTTACAAATCATTCTAATGCTTTCATTCCAAAGTAACCTACTTAACTGAGTTTACTTACCCATCTATTTTAATCTCCTGTAGCACTACTAGTGACCCTTTCTCATTTATTTTATTTTGTTGGATAGAGAGGTTAATTGGCCAAGTGAAAATCAAATTAACACTAATTGCCGGTGTCTGTCCACAGCCTGTTATGTATGGGTCTCATGCCGGGATGCTGCTTCCCCTTCTCCTGGTATGTCACAGATTGTACAGGTAGGAGCAGACACACCAGAGCACAGATGTGAATGTCTCACTAGATGTCCTACCCCCAAGAAGGGAGAGAGAAATTTGGGAGTGTTTTCCAGTAAGATAGATACAGCCAACTACTCTTCTGCAATTTTGCCAGGAGCAGACTACAGACTTGCTGTTATGACTGGCAATGGACTATGGTTCAAGATTCAAAAAGGCAGCAATTAAAGCAAATTATTTGTGTTTTATAAAAAACAATCCCCACTTTTACTGTCAGCATTACAGGACTTCCCGTAACACCCTGCGGTTTTGCAAGCATTTCTCTTGACATCAGTACTGTTATCCCAGTTTAGGAGATGGAAACCTATAGCACGGAAATACTGAAATGCAAGCTTCCAGACTTCAGGAATGTAGATGATGTCAGCCTTCAGCTATAGAGCACAGAGAATTTTGGTGGTCTGCATTTGTAGTAACCCTGGCCCCAAAGGAGTGTGGGAAGATCAGTGGAGCTGTGCTGAGCAAGATCAGACCACCCTCCGGTCTCGGTTCCTTTCTCAGCCGCAGTCTGCACTTGGCCAAAGCCACCTTCCATATGAATTGTAAGGAATCTGACTTTTTTTTTAGCAATTTTGCCAAAGCCTCATTGACTTTATATTGCGTGTGGTGTAAAAATCATCAATCTTCATCACCCAGTTAAATAAGTGAGTGTATTTCTTTAGAAAAAGGAGTATGGCGATATATTATTTAACTATTTATATGACAGTTCAGAGTAGAAAACGAAAAAAAAGTCAAGTTTTCTTAATTTTTTTTTGATTGATAACTATTTGCTTTGTGTAATAGCCCAGTTCCTACATGAAAGGATCTCAAGGCCTAGTTTTCACTGTTTCTCATATGATTAGCAACATAAAATTTGTCATTAGCTGACACTATTATTTCAAGACTAGTGTAATTTCTGACAATGACATTTTTAAGAGATTTCAGTGATTTACCTATACTAACATTTACAGGGTAGACTAAAGTCCCTTCCTTCAAAATTATTATTATATTCCTTCTATCCTAACATTCTCTGGCAAAGTTACCTGACAAATGTACATGTGACTATTCTATCAAAGAATGCAAGCATGTTTCATCACAATTTATGTATGTATTTCCAGTTCATACCAGAAAAAAACAATACCCTGAAGAGCTGGTAAAAAATGCCTTCATATAATAGTCTGGAGCACTAAGAACTTAACAGTAGCACTTATTTTCAAGACTGTAATACAGAATAGCAGAATAGTGCTTAAGATTATTCCTTCATTTTCTTGACAAAAAAAAAGTACATATTTATGGTATATTCCTGTTCTTAGCAAGTAAGACTTGCTGTCCGGTAAGAGAAAAGCCAATAAATGTATTCTCAGAAAGAGAATATGCAGTGGAAGGACTGCAGACAAAGATTCTGGGTATTTCTTTTAAATATTTACTGAAAACTTCAGGAAAATTTTTACCTTTCTTTTTATATATGACAGACAAAATTAGCAACTTTAATATAATAGCATGAACATACGCTCTCTACTACTTCAAATCAATTCAATCACTGCTATGCAGTTGCTTTCCACCCACCAACAAATCCACACTCTCAAAATAAATAGCAAAAGACTAATATGTAAAAATAAATGAAAATTTACATATCTTACATGCAATGGATAATGAATAGCATGGTCAAACCCAAACAGCATGCATGAAGGCATTGGCATGGCAGGAGAGGCATTTATGGAGTTCACATTCCATTCCAACACACAAAGGAACAGAGAAGAAAAGAAATGGTAAAAAAAAGGAAAAAAAAAAAAAAACAAACAAGCCATCACATCAAATCAATAGTCATTTCAAATGATAACCTGGGCTAGCCATAGTCGAGGAGTCCCAAAGACAAAATACTCAACTTTAACAGTCCGTCAAAATTCAAGTATGCATTAACTGTTCGTTCTTGTTCTTTTTAAGACATGTTACACCACGGCACATTTTTATATAATACTTAGCAATGACTTTTAATAGGCAAAGAAACAAAGCAGCTATAAATACATACTGTGATGTGCCCGAGGCACAAAGAAAACCACTCAAAATTAGAATATTTTTAAACCCATACTTTAAATTGAAGACTATTTCCCCCCTTACATCTTTTCCCCCCCCAGGAATGTGTTTTTACCAGTATTTGGGCTCCATAATTTTTATTTCCAAGGTTGCCATTTAGTGGGGTTTATTCCAAGCCATGAAGAAACAAACTTACATTTCAGTTTGCTCTTCTCCTTATCCAGTCATGCATGTAACATGACTGGAATAAGCACACCACCACATTCACCAGCACAACTTAACAAAACAGAAGTAAATCACTAGCAATAAAGCATGCAAACAAAAGGAATGCAATCCACTTTCAGCATGACAAATAAAGGCAAGGATCTATAATTTCAATGACAACTCAAGGAGGAAACAAAGAAAGAAAGAACTGGTGCAGCAACATAAAAAAAAGTGGTAGTTAAAATATCACTGTCGTGTTTCGGGAGGTCAGTATTCTCACAAATTCTACGGAAGGCGAAGGCTGTGTTGCAGGAACCTAGCTCCTACTCTTATCTGTGGTACTAATGAAGACATAGGCTATTAGGCTTTTAAAAAAAATGATGGTAAGAAGTCAGCAAAATCCTGGGCCACAGATGGAGACAAAGGAGCATCTGGAGTGGATGGGAGCCCAGAGCTTTTGCAGTGCTGCACCTCCCTGGGCAGCAAGCACAGCCAGGCAAACCCAGCACCAGCCAAACCACACCACAGCAGACCCCAAGTGTGCTCACAAAACTGAGATTTTTGTGTTCCAGTGCTGCTTTCTCCAGTCCACAAACAAAAATTCCAGCACAGAGGTGCCTTTCTATATGTGGTATAAAGGCAATCACCTGAAATTTGGTGAAATCACTGAGTTGACTTAGATCAGTATTTTACACCATGTTTTAGTGGTGTTGCTATGCAGGCCATAGGTCTTGCATTATAGATTCCCATATGTGTAAGAAATTAATGTAACATACTGTATTTAGGTTTACTAATTTGCTAATTACATAGTTAATTTATTTCTTTAATGATTTTTATGTTTTCACTAAGTGATTTCTGCTCAGGGACTGCATTACATAAAGACAACTAATTTCCCTGTTCAGGTTAACAGCAACTAATTCTCTGGAGATGGGTCTGATAAACTGAGAAACCCAATGAAAATAGCAGATAGAACATATACCCTACCCTGACTTCCCCAGGAAAAAACCTGAATGGCTCCTTAAAATTCAGTCATTTTATACAGCATATACCGTACAATAAAACTTGTCAATAAAGTCATAAGAATGATCTTCTGATCTTCTCTTGACTTCGGGTATATGCAAGCAAAGCCAGCACAAGCAGTCTCTTTTTATTTCCAGTCTTCAAATTAATTTTAAAATCCAAAGAGGAATTTTTACAGCATGACTCCAATTAGCACCTATTAGTAAAGCACCATAATTTAATGGAATGCCCTTCACTACAGCCAATAGCATGTTTTCTATTATTTAAACAAGGAAGGATGCAAGCTTCATGCTTTGGAAGCTGTTTGTCACAATAAACAATTCTCTAGTTAGATTTTTCCTAGTAAGCAGGGCAGAAGCTTTCTAATTGTATATCCAGGTCTATGCATTCTAATGCACTAATCACCTCCATCCAAAGTTACCTGTACATTGGGTCTCCTTTTTCTCAATTTAACTTTTGGTATGCCCACACCAATTTGCTGAAGTAACAAAAAAGCAGTAATTTATGTTTTTGCACTATTAGTAAACAGCCTACTTATAGAATAGAAGGTTTTGCTCAACATCTATACTCTCCAGTGTACATTTACTGGAAGCAGAGACTAGCCCTCACTCTGATCCAGAGTTCTGAACTTTCTGTCAGAATTACATACAGGTTTTGTCTAGGGAAGCAAAAACCAGACATATGTTAATGTGAATTAATTTAACAGAGGTCTCTCCCTCCCACATACTCTGAAAGCATAAAATATAGAATGCAAAGAATTCACTTTTTGTTTTATTTGCTCTTCAAACCCAACTCCTTATTTATTTCTTAAATAACCACAAAATGGAAGACAAAATACTGGACCTCACTGAAGGCATATGGAGTTTTAAAACTATCATTAAATGGATTTTGATCAGAACTATAGTAAAAATTAACAAAAGGATGCTAATCTTTAGAACAGACTGGGAAGTTGAATTATTTATTATTTTCAAAATCTAACTAAGATTAAGATTAAGCTTGTTAACACATGCTTAATGGACTCACTTCAGTGACTATGTTTATTTGGTGGCATATCCACCTTTTCTCTCCCAGGGCTATGGAAAAAGTACATGCACATACACAGAGATACACCAACAAAATTTGCAGTGAAACATAAAATTAATCACTTGTAATACAACTACACAAACATTAAAAAATGGCATTTTAAGCAGTTTAAGACTATATTAAACTGAAAAATGATAAAAAAAAAAGATTTCTCATGTTAAGCTTTGACATAGTTTTCATGTGCGAATAAGAACATGATGCCAAAGTTCTTAAGGATTTTATTATGCTTTTGAACTTGTTTTTGTTAACTTTCATCAGTTGTGTAAACAGCTTTACAAGTTCTAAATTTCTAGGACCTTCTTTCTGTGAAACGATACTGCAAGACAACTTATCAAAATGTTGTGTTGAACCAGTTGTGATTTGAGGAAATAGATTTTCAGAAGGAAAGCAGAAGACATTCAGAAGAAGGAAGCATTGGAAGTCTAAGAAACCCTCACCTCTTCAAAGGTAAAGACGTAGTTATGTTTTAGTTTACATCTATTGAAAAATGGCTGGCAGAGAGGGTTAAGATGTTGTTGGTTAATACGTTAACGGCTACCAGGAGGTTCAACTAAAATTAATATGACATGTTAAAGAAACTCCATGAATTCTAAATACATCTGTCTTTGTAGTGTACCTTAGTTTTACAACGTAGCTCTTGTATCAGTCTGAATAGCATGCACCACCCCAAACAAACTGGGAGTGAAAAAGTCTAGTCTGTGTAACTGTTAATAACAACAATAACAATAATAATAATGCATATGCTTAATATTACATTTAGACATTATTCTACAACATAAAAATGATCACTTATATCCTTTTTTTAAGCATAATCTAAATCAAATATTTGACCAGTATGGGAAAGCATCTCTGAACTTCCATATCCTTTTAGGAAGAAAACTACACAGAGCAGTCATGACAATTAGTATCCTAATAATCCATCTCAGACTGCCTAGATTAGTTCAAAAGAGCTGAGTTTTTAACTAACAATGGTTTTTGTTCTCCAATGTTATGATGCTATACTGCAGGATAACAGCATATATGAGATGAACATAATCCATATCCATCAGTTTCTCACAAGAATATGCCTAAAATGAGAATACTGCATTGCTTCTTCTTATATTATTCCTGTTAATGAAAAGATTGATTAATTTGCATAAAAGGAAAAAGTAAATAGGCCACTCATCATCATCTGAATTACTATAATCTCTAATTGAGAAAAGACTGGGTCAGTAATGATGCATATATTTGTCTCTGAATATTTCACCAATCAAAATTGTCAAATTAAAACTTTCATTTCTTAACACATGAAAACCCAATGCAGATATCCAGAAACTGAAGTCCTTCTCAATTCTGAAGTCTATATAAAAACCTTCTTTTCCATTTTTTCCTTTTATTTTTTAAAAGAAACTTTAAAAATAACTCAAAAGGGATATTTCATTAATAGTTACGTTCAAATTATTCTTTCTTTTCTTCAGAAGCACTTTTTTCTTTCTTCTTGCATTATACACTTGGCAAAAGATTTCAAACATATTAATTAATTCACCAGGAAATTTATTCAAATATTCACAAATCGGACTTCCCCCATCTTAAGAATTAAATTAATTACTAAAATACGTAGATGAATTCTTAATTTCTTTTTCTGTCTTTGACAATTAAAGATGGTGAAGCAGTAAAAAGAGGCTCTGCCTTTTGTAGCTATGACAGGACTACAGAAGGAAAGCTGCACAGGTCAAGGATGTGCTGCTAATCTTTCCTAGGAATGTGGCTGTGAGGAAAAAAGTGATGATATACATCCACTTTATAAAAAAAAAAATATATTATTTCCTTGCATAAAGGCAGAAAATACAAGCTTCCATCAAGAAGTTTCTCTCAAGTGTACTATGTGCTAAAAGATAACATAGGAGTAGGGTGGCACTAAGGCTTAAAAGCCTTACTAGCCTTATTTGTCTGTGTATTGACAGCTTGTGTTCGTCTTGGTCATTCATATAAGGTGAAGGGCCTTATATGAATATGACATATGAGGAGCTGCTGAGAGTACTTCGTTTGTGCAGCCTCGGGAAAAAGAGACTGAGGGGAGATCTCATTGGGGTCTTCAACATCCTCACAAGGGGAAGGGAAGGGGCAGGCACTGATCTCTTCTCTGTGGTGACCAGTGACAGGACCCCAGAGAATGGCCTGAAGTTGTGGCAGGGGAGGTTTAGGGTGGATATTAGAAAGAGGTTCTTCACTCAGAGGGTGGCTGGGCACTGGAACAGGCTCCTCAGGGCAGTGGTCACAGCACCAAAGCCTGACAGAGTTCAAGAAGCGTTTGAATGATACTCTCAGGCACATGGTGTGACTCTTGGGGATGGACCTGTGCAGGGCTAAGGGTTGGACTCGATGATCCTTGTGGGTCCCTTCCAACTCAGCATATTCTGTGATAAACAGCTCAAACGATCTTAAGAGATAAATTTTCATGTTGACAACTAAACTACATGGATATATTCTTTAGTCCCTAATACTTATAGGGATTCATTATTGTTTCTAACTCTTTATCTGTAAAGAATCTGTACATTTCTGTCCATCCAGAGTGATTTTTCTATTTATTTTTTAGTTAAATAAATTTTAACTTTGCCTTTTATATAATGCTCCATTTGTGCTCTCTGAATTCAAGGGACAAAATTTATTGAAATTATGTTTCCAATGGAATTAAAATATGAGAATTAAAACACAAGAATTTTCAAAAAGACCACTAAACAGATTGTTTCATATGGAGAAACCTTTCATTAAAACAAAGATTAAACTTAGGATTTCAGAAAAAAAAAACCCATCCATTCATATTGAAATTTCTCATCAAAATCAGAGTGGTAAGTTTAAGAAGATACATGTAATGTAGGAGCCTCCACAAGGTCAGGACTCAGTTAATGGTTAAAGAGCCAGACTGAAACATTTGGGTTTGATTTTCTTGAAATTTGAGAAAAGTTGTGTCCTAATCATATTTAGATAAAAATTTCATCTTTAAAGAAGAAAGACCTTTCTCAAGTTAAACTACTAAAAATCTAAGATCTAATATCCATTACAACTCTGCAGCTTGTTTCCACTCTGGTAAACAGAAAATAAGCAAACAACTAAATACAAAAGTACTTCACATGTATAAATGTGCATGCAAAATATATGTTTTTATTTTATTGATAACTAAATTCAAAACAAGCCAAAGCTGGCCTTTGTGCTGGTTAAAGTGGATTTGAATAAAACCATATACATGCCATAGATTTTCCTGACACCCCCAAAACTGAGAATTCTTAGCTATTGCTCTCTTGGACTTTCAGCAGCTTCTAGTTTCTGATTTTTTCTGACAATGCCCCCTTATTATAGAGAAGTAAATTAGAAGGCGTTTCATACCTTTGGTTGGAGATTTGGATGCAGGAGCACATACCCATTAGGATCAATGGCAAAATAGTAACCATTTGGACAAAGCTGAAAGGCAGAAATTAAGTTTACCATTATAAGGTTTCAAGTAATAAAGAAAGAGTGATTAATGGTTTTCAAGATATTTTCACACGGTGGAAAATACACTGCCTCGGGCATCATGAAGTATCAGATACTAACATAGAAAGGATAATTTCTTAATATATAGTTTTGTAAACTTGGAGAACAGTTTAGCCTGATGGGACCTTTGGAGGTCAGCTGGTACAACGCTTCACTGAAAACAAAGATAATGTCAAAATAATGTCTAACTTTGAAGTTGCACTAGGTTTCAAAGAGTCTTTGAATACCTCCAGTGGCAATTGCACAACCCCTCTGGACAACCTGCTCCCTTTTTTTCTTTAATTCCCGTTGGAATTTCCATTACCACATCTATCTTGATTGCTTCTTGTTGAGGCAATGTCCAGGTCCATTTTCTCCGTAAGTCTCATTAGGTAACCCATTAGGTTCCTTCCTCAGCCTGAACCCGTCTCTCTCAGCTCCTTCTTATGTACCATGTACTCCAGACCCTTGGTCAACTTAGCGTGTCTGTGCTGGGCCTCAGTGTATTTCTTATACTTAGAAGACCAAATTTGGACACAGTATTCCTGACGCAGGTGTTCACTACACAGTTGATCTTCCTTACTGCCAGGGCAAGCTGCTAATGTATGTTCTACGTGTCCTCCACGACTCCCAGGTCCTTTCCTGCCCTTTGAAGCAGTCAGTCCCAGCCTGTACTGTGGTGTGGGATTATTCCATTCCAGATGTAGGACTTTGCATCTGCCTTCAGTCAAATTCGTGATGTTCCTTTGCTTTCTCAGCAGTTGTTTTCCACAGTACTAGTTATTTGGTTAGAAATTTCAGTGCTAGATGTCTACTTATATAAATCAATCATACTGAGTAGGGTACAGATGGATTTATATTAAAGAACTTTTCTATAAAGAACTGTCCTATTAAAAATGCCAAATATTATTATTAGCTGAAAAGATCATGTACTCTACACTAAGAACCAACCACTCAACTAAAGGGCAGTGCTTTAAGCTACAGGAAAATAATTACTGGTAATATATCCTCCAATAAAAAAGCTGAGTTTTACAGATGCATCCTGATGGAGAGATCACATAGAAACCCATATGGCTGGAGAGAAAACCACCAGAAAATGTACAACAATGGAAAAGAAGATATGAAAAGAAGCCTGCTGGTATTTTGACTCAAATCCAGCCATTGCTATATGGCTAATGAAAAATCATGCACAGAAATAAAAAATAAATCCTACATAAAGAGAAACCACCAACGCAAGCAGCTTACCGTAAATCGGGGTGTCAGTTTTTTTATGTCCTCCAAAGAGACATCGACCCCCATTACTCCAAGAATCAGCTGATTCTGGTAAGATCACAAAATGTTAGTATATGTTTGACATATTTACAATGCAGAACAACTGCATCAGTCAGTAAACTTTTTCTTTTGCCTTCATCTCTTGATTGATGGATACAATTTGAGAAGTTGCCTATTTACTTATATGTCTATCCTAAATATTTTAAATAATGTCAAAGTAATTCAAAATAAAATTTAATAAATTCAGAATTTAGTTTAGAATATGAAAATTGTTTATGAAGATGAGTATGGGCACTTTCCTGGACGAAAAAAAAATAATATATGTAAGAACAAAACAGGTTAAAGTAAAAGTGATGTGATAATATTGCCAATTCTGTAGATACTAAACTACTAGTACAAACACAGAGCTTCTTTTGCATTTTAAGGTTGGGCAATTGGTAAGTGAGATCTCAAAACAATTAACTCTTTTGGCTATGGTATAATGATGAATGAAAAAAAATCCCCACTAAAACAAAAAAAAATTGACTACAAGAATCAACAGCATTTGAAATCAGGGACTCAGGCACTACATTTAATTCACTTGTAGTTTATTTTCCTGCTACAGAAGAGGAGGGAAGTTATTTACATATTATCACCTGAATCCCTTCTCCATATTAAATAAATTCGTAAAATTTATTGGAGTAGGTATCTTGCAGTAAAGTCTGTAAATTCAGGCAGAGATATAGATTCAGCAGTTTCAAGTTCTCTTCTTGTTCCTCTGTACTAGGCTACATCTATTTCTCAGAAAGACATCCTTTGATAATCAGTAGTTCCACTTTGAACCAGACTCAGTCAATTCCAGGCATTGTCTTGTGGATAAGATTATGAAACTTTTTTTGTTCGTTTTGTTGTTTTTTTTTTTGAAAGGGAAACTAAGAGAACTATTCTGAAAGTAAATAAAAGAAATGATAGTGATCAAATTCTCATTGATTCACTCGGAGTCTACATAATACCTGAGAAACTGAATCAAAGAATATCTTGTCTAGATTTCTGTATATTTCGACCTGAGTAAGCATGAGTATCACATCAAATGTACAATATTTTACCTGTAAAGCATATTCTAGGTCTGTTTTTAAAAAAGCAGCATTTTGATTTTGTGAAGAGGACATGAATTGATTTCATCTCAGACAGTCATAGGAATGGGCAATTGTATTTATTGAACATTAAAATTTAATCTAAGTATACAGTGCTCTTTTCTACTAGCATTACAACCAACTAATTTAAATTCTCTATATCATTGCCTTTTACCCTGAAACGTCATAGCTTCAGAGATTTTTTTATAAATTTATCTGGACATTCCTTTCTTCGGCAAGATCTAAATAATATCATCATCTACATCCCATCTGTTGAGCACTTAATGCATTCCCACTGCCAGCAAATCAAAATGATGGATCACAAAATGTCATATTCTGAAACTCAGAATGACAAAAAGAGGTGCACTGCATTTTCTTGTTCCCAGAGGGTTATCAGGTAACTAGATATGACCCCTTTGTTTCTGATGTACAAGACAATTAAACTGCAAAATGCTCTATGGAAATACACACTTTTCAAGGCCTTTAACATTAAATGTAATTAATTTAATTTAAATAACTGCTGCTTTTTTTTTCTTTTTTTTTTCCCCTCTCCCTTTAAGGAACAGCTTACAATTTTCCCATTTTGTTCCCTTGTTAGATTGAAGACAGGTAGAGTTCCTGTAATCACAAGGCCCAGCTCCTAGGAAATAACCACATAAAGAAGGAGGAAAAAAGACTTTTTAGTTAAAAAGCAAATATTGAACTGTAATATATTAGAACAATCCAGGGATTAGTATAGCCAAACACAGACTTTCAATTTCTAAAAAGAGAAAAAAATACTACTGATTCAATGACTTGATGTAGAGAAAGTCGAAATTACAATCTTTTGTGTCCACATGTTAGTGGGATTAACATATTACTTTTTAAAAATAGATGATGTGCAACAACTTAGAATACAAATGGTTGCAAACAACCTAAATGTTATGAAACACCTACAGTAGCTACTATAAAAAACCTCCAAAACAACAAAACTATGAATAATAGAGAAAGGAAAGAAAAGAAAAGGAAGGCAAGGCAAGGCAAGGGAAAAGACCATATCATGCTGAGTGTAAAAAGCGTGGGGAAGAAGGAGGAAGAGAAGGGATGTTCGGAATGATGGCATTTGTCTTCCTGTTACACGTGATGAGGCCTTGCTCTCTTGGAGATGGGTGAACGAACTGCCCATGGGAAGCAGTGAATTAATTCCTTGTTTTGCTTTGTTTGTGTGCGCAGCTTTTGCTTTCCCTATTAAACTGTTTTTATCTCAACCTACAAGTTTTCCAGCTTTTACCCTTTAATTCTCTCCCCAGTCCCTCTGGTGGCAGAGCGAGCGAGCGGCTGTGTGGGGCTTGACTGCTGGCTGGGGTTAAACCACGACAGGACAGGTAGGCAACAAATACACACAGGAAAAACCAACAGCAAAATACAACAGGTGATACCACTACTTTTTCTATCATCACTGCTTTTCAATGGCGTGCAATAACGTCCATCATCAGCTCTGCAAAATCACACAGTCTCCTCTGGTACTGAGGCAACTGAAGCAAGGAATTTGCATTTATTTGGGAAGACATAAGAAATCTCTTTTTCCTTTATTAACAGTCACAAATCATACTGAAAATAGGATCCAGAAAAACATATGTTCAGATACCCAGGCAAGTTTTGTTTTCCATTTTAAATTGTCCATAGGGAGATTTCTACTTTTTTAAATGTGATTGTTGGGGTTTATTTCAATTTTTTTCACCTTACTGATGTTTACTCCTTCTATATATTTAACTGAGGAGTTGTATCACTTTTCTCCCTTTGTTTCACTGGAAAAAAAAATAAGCTAGAATACTACATTAATCCATCTGATGAAATCTGTTCTCGTCTTCCTGGTCCAGTAGCACCTTTTTGAATTTTAAACCATCCTTCATGAACTTATGTTTGTGTATCAAATGAAAGGTGATGAGGTCAGAGTTAGTAAAGTTACAAATAAGTTGGAGAGAAGTGGACTTTGTAGGAGAATGAGAAAAACGGGGATGAATCAGTAGAAAAGAGAGCACATTATTTAGAAGTAGCATTGAAGATACACAATTAAACAGGAGGGGTATGTATGGGGGATAACACCATCTACCCCCCCTCTGCAAAAAAAAGAAAAAAAAAAGTAGAGTTAAAGAAGAGAAAAATTGTGAATAAATTATGCCTAACTGATAAACCTAAAAGTATCTGAAAATTCTGGGATTATCTTGCAGAAAATGAGGCTGGAACAACATAGTAATAGAATCCAAAGGAACAGGGGATAAAAGAGGTGTGAATTGCTACAAATACATCAAATTGTTGAAAGCCAGCCTCAAATGAAAACACTTCCTTAGAATTTTATGACTTGGGTTTAAGGACAATTCTAATGTGGCCTTATGTAATACACGTTGCGTTACTTTAGTCTGAGCCCCAAAACAGCTGCTGGACAGTAATAGCAAAAGGATAGGAATCAGTCCAGTGAGGCACAAGCAGGAGAATTTTAACCCCCAATGAGGGAACTGTTTTAGGGAATTTAAAAAAATGAACCAATGTGATAAGTTAGTCCCACTCCCTCATAAAACTAAGAATCAGGAAAAGGCTTCAGAGTGGGTTATATACACCTGTGCCTGTATGCTCTCATCTGTGATAAGAAAGTCCACAAATTTCAGCCTTTACTTCAATAGTTTACCTTGTGTTGTCCTACTTTATTTAAACATAACTATACATATATATGTCTGTGTATGTATGCATGCACACACAAATATATACATATATTATATATACACGAAACCACATATATAACGCATGAATGGAGAAAAGCTTGCAGGAAAGATTGAATGAACTCACTGAATATACACAGTAACACAACAAACGCCTGCAGGTATCACTCATTTTACTTGACTAAACAGATCTCTCTCTATCTCTGGTTACAAATTTATCTTTGGATTTACAACAGGATGTGTACAGAACATATGAACTTTTGTCGTCACATCCTGTATGTTTCCAGTCAGTACCTCAACAATAATCAAAAAAACACGGATAATGAACTTCTGGCCATTGAAATTCCAAATTAAAACTAGTTCCTCTATGTCATGCTCAGTTATACTGATGATAAAAATTATATGTTGATAAAAATTTTACAGTAATACCAACGTAAGGGAAGAAGAGGATTTAGACATAACATTAGATGACCATGTGAACTTGGATAAATACATGATTCCAAATACTATTTTGCAGTATTTTTTGCATTGTTAAAATCATTCAGAAGAAGGTTATCTAGAGCAGCAGATTACACTGCTGCTAATAATACTTTGACTTTTGTAGTTTCCCAAACATGTTTTTTTCACAAGACCAACATGATAAATTCAGCAGTAAGAAAGCATTTCATGTATCTTTTTGTTTATTTCCCACTTCTATACTCTCCAGTTAAAGAAACCGTTATCTTGAGCAAGCAAGCAATTACAACCATGATAACTTGAAGATCCAAGTTCAAAATCTGCACAAATACCAAGTAACACTGACAGATTTCATTCCACCTGGAATATTCTTTGGGGAAAAAAAAAAAAAGGGGCAGAAAAACTAAGAATTCCTCACCAGTAATGTAACAAATTACTTTTACTGCAGGAGGTATAACACTGGAAAACTATCTGCTTCTTTTTTCTTTTCTTAAATTGAGGACAACAGTGACCTACACTTAAAAATCTGTGTAGGATAAATTGCTTTTCTCTGTTAAATTTCAGACACTCAGAAGGATACTAGGTGCAAGTACTGACCAGCATGCTAGAAATAGCTCTATTCCTAGAGATTGCTCTGTTGAACTGTATAAATGTTAGAAACACAAGAATATTATTGGAATGAGAAGAAATTGGATGCTCTGGAAAACAGACCCATGTGGTTACTGATTTGCTAAAATTCTTACTTTACTAGAGATAAATAGACATCATACCAGAGCATCCAGGTAGACATTTGTCCATTGGACTTGTTTGGCTTTCTCTCCAGCTAAAACCATTGGTCTTCCCAAAACATCCAGATATTCCTGCCAAAAAGTGTAATAAACTCATCAGAAGGCAGTTATTAGATCAAAGAGTACTAACAATATAAAAATAAACAATAATGAAATAAAAAACAATATCAGGAAAAAAATGCAAAATTCACCACTAATATAGGAATAGCATTTAATTGCTGCTTTAAAACTGTACTACACAAAATTTCAGTCTTCAGTTTGCAGTATTTATTGACAAGGTAATTTCTGTATTTCAGACTCAGTCACATGGACCTTACCCATCCATAACCACCACTCTCTTTCCATGAAGTGAGAATTACAACTATTTTTGTTCCAAAATTAATTGCTAATGACATAATGAAATTACAAGCAGATTGCAGGACCTTCAACCCAGAACAGAGAGTGGGCAATGGAGGGTGAGTGGTGTAACAGCTGGGTATGTTAAGCTCCTACAGCAACAACTTGCATAACTTCTACTGAAATAAAAAAAAAATCAGAGTTATAAAACCTCATAGTTCCTGCCTTCCTTCAGTTTGGGAGTGCAGCTAACTCATGTGATCTTATGAGATGTCAGATTTCTGGACTGCTTTGGCAGTGGATGCCATCAAACTTGTTTCACTTTTCAACTTTTTCTACTTGACTGAACGTATTAGGGATACTTCTTGCCAGACACTATCTGGAACACTTTAACAGAATCAAAGAACACTTACTCAAGCCAAAAAAGGACTCTTATTTTCTGCCAAAAAATATCATGCCTGGCCTTGGAAGGACGAAGAACTGCCATGATATTTCTCGCTGTTCTGGACATGTGAGTACATGGACTTTCAGACAACTGAAAAGAATACTTGCTCTTTTACACTGTCAGTTTGGATCCCATCATGTAATGCCAGAGTCCTGTGCCCTTAGTGAACTACATGCATGTCTGCTAAAATATTCCTGCATCCTTTTTGAAGGGAAAAATGGTGTCTCTTGCAGAGGCTGGATCCATTCCGGAACCTCTTGTATAAGAAGGATTTTAGTGTGTCTGCCCAGACAAGTTCAGAAACTCTAGCAGGGCTATCCCCTAACATACATCCACTGCCTTCTCCACGTGATACAAACCCTTTGGACCGTGCTGTAAGTATGGCAGGAAGTGGACTATGAATGTCTAGGCACGCATTATAAAAAAATACTAGTTTTATAGAACTTTATAATAAAATTGCTGTCATGTCTCAGCGCCAAAGTTTGAGGGATTATATAAGGCTCAGAGAAAAACTGAGACAAAAACATAGTCCTTGTGCAGAGGTCTGCAGGATACAGAACATTTCAGATGCTCTGTTGTGTGCACATGGTCAGCCTCTTCAGAGGATGTTAACATGACAAGTATGCATGCAGCTGGCCAAGGAAACAGGGACCACATTTTAAATTGGCTCACTGCAATCACTTAAAAGAAAAAATTACAATACTTTAACAGGATAATCCCTCATATCTAAAAGAAAGCCTTATTTTTTTCTCTGTTTTTAATGTAGTACAACTTAAAATTTAATTGATTCAAGCAGATGGGAAAAGTAAACATATTTAAGAACAGGAATTACTTCTGTGTGTTAAAACTGATCTGGATTTGGCCAAAACACTTACCTGGGTGTTTATTCTTATGGCTCCAATAGACGGAATTTCATAATAATAACCTAAAATTTGGAACAGAAATAATGTCATCTTACTATAATATATTGCTAGTCTCTTAATCTTGAGAAATTTCATTTAGCTTGTAATTTCTAGTTTAATTTTTATTAGAATTATCACGTATGAATACCTTTTTAGCAGGTGACACCACAATGGGTGGACACATATGATGGGTCACCATGCCATTCAGACCGAGCTAGTTACTCCTGGGCAATGAGAGTATATGGTGTGTTTCTTTTGTCTGTTTTGTTTAAGGCCAGATAAAGTACGGAGTTTGTACTCATGAAACCCCAGTTACTATGATGTGCAAGTATATTTAATGGTTATTTTAATATGCGGTGACAGCAACATGCTGAATGCATATAGGACTGCAAATATAGCTATAGTCTGCCACAAGAGTGAACTTGTAGTATAAAAATATAAGGTATTCTGTGGAAAGGATGAAAAAATCTAATGGTTATTCCTTCTATCTAAACATCAGAAATGTCTTTATTCAGCACTGATTCTATCACTTATTTGTTTGAATTAAAAATATTGCCTATATGAACTAATAAGACTAAAGCCAGGCATTGAGATTTATCTTCAGACCATGTAAATTTTAAGTCGAATTGGAAAGGACTGGAGGATTGGAGTGGTAAGAGTACTGAGCTTAGTTATTTCCTTTGCCCTACACACAAACTTTTAATTTAGGAAAAATGGAACAAAACTCCTTTGAATGTTCAAACAAAAAATCACATCAATTTTGGAAGAAGATTATGATCGTTTTGCCTCAGTGGCATAGGTGGTTATGCTTTAAGCCAGGTGGTTCTCATTTGTTTTAAAACAATGGAGGTCACATGCACAGAGTATTTTGAGATACAAAGATGTAAGTAAAAAAATTCTGTTCAAAACACAAACGTCAATTTTCTGTAGTTACCTGACAATACAATCTGCTCTTCTTGAAGTTGCAGTATTTTCTGCAAAACTTGCTGGCATGCTGAGGGATTCATAAGGTTGTGATACACGTACTATTCATCCAGGCTATGGATTCTTCTACGTAGTTTTTTTTTCTGTATCTATACCTTTCTCTCATCTTTCGATTGCGTTATTCTTCTGCCTGAGCATACCTTTATCTCCTTCCCCAGCAGTCTTAATTTTCAAGACCCTTTGCAATCTACCTCACCTCTAACCTCTTGCTGTTCACTGATTTGTAAAACACTTTCACATTTTCAGGCAGGCCTGGAAATTGCTGTATTTAAAATACGAGCAAATACTGTTTGATAAATTATATATTTTCTATTTATCTTTATTTATGTCTTATGCCTTGTTCTTTAGTTATATTGTAAGGTATTTGAGACACCTCTTTCTCACACTCTAAAAATGTTTCTGAGTATATTTTTCACGTGGAAATTTATAATAGAAATTCCACGTAAAAAGCATTTTGCTTCATTACTTTCACCTTTTTTACTTTTTTTTTTCCCCTACATAAATCAGGATAAAAATAGAAAATGCAAGATGCTCTCAGAAGCTAAGAAATCACAGCAAGAATAATTTTGATATTTTCATTATAAAAGGGAAAAATATTCTAAGTCATATGATCCCTTGTAAGTTTTGGAGAAAAACAGAAAAAAATCTAACCAGCCAGCTAACCAAACAAAAACCCTTTTGTCCAGACCACTTAATTTAAAACAGCTTTGCTTAATTTCTTATCTGTCATCAGTTCCATCTTTTCATAGATGGCTATTACAACAAATATTCTCAAAAGTGAACAATAACATTTTAATAATATAAAAACTACTGTGGTAGTTTTTGTAAAACATGAAATTCAAAATAAATTAATCAGAAATAAACATACAGGCTTCTTGTTTATAGACTTTTTTTCATATACACATATACTTTTTGGAACTTTTATTAACAAATAAAATAAAGCTAAAAATCAAGCCACTTTTAGACAATAATAAAGATATCACCTATCCAAAGATCTAGTGAAGATCCGTTTCAGAGAAAAACACAGTACCTTTATTTTCACAGGCCATCCACTGTATGGGTCCTTTGTCATAATTATGTTGACCAACAGAAAATGTGAACACACGTACCTGTGCAAGTTAAAAACCAATGCATATAACTTAGCTACACATAATTTATTAGCTGTGACTCTCAAGTTATTGATACTTGGATTTTTCTTACATTTGACCAGAAAAAGAAAACAGTGAACTTTCCAATTTTTTTCACTATAATAGATATGAAAGATAAAATATATAATAATTATGTCATTTTATGTATTCCTATTATATTGTTCATGAAGTAGAACTCAAGTAGAATGTTCTTTCATGCGTCTTTCATACTTCAAAGGTCTTACATTGGTGAGCGTTCATGAAACATGTAGATTCTTAATTGTTTTTTTTCTAAGGTGGTAATTATAACTTCCCAGGTTTTGTTAAATTAACTGACATAATATTAGATGTTTACCAATGAATTAAAAGAATATATGCATAGCAGTAGAAGTCAAAGCAATGCAAACCAGGACTTCTTAGGATATAAAATAATTTCAGGGGAAAAAAATATGAAATTTCCAGATACTACAAAAAAAAAATCACATTTTGCTGAGACTTCAGTCTTTTTCATGTAAAACCAACTAAATTATTCCAACAGATTTTCATAGAAGGGTTCAGTTTCTGATATTTCACTTTAAGTTCCTGATATTCATTTATGTGCTTTATTAGCATCATTCTATTCTGTTCAGACAATGCAATTGCAATCTATCTCAGCAAGTGTAAGGAGTCATGGCTTAGGAGAATTCACCAAATTCTCTCCAAGTTTTGGACTGAGAACAGGCTTTTCAGCTGAAATTACTTTCCATGCAAATCTTTTAATTCAAATGAGAAAACTTTAAAGCCAATCCTGGTATTGCTGTATAAACATTAAAAATCCTACAAGACACATAGAAAAATTAGAAATATTATGTTTCAGCTTCTGGCTGAATATATCCACGTCCCTCTGTCAAACTGCTTTTCCTTTTAAGGCATCTCAGTCTTTATGGGTCTTTACCTCTTCAACATGCAAATCACAGAACATGACATGAAATCAGAATACAAATTTCTTTCTATGGAACTTGAAGACTATGATTAAAATCAAAACAAAATACAATTAATTTGCATGCAGGCTGTAACTGAGTAATAAGGTAGTGTTTTCTTTAAATAATATTCACAATATAAAATTGCAGAGATTCCATGTAAACTCCTGATCATTGATAAGTTTTTTAATGACAACATATACAAATTTTCATCACATTATCTAGCATGTGCAATTAGTACCTAAGCCTTCGTTTCTCAAATAAGTAACAAAAATTGTGTGACATAATGAGAGCTAAAGTATTAACCAAGACCTGTAGGAATAGATCTACATCATCCATCAGCAGCTAGAAAATGGTGAAACTTTATTAGTCTTGACCCCTATATGCAAGGAGGGCAAACAAAGCTTTGTGCTAGATGTCATTTTTAATTAACAATATGTTTTGATTCGCTTTATCCATACAAGCATTAAAGCAACTACTCTGCTGCACTGAATACTATTCAAGTGCTTGTTTTGTAGTTTAAGACTTCTCTGTATAGGGTCATTCCCCAGTAATAAGTCGAGCCAATTACATTTACATACACAGACAGGTATGGGAATGACTGTGCCTTAGTGACGGTAAAATTTCATTCTCACAGTTCATAAGTATTAAGACAGATGAAAAATACCTTCTATTACCTTGAAAATATCAGTATTGATAGTGCAAACATGAGTTCACCGGATATGTTTACATCTGATTTATTGTTTTAATACTATACGACATTTGACATCCCCCATTTAGGCTTGACTTTTAAAAACTGTCAGCTATAATTTTTCTAATGGATCTTTCCATTTCTATTTAATTCATATTTTTTTTTTTCTCATTTGAATATCACGATGGTATTTTCTATTGGCATCTCTCGGCTCACAAGGTACCCGTCTACTAAACCCCTGCTCTTTTTGGAATCACACTGCTTCCAGTTAAGTGCCCACTAAATGCTTGATTCAAGAATACATTCTCCTCAAAAACTATGGAAAAACCCCGCTGAAGGCAACTAGTTAGACACTTTAGAGACCTGATATTTCTTTTGGTTTAAAAGTTACTAAATCATGTGGGTTTTCTTGTGTGTGTATAAAACACGAGTCAATTAGACTGGACTGTCTAGCATTTGATCTCAAATGTAAAAATCAAACATTGAATTGGATTCAAGTTGTGAAATGGTATGTAATTTAGGGAAAAGAAGCAGTGTGTTAAATCTGCAACAAATCTATAAAGAATTTAGAATTTATATTATTGACAACAAGCAGGAGACAATATATCTGATTTACTGTTCCTCAGATAATTAACAGAAATAAAGAACTGCAATGAAAATTGGAGTTTTTAATTGTTACTTGGTTTGGCAAGAGGGTGGGATATTCAAAAGACTATTCTTTTTCCTATTGCCTCATCTGGAATTGAGTAGAATGACAGACCAGCTGGAAAAATGAGTCAGCAAGTCAAACTAAACAAGCCAATTTTAGCAAAAAAACCCATGCTCTGTGCTAAAATTTTCTGTGACAGCACCCAGAGTCAGCCAAAATACTGAGATGCATCTGTCTATATGTTTTCCTTATAGACATCTTTCCAAAGATGACAATGGGCTATTAAATTTAAAAAAAAAATAAAAAGGGGCAAAAAAAAGGAAAAAAAAAAAAGGCAGATTTAGTTTCTTTTAATAGGGAATTTATGACTCAGAATACTTGGAGCAACTAGATCAGACACAATGGGTATGAGCACCTCTCCCTTTGCCTGTCCTTTAAGCTTTGTTTCAAACAATAAGTGGATTTCTGAGTTGAAGAATACTGCCAAGTAGTTTTTGATCCCAAGAAGTTGTTTTCCATCACCACTGAGGCCTGGTTATTTCTTCTCTTTGCTTCTCTGCAGCCTCTTAGGTTCTGTGTCCTTTTGCCAGGGGAGTTCAGGACCCAGTTCCTGGGTCCTTTTTCCATGATGCTTCCTCTCCACCATCCACACCAGAAGACTGACATTTGTGTTTCCGAACCCATTTCCTAGGGAAAGAGCAACCTTGCCTCAAGAGAGTTCTATTTATTCTCTTCGTAAAGAAACACAACTTACAAAGCATTAAAAAACAATGGAACAATCAGAAAAAGAAATAGGACCTGTCACACTTTCTGAATTTCAATGGGACTGTTCAAAGTAAAGTACTTCTAGAGAACTTGTACCCTTAGAATTGAGAACTGGAGATGCGTACCCGCTCTGCCAGCCCACTCAGGGCCTCTAAAATTCAAACTGCTCTTCAATATAAAAATCTTATTTTCTAACATAGGGAGTTCAAGTTGAGAGCTAATTCTCTGCATCTTCCTCACTGAAACTAATCTTGGGGAGAAAATAACAAAATCTTTTATTCTTTGTATTAATTATTTACAGTACTGTGTTGGGTCAGGCTGAGATGGAGTCCTCTTCCCCATAGTAGCCTTCGCAGTGCTGTGCTTTGCATTGGTAGCTAGAAGGGTGTTGATAAAACACTGATGTTTTGGCTGCTGCTGAGCACAGCATCAGCACTGTAACATTCCTTCCTCAGTCGAGGGCAAGATCTTGGGAGGGGACCCAAGTAGTCCAGTTGACCCAAAGTGACCAAAGGGATGTTCCAGACATCAGATATATATATATCAGAAAATATAATTGTCTAATTATAGAGTTAATTTGTTATTTGTGTTTCTCCCTAGCAGAAGAAGATCTTCTAGCAGAAGAAGATCTTAAGCACCGAGGTGAATTAAAAGGATTCTGACTACTGCAAATAATAAGGACAATGGCACTCAAGAGAGTTGTGAAGAAAACAAAAATGAAGAGGTACCCATGGAAAGGCTGCTTCCCTATAGATCTCAGTTGCTTTTTATCTGTTTTATTTCTTCATTTTGTTATTGGAATAAAATTAAGAGAGATTAAATTAGTTGCTTCCTTTGTGTAGATCATGTTATAAGTATTACAGAAAAATTAACAGCTTGAGTGAAGTTAATTCAAAGGGGTAACTAAACACAAAATACTTGCTGTTTAGGCTACTGCATGAGATGCTGGAAAGTAATGCCACAGAAAGGGACCTGGAGGTTCTGGTCGGTGGCAAGTTGAATCTGAGTCAGCAGTGTCCTGGCAGCCAGGAGGGCCAACCGTGTCCTGGGGGGCATCAGGCAAAGCATCGCCAGCCAGTTGAGGGAGGGGATTGTCCCACTCTGCTCTGCACTGGGGCAGCCTTACCCTGAATATTGTGTGCAGTTTTGGGCACCACATTATAAGAAAGATAGTAGGCTACTAGAGAGAGTCCAAAGGAGGGCAACAAGGATCATGAAGAGTCTGGAGGAGAAGACATATGAGGAGTGGCCAAGGTCACTCTGTCTGTTCAGCCTGGAGGAGACTGAGGGGAGATCTCATTGGAGTCTTCAACATCCTCACAAGAGGAAGAGAAGGGGCAGGCACTGATCTCTTCTCTGTGGTGACCAGTGACAGCACCCCAGAGAATGGCCTGAAGTTGTGGCAGGGGAGGTTTAGGGTTGATATTAGAAAGAGGTTCTTCCCTCAGAGGGTGGCTGGGCACTGGAACAGGCTCCCCAGGGCAGTGGTCACAGCACCAAGCCTGACAGAGTTCAAGAAGCGTTTGAATGATACTCTCAGGCACATGGTGTGACTCTTGGGGATGGTCCTGTGCAGGGCTAAGAGTTGGACTCGATGATCCTTGTGAGTCCCTTCCGGCTTCTGTGATTCTATGATATATATGTAGGTGATCTGGAATGAATCATAAAATCATTGAATTATTTGGGTTGGACGGGACCTTAAAGATCAGCTTGTTCCAACTCCCCTGCCATGGGCCTACAAGAGTGTGAGAAATGGCAACCACTCTGCAAACAGCTCAGAGTGTACCAACATGCATATTTTTTTCTGTGCACCTCTTCATTTCTTCAGGAGAAGATGAACTGACTTTTGGAGATATATATGTTTCTTCTATCAGATATCAAGAGAGCTATACAATTAATTGACTCAGCTAGATGTAGGCAAGATGAATCCTGTCATTTCATGTCTAGCATGTAAGAAAAGCAAGAGTGTATCTCTACCACTAAATAAACAAACTGACTGAGTAAAAAAACTGATCTCATCAAATCATGCAACTTCAGTCTTACATGATGACGGTATAATTTCAGAACATTTTACTCTGGCCTTTATAGTTGCAGGTCAAGATTCACAGATAATCTCTCTTACCATAGACCAAGAAAAGCTGTGAAAAAAAGGAATAAATAATTCAGTAATTCCAGCATGATCCATGAAATTATTTTTCCCACTAATGTGTTTCCAGTTTATCAGATATGAAGAAAATTTGTGGTTTATAGGTTTATAGGTTTATAGGTACACTTCTGAAATAAAAGGAATAATAATAAGAAGCCTATTATTCTGAATAAAATTTTAAAACTGCTTTTCTGTATTCCATTATGCACTCTTTCTTCTAAATCCATTTTAAGTACAGCCTGTAAACCACTTCATCATTTTGGTGTTTTCTGCTGTAGGTCAGGGAAATGTGTGGTTTTCAAGCTGCCGCAGTTAAAACTGTGAATGCAGGTTTTTTCTTACATCTTTACATCTGTGGTCAGAAATTTGAAGATGATTTTGGATTCTGCCATGAGTTAACTGAGACCAAAGGACATTTATGACTGATTTGAATGGAGAATAGAACTTCAGAGGATGATCTGAAAATCCAACTGATTAGGAAACCACCTAAGGTTAGCCAATAGGGAACACCAAATACAGAGTTTCATCTAAATTATGGCCCATAATCTGTCATGCTGAACTGCTAGTTCAGGACTTCCAGGGACACAGTCCCGAACCATCTGTGTTACAGCTATAAATGTAAAGCAATTTTTTCTTTTTTTTTTTTTTTTTTTACCGTCCTAGGAAGCACAGGGAGAAGAGAAATAAAAATTCTGAGTTTAACAGCAGGGGCAAGACTCACAACCGTGTACTGGAGAGCAGTTTTAATATCCCTTAGGCTATCTTTATGTATTACATAAAATGGGCCATAAACCATTTTCCTTCTCAGGCCATATGGGCAAGTGGCACAGCATGGCTCACATTCCTGTGGCTACAGAACAGGGCCATCGTCCCTCTCTGCCCACCCCCCCCATATTAGGCCATCTCATCATAGAATTTTTGGTAACAGCCCTGTCTCATGTTAACCCTGAACTGAACACAGACATTGCTAAAAGAGTAGATTGCCATAGGCCAGAAACCATACTGCTGGGTCTGTGTACAGTGAAAAGTATGGATAACTGTGGGCATTTCTCCAGCCTGCACCCTGGCCTTGGATCACTTACTCAAATGCATACAGCTGTCTGGTTCACTCCTGTGAGTAAAGCTGGTTTTCTCGTGACAGACTGAGCAAGGCTCACCCTTTTCAAAATTACTGGGACAGTGGTGCTTCTAGTCTTTTAAATGAGAGGTCAATGCTCGTACAAAAGAGGGATGAGTTCACAGTTCCCAGTTTGAGCACATTCATAACTTCCACTGCTTTGAATGCCAGGCTTAAGAAAGTTCAGAAGCTGGAGATTCAGGCTTTTGCGTGTAACTCTCAGACTGCTGACTCATTTTGCCCTTAACACAAATGGGAAAAAAACTACCCTACAGGGTATGAAATCTAGTCAAGTGCTAAGGTTGTGAAGTTTGAAAGGCCTAGAACACAGAATGAAGAATTCACAATTTTATGTTAGATCAGGAAATAAAAAGAATGGCATGATACACCAGCAGAAATGTATAAAGTTATATTTTTGACATTTATGGCTGCATTAGAATCTGCCTCTTGCTGTGGGTATTCTCCAAAAATATGTGTAGACTTGGGGAAATTGGGAGGAAAAACCCACATTTTAAACAATAAAGAATTTAGCTCTCAAATATTTCAATGCAAAGACAATTGCAGGCTGGACATCTTAGAATTTATAGACATGAAGAAAGCATTAATTCATAAGATTTGACAATCCATTTGACACCACTCGAGTGTTTCCATAGCTGACCCCCTATACTATGATTCAGCAAGGAATTTAACTATGCAAGTGTCCCCTTGACACCAATGGAAAAATGCTTTAACTGTGGTACGTGTTTAAAAACAAATAGAGCAGGTTCTTGGATATACTATTTGAGACATTTATCCACAGTAAATTACTTCTCCCAGATTTTCCGTATGTGTTTGCAATCTTCCCTATCATTAATATCTTTCATTCACTGCAATTCAACCTCAAACTTCAAGCTGCAATGCTAGCTTATTAATTCACAGTCTAATTATAGTCTGTGTAATTATAGCCTAATAACAAAAAGAAATAATGACACTCTAAAAAGTAGCTCACATTACAATCTAATGTTAATCCTTCTTCTATCTTAAAATAAAAATTATGTTTGTTATGTATCAGGACATTATTGGAGAATCTCACTTTCTCTGGATATGATTCTATACCGATAATATGAGCCCAAAACCATTTAATGGTCTCAGCATATTGGGAAAATAGGATCAAGAACTCTAATATATGGTGTAATCATATGCAGTTATTCTAGGAGAGGACTTGAGAATTATACCTGAAGTCTTCACAACACATGCATACAATGAAAAGTGCATGTTCACAGAAGAAGTCTTTAAAGTGAATGCCATGAATCCATTAAATGTGTTTTGCAAACTGCAAGTGATTTCAAAAATTACAAAAGGTTTGTTTTTTTTTTTTTTTCTCTAGCTTGTTTAGTTCCCTTACAAAGAAAACATATCTTCATGAAAATGGGGATATTTTCTACTGCAGACTAATGGTCAAAACACCACTATAGTCATACTGAAAAATTTCAGAATTAACACTGAATTAGTATTTTTTTTAGTTCTATTACAGTCACAGTGTTCTACAACTTCTTAGTGCCACCTTGTGGAACCACAGCACCTCATCCCTTACTCTCGGAAGGTCTGTTGTGTGGTGTCCCTTCCTCTGCTGTCCTACAGCTACAAAGTATGGAGGTATAAATACCCTGCTGACACCTACTAACCTACCAATGCTGAACTGATTATAATTAGACAGAACAGACCACTGATTATATGATCCTTTAGTTCTTTACCTAGTTTAAACATAATCTTTGATGGGCCACAAGTATCACAGGAGTACAAGCACAACTTTGCGTGCTTGCAGTAACTTTGATGAGGAGACTATGTCCTTTTTACTGCACTATCTCCTCAAATAAGTTGAAGGTTTTGATCTCAACATTTTCCAGGTGTAGGAATAAATCAGCTCGGTTTTATTAGCTTTTTATAACATTAGCCTCAAGAACAATGATGAGAAAGGCTGTACTCTCAAAAACGCCAGCAGGACTTTGCATCTATGTGCTTAAATTCAAGTTTGAGGGTCAATTTGCCTACGTCGAACTTACCAAAAACTGGGTTTGGTCCACCCTCCAACCTTAAGAGCAACTGTGTCAGCAGAGCCCACACACCTGCACAGAAGCCAAACCATTGCTCCTTCCCTCTCCCACTTTCTTTCCTGCCCCAGGAGCAGTCCCAGCACCTTGGCTGGGAGTGCCCCAGCTGGCAGAGGCTGAAAACCTCCAACCCCCAGAGTTAAGCCCTTTAACTCAGCTAAAACCTATAAATAATTGCAGATTTTTGGCTGTATTTTGAGCTTAAAGGCTGTGGACACACTGGTTGCTTCTCCTGCGATTTCCACCAGAAGAGGTGTCCTCAGCAGACCACCCCACCCCACCTTGGAAATCATTGTACAGCGCTCAGTTGCATCAGGTGATTTTCTAGCCACTCATTCTGTCTCCCAGTCTTCAGAGGAAGAACATACACTATCCTCTTTCTACAAATTCAGCTATTGAATGTTTTACTTTGATTACCCATGTTCTATTTACTCAGTTGGTCTGTTTTCTTCTTTGGTGATGGTAATAACAATTTTTTTCTGTTGAAATGCAAAACAATTAAATTCCTCCTTTCTCGAAGCTGCTTCTCCCTGACACTAAGAATTTAGCATTCCCTGAAGAAAACAGTTTTTTTCTGAGAATTCCTTGTAAATTTGGTGGTCCATATCAAGAACCAGACAAAGGAGTTGACAAAGTAATTCCCACTGTACTCTGGATTCAAAGCATTTTAGGCATTTCTTTGACAGTCGAAACAACATTTGGAGGCAGCTGAGCAGCTGGAAAAGACTGGATTAATTAGATATTTACAGTTCATATTGTGACACTAAGCCTACTTCTTTTCTTTCTTTTTTTTTATTGGCCTTGTAAATCCCAGGGAAGAAATATTACAAATACCAGCTACAGATTTAAATGAATATTTAAATATGTCATTGAATATTTCAAACACTAATTTTAATCAGGTACTCTGCCTTTTATTTTTCCCCTTGCAAATAGAGTTACTCCATCAATTTTTTGTCCCATTTACTTCAGACCTTGTACAACACGGAAAAGTGACTGAAACTTAACAGTTGCAAATGCCAAACAGTTGTATTAGAAGAGGGAAAAGGACAGGGGGCAAAAGGAAGGACCATCAGAAACCAGTAGAACTCATTTCCAGGAAATCTTCCTCTCTGGAATTATGAGTTATCCAAATTTCATGTCTGATTTTATAATGGGCTGATCTTCACAGGAACATAAAAATTCTAAAAAAAAATGCTTTAGTGAGCTTTGAAAAGGACATGCCACGTAAACAAGTGAAGGGACTGTCTATGTTCACATGCTGTTTCTTGGAGACTGACCTGGTAACAGAATGACATATTCAGACTACCTTAGAAGAAGGAGATTTAGGCATGAAAATGCTGCAGGTTTGGTTCCCTTTCCCTGTTTTAGGGAGAAAAAGCCAATAGCTACTGCACGCTTATGGCAAACTCAGCACTGCCATATAGGACTGTGCTGAGGGCAACCTGACCTTGCCTTTGCTCGCAGGTAAGACGTGCCACTGCTGACACAAGCCGCAGTGACGATGCCTGCTGTCAGCGACTGGCAAGTGCCCAAGCATGGCTGAGAGACCCAGGCTCATGTGCAACCATGGAACGGAGAACGTCCTTCACAGTTAGTGATTAATGCAACCAGCGTGCATGTTCACTCGTTGTACTTCCTGACAAACTGCACCTGAAGTCTCAGGATTGTCTATGAGAAGCATTGAATATACACAGACTGCTGCCACCTATCCTGAGGACATTGAATTAATCACGGCACAGTCACTCCTATACCGAACAATATGCGTTTTTATTTCTTTTCAAATTAGCTAAATAAATTAAATTTTTAGGAAAAAAAATACAAGTGAACTCCCACATAATCCACAGGAAAAAAAACCTTGAGGTGTGTCTAAAGCCTTCAAGCGTTGAACAGTTTGTACCAGAGTTTTTAGTCAATTTAGGTCTAAATTCTGTATTCACAATGGCTGAAACAGCAGAGCAAAGAAAATGCACTCCAGTTAAACCATACTTTAGGTTATGAAGTTTTCAGTCTATATCATGATATAAATGAATGATTGAGAATACAGTGTGATCAGATTGCATTATACATTTCAAAGTGGTGGTTTCAAAAAATCATTTGTAAGTAAAACAAATTCTTTCCTGCTAAAAATAAAATGCATTTAAATAGTCAGAATAATGAAAAAAAAATACATTTGCAGCTGGCATTCCAGGTTCTCTGGCCATTATTGATTAGATGGGGTTTTTTGCATTTGATTTAGGATAAGATTATGAAGCACAGAATTCCCATCTAAACCTCAGCAAACATTGAATACATTATTTTGAATTTTATATGAGTTCAACTGGAATTACTGATTTCAAATAGAAGTTAAGTATAGAAACAGAGGAATGGAGACACATAATAGGCTAAGAATTCAAAGACTGAGTATGGGGACTGATTCTCGTGGGGTTTTTTTTCTCTATTTTTTAGGAATAAAACCTATAAAGATGTTTGTGAAAACTTCAATAGAAAATAATTAGAAGCTCATACTTTAATATCATTTTCCCTAACCATGCAATTACAAGATTGCAAAGTCAGTTTCTCATTCTTCTATTAAAGACAATCTATTCTCATAGCACACGCAATTCTGCATATTAAATTCTTTCCCGTATAGTGCAAAAGATAAAGAATGTGACTGACTTCCCGGAGATATGACCGAGCAGGTTTTAGCCTTTTCATTGAGACTAATCAGGATTTTGAATCTAAGTCACTTTCTAAGTAGAGATTGGGGTATTTTCTATTTGTTTCCCACCATCATACTCATCCTTGCTTGAAAGATTATGCTTTTTTTTACCCTTTTTCAAAACTTAAACACCTTTTTATTTTTTTTTTCAAAATGCTTTAGAAAAAGACTAAGTTACATTTATAGGTCTTACTCTTGGTAAGATTTCTCAGAGTTCCTCCATCTCACGTGCTGATGTTCTCTCCTAAAAAGCAGCCCTTCCTTACAATGTCTGGAGCAATCTTTCAGGGTTTCTACTTGCTTTGGTGAACTTTATGGTTCACCGTCACTTGCATTCTCACTGCCCATTTCATAGCTCTTTCCTATGCTGTGCTTCTTGCATATACAAACACATATTTCTTGCTATCTGAATGGACTGTAACTTTGCTTCCTGAAATTTTTATTTCCTTCTTAAGCTATCATCTGCTTGGGCTGCTGCATGCATATATCTTGGGCCACCATCTGTTTGTTTCAGCTGTTCCCTTATTCTCTTGCCCACTAAAGAGTCTCCTATTCCTCTCCCTTTGAGCCCTACTATAAAGTCTCTTACATATTTCTGTCTGCTTTTTCCACCTGTGCATTGGCAAATCTTTTCATTTAAAGATGTTCCATCCCATCTGAAACAATTCCATCTACTAAGGGATTAAAGTTCAGCTAAAGCTCAATGCCCACCTACCAGTTGGCCTAAGCAGCTAAGATTTCTATAAAGTTTTAGAGTCACTTAATAATAGTTAATTATTTTAAAAAATATATTCAGTTGTGCTAGCTTAGTTATACTGCTTATTCTATTACGTGGACAAATTATCCAATTTCCAGATTGCATTTTTAAACCAATGTGGTAAAGTTAAGCTTCATAAAACTCTAGACTCAGTGAACACAGAAATGCTAGTATCCTGACCATATAATGGGAAATTTTATATAAAAGCACATCTTAATCTTCATAATAATATTATTTTTTTCTTGCATCCCATTTAGCTTCTCTATCTGCAGAAACCAATTCTTAACTTTTAAATTTTCTCCACTATTATATTTTTTAAATGAATGGGAAATGTAAGTCTCTTTTACACGGCACTTACAGAAAAACAACTTAAATCTTCTCTATCTATAGCTGCAGTCAGTTCCTACTTACTTATGGGACTTCCTTTAATAAACAATGGAAGTATACAAAAATTATTTGTAATTTCAAATATAGAAGGTTATGTAGATAAACCTTATAATGTGAGACACAATTATTGAGTATCATGTAGCAGGTTAGGAAAATTTCTTAGTCTAGGAGATGCCAAGAACAGTTAATTTATTTCTGAATTTTAAGGCAGAATTGAAAAAAATCTAGAAGAAGATATTTTGAGTGAAAGATCAAGAACGGATTTTTATCACAAGGAAAGGAAGGTTTGACAGCAGTTAAACAAGGATAAGAGACAGACTTCAACAAACTCAGAGAACGAGCTAGCTGAGTGAGCAGTGTGGGAAGATAATCTAAAGAATAAAGGATTACGAGAAAAATGGCAATTCACAAAAGAAAAGATTAAACCTACAGGAAGAAACTGCCTGATGCAATGTAGGATTAAAAATACTTAGAAAATCAAGCACAGATAATGAAATTGAAGACAACACGTAAAAAAGCAGCAGCTAGGGAGAAAAGATTCAGAGCAAAGCAAAAACCAAATATGGTTCAAAAATATAATACAGGTAAGTTATGTTTGATGACATATTTACCTAAGGGCTGAATAAAACAAAAGTCATAGAAAATACTCTTGATACCACTAAGTTTCCCTAACTGTTCAACAGCATGCTTTAAGAAAAGTAGAGATAACATGCCTATTATACGCAATGGGGGTGTAAAGAATAAAGAGTGAAAAGAATTTAAGATATATGTTTGGCGAATTTGAAAGAAATTAGCTTGTTTAGTTGAAAAGACAAAAACTGGAAAGAAAAGTTGGATGAAGGTTTCAACACAGAAATGGTTTTCTAAAGTGTAAGAGGAAATTATGATGAGAATTGATAGTTCTCTGTAAAGAATGTGTAATGAAAATGGAAAAACAAAAAAACCAACCAAAACAAAAAAAAAAAGGTGTAAGCCTACTTTGTCTTAAGGAAACCTAGGGAAAGCTTTGTAAACAGGTAGTTGTTGAAAGAGAAAAATCTAAATACCTAAGGAAGCTGTGGAACTGGATACTTTAAAGAAGAGGTTATATAAACATCATTAAGCATGGCCTAGGTATTAAATGGTCCCAGTCCTCTAGTTCTTGAATTACAGAAGAATATAATCAATTCACATGGCATTTCACCGCAATCCCAAATTCACAGACATGAATCCACAGTTAATATATGAGGAGGCTGAGAGAGGATGAACCTTCTGATGTCTAGCTTCAATCAGCTATGCCATATGTAGCATTTTGTTTGTGTAAATAAGCAAAATGCAGTCTGAATCTCTTGCTTTCATCCCAAAACAAACATAATGTGCTTTCTATATTAACTGATATCTTATCCTTGTTGCCTTGATTAATCATTTTATGCCATCTGCAGCATCAACCTCAGTGTGATACACTGAATCAATCACTATTACTGTAGTGGTTTGGAACTGAAGATCAACAAAAATAGAAGTATCAAGTAGCCTCCTCCATGCCAAATCTGAGGGAAACAAACTGCCAGTTGGGTTTTATGTAACAGATACACATGACTTTAATAAGACCGATAAGGTTACTTTTCAACAAAGCCATATTAAAACTTTCATTAGTCTTCCGCAGTTCTCAACACCACCACGTGGATTTTTATCTTGCACAGGAGATAAAAATGCTATGTGGCAACCCAGCCAGATTCATGCTCATAAATGAAAAGAGCAGCCTAACTCACATCAACACAGAGACGTGTGTGCAGATACATCCATGAGAAGGTTATTCTACACGTAGATCTTCCCAAAATAATCCCCCCTCTGCCCCATTGTGTTTTCTGCTGCGCCTCTTAAGTCTGCAGGAACCTCGCCCACATATAGGACAGCACAGGGGCTCTGATGGCTGAATGGAAAAGTGAAAAAAGTAGAAGAAATATAATGGATATTACCTACTTATCAAAGACTTCAAGAAAGGCTTGGTGATATTACATAGTCTAAAGGTAAAGGGGTCAGTGAAAGATAGTGTGGGAAAGACTGGCAGACTGCTGTAATCAAAGAGCATTGTCAGGGCACGGACACGTAATAGCAGCAAGTCAGTTTAGAAGATGACTATTGAAAGGACATTATATATATATATATTTGAAAGAGATTATCCTAAAAATCACTGTACTCTGATTTCTCATGCTGGAATAGGGCTTCATACATCATCAGATAACTGTGGTTCAAGATATAAGTTTATGAGGAAAAATACATTAATTACATCATATTGAAAAAAAAATCAGAAAAAACCCCATGGATTTATAGGCTTAGGACCTTAAATAGCTTAGTATGCAGCTTGACTATTACTAAAGCATATTTGGGTAATGAGTGTCAAAAGAGGAAGACTGGTGATATGGAATTTTTTAAATTCATTAATGTAGCGGCATTAATCTTGCAGGAAGTCAGAAACTGGGAGAGTGGATATGTTGTAAGCCTTTCATTAATATGTGGAGTTAAGAAAGAGGTAAAAAAAATAATTTGCCATAAGAATAGGATGTTTCTTCAGTGAACACTCTAATAACAGTTTTCACTTTTACTTTTAAAGAATAAGTAATGGATTATGGAATTTTTAAATACTGACCCAAGCCTCACCCAGAATATTTTAGGTTTACCACTTGTACACGTCATGGTACATATAATAAATTAAAATTAACTGCTGGAAGATGATACACTCTTAAGATAAAATTGATCAGGGAAGGAGCCAGGGAGCCAGTTTAACCAGCTATCTGAAGATTTCTTCTACATGGGATTTCCTTTACCATCACTCTAAGAAAATTTACAGCATACAGGGACTGTAAGGAGGAATGAGATATATGTTAGCGTCTGGTTGTCTGAAGACCACAGAAGGCTAATGTAGAGAAGGGCAGAGAACAATCTACAATCCAGAAAGCTTAAAAAATGGCTTAAATTTTATCTATCAAAATATGTCACATGCCATTCGGATATAAACTAGAATTTTGCTCAGTTCAACTCTTAATTACTTTATGGAACATCCTGTGTCACAAGTCTATCACACACTCAGGAATGCAAAACCTGTTGGGGTGTAGTTTAACAGCAGTTTAGTTCTATTCAAAGCCAACATTGGTGTTGTGAAAGATGCTGTTTCTATTTTCAGCTCCATAAGTAAACATAGGAAAGTTACACTCATTTAGTCTGACACCTGATGAAAATCCCATGGCTACCCAAAGCGGAAATGTCACGGGCTTTTTCAATGGTCATTTGTAGTCAGGACTAACACTTTTAGCTTGTCCAGAAGGATTCATAGACCATTGACTAGATTAACATAGTTTTCATTTTAGTTTTATTGACTTGCAGTTGTGCAGTAATGGATTCAAACCAATGAAGAAAATGGTTCCTTCCTTCAGTAATGACAGTAGGAGGCATTTTTGTTTTAAATGAAAGTTTTGCAAGTACTTCCTCATAAATATTTCATTTTATCATTCTTTTGACATGCTGAATGCGTCCCGTTTGGAACAAGTCACTGGCAGCCATAAGCTTCCCAGTGGAGTTCCAGTAAGCTGGAGTGTGCTCCCATAGGACTTCTATCACTGTAGCAATTCCGTGCCCACCACATAAAGATATTCTTAATGGAACTGAGTTGTTGTAAAGCTTCTCTGCACACCATTTCCACTCAAATGATACTGTCAGAAAAATCTCCACAAAACAAGGTTTTATTATATTAATCATGGCAGATAATTCTGCAGGAATGAGACATGAGTCACAACTGATTGTTCTGCACCTGCCGGAGGGGTCAGACAAATGCTACCTGTGTGGGTCAGATCAATCCGTCCAACCCACACAAACCTCTACCACTCTACAAAACTTCAAACAACTAAAATATGTGCATGAGGTATGTTTAAGGTCTTTTCCTACTCACATAAGTTGAGCAATCCTTCCAAATACAGATTTCAGTGTGCACAATTTGCCCCAAAGATCTGTGGTTTTCTATTTTCAACCTGAATTCAAAATTCTCAGGATAAACGCCTACTGGGCACACATTTCAATTAAATTTATATTGCTATCTTCAGTGAAGCCATCTGTAGGTGGAGTGTAAATAAAATGAAATTTAGCGCCCTCATTCCTGAAATTTTAGTGCATGTGTGGTACTTTGCACATTTAATGCGAGAGCCCCAAATGTCACCAAAAAGGTAAACATGCCAGTTTTTAAATATCAGGCACAGCACATAGTTGTAATATGTGACAATAAAATCTGACTTTATAAAGGGAAAAAGGCACTTAAAGGTGAAACACAACTGTGATTTTCCACTTCAAACAGACAAAACCCTGAAATGTTCCTCCCCAGAATTGTTACATAAATTTTATAACCCTAATATTCCTACTGTAAAATATTTATAAAGACAGAAAATTGTTTTAAATATATCTGTATGCTATTTCACACAGATTAAACCCCGTAATTTAAACCAAAAATTTTCCAGCCTCTAGATTCTGAGCTGCTCTTTTAGTACTTTCCAGTTGTTTCTTGCATTCCTTCACTTAACTTGAAGGTTGCACTAAGGGCACTGCAGAAAAGTGTACGGAGTCATGTCATTTGATGGGCCAAAACTTACTGAAGCTTCTTTCATGCCAGGGAATTACAAAGTAACGGATATGAAGAAGGAAATACTTACAGAGCTGAAGCAATTTTACATCAGGCAGATGAAAAAAATGATTAATAGATTTGAATAAAAGGTCTTTTGTTTAAACAAGAAAAAAAAGAAAGTTTACAACACAGTATGCCTAAGATGGGAAGTGAGTGATTGTAACATAAGACAATAAAGATTCATCTTTTATATACTGTATGCAGAGCACAAAGAAGGATGTTCAAATAAATGCAGAGCAGGCAAGAAAATACATCAACTGATAGATATTTATACTATGAACTGCTTCTACCGTAAAACACAGAAAACTTTTTAACACCTTATATTAATAGTCCCTCTAGAAATTATAAATATAAAATTAGTCTTAAATTCATTGGGCTGTTTATGAAATAAATTAAAGGACAACAGAACTGAGATCCCCATATCTTTAATATCTCATCATTTAATGTAAGAAAGCAGCCTACTGTGCAAGAAGAATCTCTGCATGTGTTTTCAGAAGACAGCCATGTGTGTCACACAAGTAACTATGATTTCAATTCTCTCTTCCAATTGTCAGCTTAAAAAGTATTTTCAAGTCAAACACAAAGGTTAACTAAACCTCACCGTTTCATTCGATGTGAAACACCGACATAAATCAGATGCAAAATGATTATTCAAGGTCACTGAGTGAACGACTGGTCAAGATACAAATTCTGTATTGCACTTCTAGTTGTATTTTTGAAAGGATTAATTCAAATATATGAGGATTTCCAACTGAATACTTCCATTGCTTTATATGCATACACATCAGTGGCAACAGTTAAAGTGCCTTGATGAATCTCATTCTAACTTTCAGCTGCTTTTCTGACAACAGAATCAAAAACAACCCACAAAAAAAACATGTAGGCACATCCCTAAGCACTAGGAAAGGTAAATTCTCAGTTACAGTGTGTATCCAGCTCATATTTCACTTCTATTTAGAATGTGATTATCTTATAATAATAATAAATAATGATTTGCACTGAAATGTAGTAGGAGAAAACTTTAAAATGTGTTTTATTTCACACACACACATGCATTTTTAAATCTGTAAGTATGCAAAAGCCAGACAAGAAGTTTGATTAGATTCAAAACTTAAACCCAAACCCACCACAGCTAATAATCCAATTTAATGTAAATACAGAACTCATCCAGGGATTCTCATGTCAAACCCATAATTCTGATTGAACCACAGATCAAATTCCGTCAGTAGAGAGCCATCCCACTTCTCACTAAGACATTCAGAGGAATAACTGACCTCCCTGGGAAAAACATGGGTTTGTTCCAGCCCAAATTTATTCAGACTCATTTTCTAACCTTGAGATTTCATTTTGCCTTTGCCTGACAAACAACAAAAGCACTTAGAAAATATTTGCAGTGAGGAGATACACACACACACACACACATATATATATATATCAGATCAGATCATTTAACTACCTGTTTCTACTGGATTATTCAGGGACTGCACTAATGCAAGACAAGCGTCAATAGAAAGTTGAGTTCTTTATGGCTCACAGTATACTTCTGTATCACTTGAGATCAACAAGTCACAAAGTGTAAAATATTAAGTATATTTTGTGATTTCACAAATAAATGTTATAGATTGAGAAAGCTTGAAGTGCCCTAGGGATCAAGACTAATAATTTGTTTAAGAAGTGCTTTATACATACACCAAATATGCTTTCACTTCCATATTTAATGTTCCTCTTTGTGCTGTTGTATTTTATACAGTAAAATATTTCATATATCACTTACTTTTTTGTCTTCATTATATTTATGAAAAATTTCTTGTGCTCTCTCTTCACCACCATCCGTAAACAACATAATAATCTTATTGCAGTTAGCTCTGGAGACACTGTGCTGTAGGAGATATAAACAGAAGTGGTTTTATATTTCAGGCTATAAGGAATAACAACTGTTATATCTGGCGGTTTTTATATCTACATCCTTACTACTTTAACATGATAACGGCAAAACTTCAAAAATGTTTTAGAATTTTTTTCAATACCCCCTTTTGAATGAGTAATAAAATAAAATAAAACCATTTTTCTGTTCCATGAGACTTAAATATGATCCATTTAAGATATGACCTAACACAGTGGAATAGGGATCTGGTGGTTCCTCTCACCTCCACAAACACCAGGAGAACTCTTTAGCTCATACCCACCACATCAACCCCACAGCATCCCTATACACATGTTCTGCGTGAGACTTGCACAGTGAGGGTCTCTAAACATTTTTACTCTTTTCTTATCGTTAGTTTTTTCCTTATCCTTACTGTACTTGTGGAAATTTGGGAGCAATGACCCAGTAATGAATTACTGAATATGCCTATTTTTTTTCTGTTGGACTCCCGCTCACAGAAACTATGCAGCTCACTGACCCTTTAAATAAAACTCTGTTAATTTAGGCATCCCATAGGTACATCCACCCTACAAGCTCTGAAATATTTTGCATTTTCTATTTTTGTCACATTTTCTTAAAATGAGTTTCATCTTTCAATTCTTTACTTATTTCCTGGTTTTCTAAATTATTATTTTTAATACCTTGAAATGAATAGCTAATCTTTAGAAAGTATCTTAGAATCAGGTTTACATATTAGCCAAGATACGGCTTCCTAGATTATTAAAAACTCTCCATCACCTCCTTTTCTAATTAGATTACATTTCAGAGCTGAAGAACAGAGCAAGTTCCATTATTTCTGGGGAGTAAGCCTGAAATAGAGAGAATTAAGAAGAAGCCCCTCTGACTCCTAATTCATCAAAGTAACTAGTAAAGTCCCTGAAAAAAATGTAATGTGTTTTGCAAAGGAATAAAAACCTTGTTCTACAGGCAGAACAATAGAGGTAAGAATGAATTTGGGCTCCTTATGAAAGGACCAAAGGCTCCTACTTTGGCATTCATCCTCTGTCTTTATTCTGTAAAGGTAAGAATCCAGTCTAAGCAAATTGCTCATGACTCTTGCAGCCAGCGTTCCTTGCCCTTTGTATTGCATACAAATGGTCCCAATAAATTCAATTTCTCCTTCCACAAGCCTGAATTTTGCTATATAAATTTTCTCTAGAGTCAGGAAAATAAATAGGAGAGTTGTCCTTACAAAAGCACTCAGCTCCCCCTCGCTTTACTCTTTATGGACGGACAGTGACTACCTGTCACCAGGCTGGTCAGACTAAAACACCAAACCCAGCCCTCAAATATCACCCAGTAACTCTCAATATTGTATTCTACAGTTCTACAATGCTCCAAGAAAACTAAAGCACAAAAACATAATTATTAGAGTAAGAATTATTCTTCTAAAATGATTTATGCTGATAGTTCAATATTCAGTGAATATACTTAATAATTAAAAAAAACCCAAAAAACAAGCCCAAAGATTTTCTTACATGTAACAACACATAAAACCTGCTTGAAATCAATACACTTTCTCCAACCTCAACAGCACACTGTGTTTCAGTTGGAATTAAATAATTTATGACCATTTTTCACTTGTGAAATATAAGTTACAAGATAGTGCTTTGGGCTGCAATCTTTTCGATATTAAAAAAGTAATAAAACTAGAGTTGGATACTGCATAAATAAAAAAATTCACATGCATTTACAGTGATTTAATATATAGGCCAAAATAAGATCAGAGGGAAACAAAAGAGATATCAGGGAAGGGGACCAAAACTTGCTCATATTATGAAACTTTCCTACTGATTTTGAAACAAGCACTGCTATGGGCAATGTGAACTTGAGCTAGGCCTTGCTTTGACTGGTTAAATCAGGACTTTTCTAGTGGTTTACTCAGCATATGCTTATACAGTATGGGACGAACATGGTGCTTTATCTCCTAGTACTTACAGAAGAGCATTTACTTACACTACGTTGTCTAGACACTAAAGTCACGTCATAGAAAAAAAAACTATAGATTTTAGCCTCCAAACATTATTGGAAATCTGAAAATGAATAAGCTCAAATTATACGATGTTATATTCATACTACGCGTGAGGTGTTTACAGCCAGTTTGGGTGGAGCTCTGAGCAAGCTGGTCTAGTGAGAAGTGCCCCTGCCCACGTCAGGGGAGCTGGAACTAGTTGATATTTAATGTGCCTACCAAATCAGTCCATTCTGTGACTCTCTCATTCTCCCACAATAAAAACTTCACTTTTAGATGAGTGAATTTAACACATTAGTCTTTCAAAAGGCATCAAGGAAGGCAGAATTGCCTTTACAACACCTCTTATTTTTCCTCCCATTTGGGCTGAACAGGGGAGATACTGGCTCAGGGAGTGAAAATAAGTGATTGTGAAAAGCTGATGCAGTAACTTCATACTTCTGAACAGTTTGCCTCAGCAGTCCAATGGGCCACAGATGAAAGGGAATGTGTTGTCTGTACAGGAGCTTCCCCAGGACAAAACCCAGTTTCTTAGCTTAAAACACAGAAGGATACAAGTTGCAACTGAGCTATGTATTAATTTTTAGGTCTCTAATTAATTTTTAGGCCTTTTATATTCTTTCAAACAAAGTTAGTAAAACATGATCCATTTTATACTATGACTAAAATTACTTTTGTTTTATTAAAGTTTCACATCTGTAAAATTAACTCATTAAGTATCAGGTCACAATTATACCTTGTCATATGACACTTTAAAAATGCATTTTTCACTATTTTTTTCTTTGACAAATCATAGCTATTATGACATGTTAGAAAAAACCCTTCTGGAACTATTGAAGCTGAGGTATTATGCTTTTCAAAGAAATAGCAAGTTAATATACCAATAAATAATGGGAAAATACTACATAAAGATCCAGATTATTGATAAACACTGGCATTAGTAGGTTGAAAAAAACACAAGTGTCTATTTCCACTTAGCAACTCATCAGACAGCAATTTTTTCATGCCACAAGTGAAAGGTTGCTTTGGTATTCTGGAAAATTGTTTGAAATAATTGTCATCCAGAAAGACTGTCCACAAAATTATTATGAAAATTTGAGCAACACTGCATTCTTATGGACCTTAAAGCAATTGGACTATTTCAATTCATAAATATACAACTTGAAACTATCTCACAGCATATTTTTTATTATTTGTTTAAGCTTGTATTATATCATCATATTATATTGTTTTGTCACTGGAGTCTAGTGCTAAATCCACCACCAGCCCTTTACTCTTCCCGCTAAATGGATTTGCCAGTATTTGGAGAGGATGAGTGTATATTTATAACCTCATGCAATCCACAATGTCCAGCCATAATTTACAATCTTGCAGAGATCATGTGAGGCCAATCACACTTCTGCCTCCAGCTACAAAAGAGCTGGTCCCACTATGACACTGATCTCCAATTATTTTTTTAAATAATATTTTAGTCCTACAAACAAGTCCACTTTGAGGTTTCCCCTGTGTTTAGCTTGTCTTAATGTTGCCTGCACACAAAGTATATATCTGGCACTCTATGTAATCCATAATTTTAAGGAAATATAAATGTTACGAGGAATATATTTGGCAAAAGTCCTTGCCTTCGTCTTCTCTCTGCATGAGATGTCAACAGAGGCAGAAAATGGGAAAATGCCATCCAGCCTGGTCCAAAAATATCCAACAGACTTCAAAAATAACCATCAGCAGAGGGCACCCACTCATTTCCCCACCAAACCCCGCTGCTTAACTGAATAGTGGTCGACTGAGAAAATTCCCATGAAAACACTGCTTTTGCTTTTCCTCCATCAAAATTTAAGAAGGTTAGAAATTTTTCAACCATTTCTAGCCTTAAACTGCATATACACTGTCAGGGAAGTGTCCTGAAGTCCAGAATCTGGCAGATTAGGGGGAAAACATAAAGTAAAAACAAATATATTACAAAAAATCATGAGGAAAAGAATGCATTTCATACTTGTCAAGCTATATCCTTATCTGCTGTAAACTGATTCAGCTTTACTTGCACTGAGGTGGAGATCTAATATGCAGTTTTTATGAAGGTGAAAAGTAGAATTATTTTTTTTAAACAATCACATAAACCATTAAAAATTTACTGATTAACTCCCAACATCTGTGGTAAACGGGAAACATTGCTATTCAAAAAGCTAGTGCTTGGGTGCAAATAAGAAAGTACAATGTATTTAAAACATAGTAATAATGCATTTATTTTTAAAGAAATCTTTTTATACATGAGAAAGAGAAAGGAATTAGAATACTCTCAGGTGTCTAATATTCCTCTATTAACTAACTCATTTCCTCTGCTCAGGCCATGGTAAACTATTTATGACTTCTAATAAATGTGAAATTTTAGGTTAACTAAACATTGCTAGGAGATGCTGTGGTAAAATTAAAATAATAGCGCTGTAACACAGAGCTGTCCATTCTAAAATTAACTGCAAGTTAACCACTACCACAAGGATGTGCCAACTGGGAATCACATGTTAAATGGAAAACCAACTGAACGAACTAAACCAGTACAACACACTGAAAACCAAACTAATTCCCAAACCTTAGCAACCTGCTGAGGAATCTGCAAGGAAAAAACATTTCTGGGATAAATTTACTTGCTAAATAAAGGTTTGCACTTCTAGCACCTAAGTTACACAATGACGCCCAGTGGCCATCTGAACATTCCAGTTCGCCTGCTTCACTTGACAGAAGAGAGATATCACTTAAATACTTACATTTAGCAGCTGTTCAAAAGCGTAGCTAAAGCCTTTTTTGTAATCTGTAATTCCTTTAGCAGAAATTTTATAGACAGCTTCTTTCAGTTTCTTCTTATTCCTCACGTTAGCTTGGACAAGATGATTAAAGCAACTGACGTTCTGAGCATTATTATTAAACTGTAAAGTAAAAAGAAATGGTATTAAGGACAGTAAATTTTCTTTTCTGTGTACTGTGGCGCTAAAGGTTTATGTTGTTTGGCTCCATGAGATTAAGAACATCATACTTGGATTTTCATTTCCACTATTGAGAATTTCCAGCAGCATCTGGAGACTTCAAAATGGGGCAATAAATATATTTAAAAATAAAGGTATTTGGTGCTTCACTCTGTGGCAATCAAGAAAACTTTACTATAGTGGAAAAATTCGCACAAATTTTGTTTCAGGTTTATATAATGAAATAAAACTCAGACATGCAGACAAAAGGAAAAACATAGAAAAATACATATTTTACTCTTTTTAATCACTGAAAAATAGTGGTTGAGTTATCAGGTGACTTCTATATTGCACCTATTAGTTTGGTGGTTTACAATGAAACCTGCATATCATATTCAATTAGTACATATACCTTATGGAAAGCAAAATACACTCTTGGGAAAAAGGAAGCACGTGAGAGTATAGCTGCAAATACAAGAATATTGTTAATCTCAATACAGATTTGTGTACTGAGACTACTCAGACTTCTGCAGTCCTATCTACATATCCATAAAAACTACTCCCTTTTAATTAATTTATATGAGATTTTGACATTATGTAAAAACATACACAGAAAGTTTTTAAGTGCAAAATGTTGTCTGCACAAGTAGAAATCAGTTTATGATCACTTAAAAATTCATCTCTGTATAAATATACCTACATTCACGTATATGTACAACAATATGTATCCTTGTAGAGAGAGAGAAATGCATATATATGTCTCACTTTTTAGCTGCACCACGTATGCATGTATGATTTTAACTCTAGTTTTGGATGAAAGTGCATATTACTGCACATAAGATGTGTTTAACTTTATTTGAGTGAAAATCTCCTTTTAACTACAACACAGTGACTTTTATTTAAGATACTCTTGACTAATATTACTAAAACTACTATCTTGGCCAATTTTTAAACTGTTTTATCTATCAAGATTTCTTATGTGAGCTTTTTTTCCTCACTGCTAAAGATGATGTCCAAAAACCTGTGTAAACTCCATCGCAGCAAAGGCACTAAAATAGAGACCTCCTAATTTACACTTCAGCTGAAAGCAGATTATTATGACTCTTCCTGATTATGGATCTTCAGCGAAAGTAAATGTAAATGTAATTTTGTGCTGACAAACTGGTGCAAAGCCTTAAAATAATGTAAAAGTTGGGCCCTGTTGGTTTAAGTCTCTCTACTGTTAAATAGTTCAATAGTGCTCTACAGAATAAAAGGTAAATAATGTCACAGATTTCAATAAATGCTCAGACTACTTACCAGTCTAAAATAAATCATTAAGTACCAGGCACAAACTGCAGAGAAACAACTGCTGTCAGCAGCAAACACCAACTTGCTCTTATAATGAACAAAACTTTAAAGGATGGAGAGATTGATAATATCAAACTATTTTTAATAACGCCTAATATTTCAATTCAAGTATATTTCAATTCTGCTTAGAAGGTAAGCAGATTTTTCTCTGTCCTGGAATCAGATACTCCTTGCTGTTAGGATCAAACAAAATATGAACTACCGGTTATTTTTCTTGAATATCCACTTTAATCAATGAGACTTCTGCTATGGAATTGCTAGAAACAAATGTATAACTGCAAATACAACTTAGCTTAGGGCAGAAATGACTGACAGACGTGTCATCCCCAGCAGAAGGCTTAGCCTAATTTGTTCCATATCCTTCTTGAAAACAGGCACACAACTGCAACTACGGGGATTTTGGATGTAATTGAGCAAATCCAGGTGCTATTACGAGAGCCTTTGCTCTGCTGGATTCTTCCTTACAGTTCCACACGGAATATCTGATTCGCAAAAAGAGGATGTGTGAAAGTGCCCCACGAACTAGAGAATTTAAAGCATGAATTTATCTGCCTCATCTTGTCATTCACAGCAGAAGCCCCTCCTGCATGTATGTAGAACCTAAACCTATTTTTAAGTTTGAGCATTAAAGTAATGCATAACTAATCTAATACCTTGTCATTCTCATACAACAATTATTTTGGTACGGTGCTTATTTTTCATTTTTCCTCATGAGTTAATATTGTCTTTTTGCCAGACACCAATATTTTTTTTATGGTATAGCCAATGTTTTCCCAAGGACTGTATTAGCTAACAAATAATATTGATTCTTGCTAATCAAAACACTATGACAGTACCCACATAAGAATCTTCATCTATCTTTCTAATTAATAAGGACAGTTATTAGTCTGTCCCAATTTTATAGTTCTGGTCCCCAGGTGATTAAATCTGTAGGAGCAAGTTATTCTCAAAAGACTTTATGCAAAGTTTCTGCCCCCCTTCTGTCAATATGCAGTTCCCAATGTATCACAAGGGGATGGCTGCTTCCAAAAACATACAAAATCATAAATAAGTGCTTTAACTTTGAAAAATGCAATATTACATTTCACCAAGTATTCTATGGAAGAGTCAGTTGTATATAATGGTATGACAAAGCTTGTATATTTACTTTTGTAATATTCTATTTATTGTGGCTTTAATTTTCACAAGACCACAATCACAAACGTACAATTATGTATCTAAATTATTTACAGTAACATAAGTATGGAAACAGGATGAAAAAATGAAGATTAAAAATATTTTCCATTTCTCCCAGTGTCACAATGCAAACTTCACCTTTTAAAAAAATGAACACATGAAATTGGACTACATATATTTTAGCTTGAATATTCCTTTAATGTATGTCATATTTCTCAAAAAAGAGTATTTTAGTAGGACCAATAAAATCAGCATGTTTTGTTGTTTAAGCAAAACCACAAGACTATCACACAACTATAATCAGTTTGATGAAAAACATTGACATACCCAATGGTGCTTCCAATAAAAGCTTCTAACACAAGTAACCAGTAAATCACCCAATGATTATTGGATGCATAAACCATGTGGGAGTGAAAACAGTATTGTGCTGTGGAATTATTTCAGTTTGCCTCAACCTAGGTTTACAGTCATGATGGGAAAATTACAGCCATAAAGTAATTTTATAAAGAGAAGGCCTGAAAAGGAGTTCTAATTCTGAGTTGGGTTGAAAGTACAGAACTTGTACTTGGAAAGTAGAAGAAAATCGTTACCTTGTAGGCAGCTCTGCTCTACAAAAGCCAGTTTCATCTCAAAAACTAAAGTGAAAACACTGCTGTGCTACATCAGTGACATTATATATGAATTATTTAATGTATAAAAGTAACTATAAGTTCAATCCTATGGCTGGTGCATACCTTTTCTTGGGCTATAGCAAACAGCGGTTTAGACATAAGGACAAGAGAAAATCTCTCCCTGAAATGTCACTAACATTAAACTGCAAATCTAAATTGCTTGCTAGAAGTCCTGCAAATATATCAGGATAATTATTTCTATGAAGGTCAGGTGTCTAGCATACGGATATGCAATTATGGCTACAAAAATGACATATTAGAAATTGTCAGGAATACCAGCTCAAATTGTGGAAGCAGTTGTCAAGTAAACTGTACTGTACAACAATTACACGTTAAATTGTTCTGTACTGTACTCACTCATGCTCCAAGCAGAACAAAGGGTCAAGGTCAAAACATCTGCATCTACAGATTGATAAATGACAATGTAAAATGAAGGAGAGAAATGACACGTTTGTAGGATGGAGAGTTACATCAACCAAAGTCTGCAAAGGCTGGAATTTAATTAAGAAAATACATGAGCCAGCTGTTTCCAAAGACATCAGTCAACGTTAATGTTAATGCCAGTCAGAGAAGCAGATGAGCAGAGTTTTTGATTAGATGAAGGAATCAGGAGTTGGAACAACAATCCTCCAAAATGAACATGTCCCTGTTCGCAAGGATGTGAATGCAAAGTTGAAATGTGACTGATGAAAATTTTCAAAGGGGGGAAGAACATTCAGGGGTACATTTAACTAATTTGAACTCCAGTAAAGTACTGAAATACTAGAAGGATTTTGACTGTAAAAGCCTTCAGATCACCTGTAAAACTGATTTTTCCTATGTGACAAACACCAGGACTGTTCAAAACTTTGAATTAGCCAAACTGAGCCAGCTTTTAGTTATGCTCATGTGAAATATAATAACAACAGTGGCATTGTAATTTTTTACATATTAAGATACAAAAAGCTAAAATAACTGCAATGAGCCTTTAATGATTACTGGTCACATTGCCTGACTCCTAAGCACCATAATAATTCTTATTTCAGTTTGAAAGATTTCTTGAAAGCCAGTTAACAATATACGCAATCACTTGGTATTTAACTTCAGAAAAAAACATGTAAGATTTCAAAAAACACTTCAGAAAGTCTATGTTCTTACAAAATCAAATCTTATCAAAGAAGTAAAATTAAGGTAATTACAATCTATACTTTATTGAACAAAATACTCTCAGTGTATCTATACAAAACATGTCAGTTGGGTATTTATCAGGCTGGCATTTCCCCCTAATTATTGCAGTAAATATAAACATATGTCACAAAAGTGCTACTGGTAAAAAGGAAATAAATTGAAATTCATTTATGATGCCATGGGCTTAGTGATTCACTTACAAAACAATAAATGACATTTGGAGGCAAACCATTCAATTGTTAAAATGTAAAGCAATCCTATACAGTATGTCACAATTGTGACAGCTTCTACTTTTTCAATTATATAAAAACTTTGTTCTTTATCTAAGCTAGAATAAGAGGAGCTTGAAGGTAAACAGCTAGAAATCATGGAAAACAGGATAACCTTAAGCTTTCTTATTTTAACATATTATGAAATATTAATATTATTAAAATTGTCTTGTACTTATACCTGCAAGGTATAAGATATAAATGCAATTTTCACTAGATTATTTCTCACTACCCCATTTATTTATATCCTTTTGCAGTCTCACCTTCGGGATCTTTCCCCTCTCTTGGGTAGTTCCATTGAGCTATGGGCTCATCCAAACATGGACCTCTGCAATCCACAGTGCCCCAAGAGTTAAATTTGGGGAAAAGATAATAGGTTGCCATTCTGAAAACTTCTTCTAATTCCAGAATAGTTACTTAGCCATTGCTAAAAGCCTCCTCTTTTCCAGTTTCAACCTAGAAATCCTTCTTTAAAAATTCTTAAAACTCCTACATAGGATGAGGATATTGGAGGATTCAAGGGAAGTGAAACAGAAATGTTTATTTATTTCCTACATCTGGTGTCACTCTAAGCACTCTGTGGATATGCAGATCAAAAAATTAATAACAAGACCCTTCAGACAGGTGTTTTCATTAAGAAGACAGTACAAGGAAAAGAAGGGGGTAGAAAAAAAACCCTACAGAAAACGTCTGAAATGAAGAAAGAAAGTATTAAGAAGTTGGATATACAGCGACTAAAAAACATTTGAGATCAAAGCTATCACAAAGCTTGGGAAAAAACAGCAAACAAAACAGAAGAGAAAAAACTCAACATGCATAATATATTGTGGGTTTTTTTCCAAAACTGCATTCTCTTCAATACATTACCAGATGAGCAGATATAAACTGGCCTGTCTACTGGGAATTTTTTTATAAATCTGCCTTTTGCAGATAGCAGCCAACCTCTCCGCAGTTGACAAGCTTTAGGAAGTAACACCTAGTATATAACTCCCAGGGCCATCCACACTTTAACCTCACAGACATTTTCAAACATTACTGAGTATCTTGGACTCCTTGAGAAATAGCTCGGAACTTTTCTCATTTTATTGGTGAGAAAAGTGAAGCAACAGGGAATAAAACAAATAAATCCAAGGCAAAGACATGGCCACAAGTTTTAATCTCAATCCCCCACTACTAGACTATGCTTTTTTCCCTTTGTGCAAACAATTCCATGTCCTCAAATTTCCCTCTAAACTTGACATTAGTTATTTTGCTATAAGCGATTTAAACCGCACAGTCAAACAGGACACAATTTTTTAAGCGTGAATTCTCATAAACAGTTTATCACTTGAAGTTCTTCAAAATGCGCAAACAGCCAATGACATTCATTCTGAAGACTACATCACTGCAAGACAAAAATCCCTGATTTCACAGGCCATGTATGAATTGATGAATATTTCAAATTCTCTTCTGTATATCCCTCTCTATAAATCTGAATAGATCTCCATCTCCTGAGAGATATGTAAAGGATATAAATCCAAAATCCCATGTCAATCATTCCTTTGGCAAGCGTAGGAGGTTATTTAAATACAAGTAAAACATTTCAATTGATTCTCCTTCTTTTATGAAAGGAAACCTAAAGCATCCCCTTCACTGTACTGTCTTAGAATTCACATTTATGTAATGCTAGCAAAACAAGTAGGCTTTGAAAACAGCAGCAAAAGAAGAAATGTTATAAAGAATTAAAGAGTAATAGCTGGGGGCATTAATTTACATTTGTCAGAAAGTGTTTATTACTGTTTCTGACAGTCAACAATTTTTTTCCTGCTGTATCTGATGTCTTCATACACATGTGTATCTCTATATATACATACCTATAGAAATATGTTTATATATAGGTATTTGCTTAATTCTTTGACGTGATCAAGAAAGAAAGCTTCAGTCAACATTCATCAGATGCTTTCTGGACAAAGTACTAATCCACTGAGGAAAGCCAGAGTTCTCAGAAAGCACAGCAATAAACTTATGTAAATCCTCCGGAGAAGAAATTGAAAAAAGCACTAGTTCTGAGATTCAGTTTGAAAAACACAAAGTGTTTTGTAAATCATCTCATTACTGGGAAATGCAAAAACGTAAACACCAATAAATTACTAAAACTTTAAAAAACTTTTTCAAGTTTTAGTCACTAGGTGGCACTAAAACAAAAAAAGTTGAACTGGTCTTAGAAATACCTTGAAAAAGGGAATTTTACACTTTTGGTAGAGGACATTGGTGTTTTCTATGACTGGCATAAATTTCTCACTTCAACTAGACCAATAAAATATACTTGTGTTCCAAATGAGTGAAGAAACAGAAATGTTAAACCCAAAAGTTCCTCCTTAAATAAAAATTTCCACATCTTGAACAGAAGAGGTCACAGATCCAGGAGGATGAAAATTTACTTTTTCCAAAGAAAGATCCCATATTATCCAAACAAGCATCTCAATTTCCAACAGCTTTACAAACAGTACTAACAATGGAAAAGCAGTGAACCAACCTTCTTTCTAAATATCTTTCTGTGCCTCTGAAATCTGTAGAAGTGAAAATATATATACCAAGTACATAACACCAGGTCTTTGCAAAAATCCATATTTTCCCAACCATTCTTGCCTACTGCTTTCCCTTCTCCCAGTTAGTTTACTAACATCTTGTTTAATATCATCTTTAATCAGAATCTCCTGAAATTGCACTTCTAAGTTAAACAAAATAAAACAAAACAAAAAATAAAAAACTACCCTTCCAAAACTTCTGACATGAAAGGAGAATCTGCTTTTAACTGTATGAAAATTGTGTATTTTTAAACATTCATGAATGTTTATCTTTTATAGAAAGTCATAAAAACTTGAACAAAGCAGTAATTTCTATACTTAACTTTGCTCTAGAAACACTACTTATAATACAAAAATCCCAATAGCTGAATAAATCAGTATCATTCCAGGAATACTCAAAATTGAGGAAAACATAGTCTGTTTGTCGAAGACCTAATCAGATACTACTGCTGCTGACTTTCAATCTGCTGAGGTTTGTTGCTAAGCTACTCCTACCTCATGGCTAAATCAGCTTGGTGACCCAGTTGTATCTATACGTATTAAATGAGCAATAGTGAAATAGATCTGATTTCACCAGGCTTTCATTTTGTAGCTAAACCCAGCTTTGTCGTTTTCTTTTCGTTTTTTGGGGTAAGAGGATTTTAGGGTTAATCCCAAGAATAAGTGAATCTTGAACAAGGCCAGTTAGAATCTGTTTTTCAGCAGCGAGCACATAGTATAAATATTTATCAGAACCCATTTGGAGACTAGAATGTAAGCAATTTGCAAAGTTTTATTCCTACGTAAATCTCAGTACACAGAAAATCTGAGGTAGTTCAAGCAATAAACGTTTGTAATTTGACATGCCAGAAAATAATATGTGATGTTAAAGTTCACCATTCATATCTTGCTATAGAATAACTGTTTTCTCTTATCCTATGAGTTATATACAGAGACTCTTCAGGTATACAGTAGAATCCTACATATCCAGTTTAGAGAAAATACAAAAAATTTATTCAAGTACTCAGAAGGAGTACATCTGTATTTCTTTAATTGTATCTCAAATATGCAATGAAACAAAATTAGGATTACATGCCAATTTACACAACTGGCATTGCCTGAAATTTCATATGTTTCTCATTTCACTGTGAAATGTATACACATGTATTAGAGACCAGAGTTAGCAGAACTCAACAGCAATAAAACTGTTGGGTCACAAAATACCTGCTGAAAAAATATTGCAGCATGATATTAGATAAATACTAGGGAAAAGACCAAATACTAGGAAAAGGCCAAAGCCTACTCTCAGTTAGCTTTGTTAACCTATCTAACCTATAATTATCTGCACATAAATCAATGCAAAGCTCCCACTAACTAGCAAAGGATTAATGTTCAGGCCATAAAGTAGATGCTGCACTGCCAATCTCAGTCACAACACAGATCGTCAGCACAGGCTGAAAGCTGAATTCGCTTAGCAAGATGAAATTTATGGTCTTTTTCTGCTGCTGTGGCTAAGTTGGTACGTATTATTTACCTAAAATCATGTGTTTCTGACTTCTACTGAAAAATTCAGTACTGTAAACTTGAGCATCCCCCAGGGAAAGCTGGCTGATCTGAACTACTGCACTGCTGTTGTGCTGTGGCCCTGTAGCCTGCCCTGCGTGGCACTGCTCCCCAGATATACTGTGGGAGAGAGCTGTATCAAGGAGACACTCCCGAGAAAATTATTTTGCAGATTTTCTTTTATTATCACCTGACTGGGGAAATCTTCATTCAGTCAAATTCAAGTTGTTTAAAACATGAATTACCCTTGCCAAAAAGATGAATGGGTGAAGATGGAAGGGAACCATAAGGATGACCAAGTGCAACTCCCTGCTCCATGCAGAACTACCTAAAACTAAACCGCATGATTAAGAGCATTGTCCAGACACAACTTGTCCAGACAGGCTTGGAGTAATGAGTCCTTCCCAGGGGTGCCAGTTCCAGTGCCAGACCACCCTCTTAATGAAGAACCTATTCCTAATGTCCAAACTGAACTTCCCTGACATTCCTCATGTCCCCTCACTGGTCATCAGAGGTAAAGTTAAAAGGTTAAAAAAGTTAAACAGTTCACTTGATATGCGAAGTTGCTACTCAGGGTATCAAAATGAAGATGAATGCTTAGTCAGCGCACCAAAATGCAAGACAAACACGTATTTCAGCATCAGGCCACATAGCAGAGGGATACAGGGGGCTACAGTGTCACCTGTGTATTCCCACAGCTTGACTGTCACCCTTGGAGAGCAGAGCACTGTGCCTGGATGCCCCTGGGGTTCCAGAGCAGTAAGGAGGCTGCAGCAGCACAGTGATGACGTGTGAAATGATGCTCTTAGGCAGCAAGAGACAGGAGGGAAAAGTGTGAGTCTTGAAAGCGTGAGACCTGAGAAGTCAATGAGGACTTCATTCATGTTTTGCTTGATTTAGGAGATCCTTTAACTTCACTCCAAACTAAGACACTGCCTCACATACTTATTACCTAAAAAATAGATGACTCTTTTAGAAAATATATTTTTAAAAGGGGGATTATAGAACAAATAGCCTCCATCATGTCTCAAAACTTATGGACAGCCTGTATTTTCTTCTTTTTTCACTAACATGGTGAGACATCTTTCCCCAGAAGAACCAGTAAACCCAGCCCAGCCCCTTCTGAACTGGCACGGAATGAGTTTATTGTTCAAGAGACCATTTGCTCACCACAAATTTTTAATTATATTGTCACAGTGCTCCCTAACAACAGCCTCCTAGTTTGAAAGCTAACTCAGCAATGCATTTTCGGTCCAGCACCTGACATGCCATAAAACCTTCCAGGATCAATGATACATCTGACAAAGCAGAGGCCTCTTTAGTAAGATTTGTGATTTGCTGAAAATCAAGAAACTGGAAATAGCCAAGAGATTTATTAACCAGTGTAACCATGACATAGAGCTATCAAATAATTTTATATACCCCTAAACTATGCATTTTAAATACTACTTTTTATATACTACTAAATTACTCTTTTTAGAATCTACTAATATACGAGGGAGCTAGGATTTATTCTGGAAATCACAGACGCCCATGCCAGGTGTTGTTAGAAGTCTGACTCCCTAACATTTGACAGCTATAAGAGGAGACAATAAAAATCTGTATTGATGCCCAAAGCAATCCCTCCAAGTAGGAATGGAGGTGACTTTTCTAGTCATCTGGAACTGTCAGCTATACTGTACAGTAATAAATGTATGGTTTCCAGCAACATCCCTGCTCCTGACATCCTAATGCAGAATTTGAGCTTCTAATTTTCATTCCCTTTGGCTCTTCATGCACTCAAGCACTCTATTGCCTAGAATTAACACTTTGTGACAGATCTAAAATGAAACAGATCTTGTTTTAAGATTTGCCCTATTTCTTTTACAAATCTGTCCATGTCTTTTTTCTCTTTCACATACATTTTGAATATTTTCCTTCCACAGAAAACTAAAATTGCATTTCATAAACATAAAGTGCATTTCAGGTTTGCATAGGACTTAGTATGGAATATTTAGAGGAAAAAAGAGGGTGAGAAAAGGGATGGATTTAGGTGATTCAGAAATGAACAAGCAGGGTGAAATAGAGATGTAAGGGGGAAAATTATTGGTCTCATGTAAATAGTTTATTGGTTGGCGTTTTTTTCTGGCCATCTTCTGCATCTCTTCAATGCACTCTGTTCTGCCTTCTTATTAAACTCCATTTCTGCTTCCTTTCCTGCGTGAGGGACTTTCTATCCTGCATGTGTGTCTGTGACTTCCATCCAGCTCAGCCACAGAGAATAGCAGGATGAGGTTGTTGGCGCTGCCTCTGTTTACATCAGTGCTCTGCATTTGTGTTATCTGTGTGGATGGGCAGTATGCATATATATATATATGTGAATATAAGTCATGTATATATGTGCACATACATGGGCTCCATGTGTATGTGCCCACTGGGAATACATTTGTTTGGATCTGAGGCATGGAGCTGCAGCAGCCTAAGCTTTCTTGAGTTGTTGAATCTGGCATGATATGCTTTCCCCTAACAGAAAAAAGAATATATGTATAAACAAACAAATCCCTAAATTCAGGTGGCTTAGTTATTATTTTGCAATTCTAAAAGAAAAATAACTTCATCTTCTAAAGGTTTCTTAAGTTTCTGTACAGCTATGTAAGGCTCAGTTTAAATGAGAAATCAAGAAAAAATTGTTGAAATGTGCTTTCTTAAATTCTGTCGCAATAGATCAGGTATGGCCAGATTGTCTTGGAATACAAACGTGAGTAGCTTCTGTGTGGGATGTGACTGGCTGCACTGTCACAAAGGCTTCGTACCCTGAACACAGTTCTGAGCTGAACATGATAACTTGGCTACTGGAGATGGTCCTGGTGCTGGCTGTAATTTTCAGAGTGAGAAGAATTGATCCTGCACTAACATCACTGTGGTTTTTATGTTATACTGGTTTTACACATTGACATATTATTTAAAGTGAAATATTATGGGAAAAAATGTAAGCAAGTACCAAAGGGAGTAGTATCATTGGGACAGAAAAGTGACATTTCATTTTCACCTCTTTGTCATAGACTGTGCTGTATTTGTCCTCTTTATGTGAGTCTTTGCTGTCCTGTCCTATTGCACAGACAATATTGTAGGGCTGGTTAAACTGAAGTTAACAAGGAATTTTTATGTACACTAGGAATAAGAGAAAGCCTAACTATGAACACATCTGTTGCTAGATAGACATGGCCAAACTGTTAAGTGTACAGAGAAAGGAAAATAAGTACTTGGTACATATTCCCCGTTTACAAAGATGAAGACTAAAGTATTTGTATCCCACAAGAATGATGAAGTACATTCCAGCCCATCAGTAACTAAGGTGAGTGATGAACAACTACTTGGGATAAACATTTAAGTCAGCAGAACAAAACAAATAGAAAAAAAAAAATCAAGCAACAAGCCAAAATCTTTATGTATTTTTGATTTAAGGCTACAGGGGGCAAAGAGACACTCTAATCTGACCTCTTGCATACTGTCTCACACCCATATGTCACTGGTCACTAAAATTCCCTTGCATACTTCTGCAATAAACTGTAACGATTACGTTTAGTGGTAGATGTTTGCTTGAAATGCATCTTGCATAAATGCATTAAATATTTATATGAAGACAACAAGAATCTTTCCTTGCAATTTTTTGAGGCATATTAACTACTTATATGCCGTTCAAATAACTTGGCTTCAACTAGTGATTCTTGGACTGTTTTTATCTGATAGTTTTGAAAGCCTATGGCTACACAAGTTTCCCCAGTGACAGCGCTTCTCATCTGGGATTGAATTATTAGTTATTAGACTATTTATTTCTGTGCCCTGGAACAGACAAAAAAAGGTCAAATTCCATGAGTTTGAAAGTATATCTAAGACCCAGCTTCTCAGGTGTGTGAGAAGATGCTTTCAAGAACAAAGCAATCAGCTGAAAACCAGTTTCAGTCCTCAGAGAAGACATCTACAATATTATTTTGTAAAATCTGATCCAATCCTTTGTGTGTTAAATTAGTGATATGTTCCACACTTATATAATAGTATTCAGCCAGAACAAAGGAGACATATAGTCAAAATCTGAGTTCAAATACTCATAATTTACCTCCCAGGATGGAAAGTGAAACATTAATCCATACACTGTTTAGATGGGAAATTGTCTCTAACCATGTCACTGAAGCGGTACAAACATTTCTAGTTCATCATGTTAGATGAAGATTGAAAGACGTTTGACTCTTAGTGGTCCTTTACTTTTTCGTTTTCTTACAACAAACTGTGTAATTTGCTTTCCTGAGGATCAGAGTCCCACTGAAGTCAACCTCATTTCAAAAAATGCCAGCTAATACAATATCCTCCCTACCCCAATCTTCCTCTCAACTCCAGCCCCACATGAAATACTTTAACATGACTTCACTGACTTCTTTCTTAACTTTTATTTTGAAGGGAAAGTAAAAAGAAACATAATGCTGCAGGCAGATAAACATTTCACACCACCATGCTAGCATAATTCTTCCTACTCTCATTAATCTATTACAAAAGAAAATTCTGTCTAACTTCTTAACAGTCCCTGGATTCCCATGATTTCCAAACTTTTCCCGTTGTTATTTGCAGAATATTCATCTTCATTACATTTGCTAAACATGTCCTCCAGATATATTTCCCATACATATGTCACCATAGATACATTGCCTTACTCGACCTGTAATTATTAACAATGCAGAAATCGAATACTAGATTTTGATCATAAACTTCTCTGAGCTTTGTTTAACCCCGGACTTACAATGCTTATTAAACACAGATGTAGGAAAAAAACATTTAATTCACTTGGTCCCTGAACAGGAAAGATGCAAGACAATGACCTTCCATTAAGGAACGCTAATGGTTTTCCATTAAGGAACATTCCTACAAGATGTGCTCTCTGCAGCTATCATTGTTCCCCCTTTTCTTGAAAATGAGCCATTCAATTTAAGAGAAACTGCAAGGTCAATTAGATGGATTGCTGTTCAGAGAGTCAGGAAGCTCAACAGAGCTCTAAACTTGTCTTTATGTTGCTTTTCATTGACTATGAAAAAACCCCAAGCCACACCCCCCGAGAAAAAGGAATTATATATATTTGTTTACAGCCTCACACATCTCTAATGCTGAGGAGACTGTATATGTAATTGGAGCTACTGTGATTTTTTTATCTGAAATGCTCTCACTAAGAGAGATGCTTATGCAGACATGCTTATTGTAGTGGGAACCTGATTGTCTATTTTTTATTTGTCAAATAATGAAAAAAGATGGCAGGCATCTTCATATTTTCTTCTTAATATCGTCCATTAAGGAAACTGAGAAAGTAAGGAAATAACTTATATTGCCAATTCCCTTCATACAGGAGACCTTTTCATCTCCTCTATATCCATCAATAGGACTACTTCAGTGCCACTTATGCCACGATCGTGTTTAATTTCTCTCTCAAGTAGTAACGTCATCTGGAAAAAACAAAACACCACTGATTTTTTTGTGGGTCAAAATTCTTAAACACAGGGGAAAAACCTATCATACTATTTAAGTATGCAATTTAATTTCAGGTTCATTAAAAACATTGCATTGAATTAATCAAGGAAAGCAGTTTTAATTTATTTTTCAGTAAAATTCTGGAAGTTTTTGGCAATTGAACAGAGGACCATTCACACAAAGCTAAAATGTCTATCAAAGATGGCATAGGCATGACACGCTACCTGGCTGCAAAATCCTTCCTTCACTAGGACTTCAGGCTGAGGTTTCCTTCCATAGCACATTTATTAATATTTTAAACAACCTTAATAAAGTAGGTCCCATAAAGAAGGAATGTTTCCCTGTATTTGAGAGAATATAGGTGCAATATGAACTGCACAATACATGGTGGAACACGTAGCAGAAAGGGAAAGGAGCCCTTTGACAAACTGAGAACCCTTTACAGAACTTTTCTGTGCCCCCCCTCTATTATCATATTTAAATATTGAAATTAGGAAGGCATAAATATTGTACCAACTTGGGAGTAAGGGATACAAAGTAAACAGGTTTACAACCACTGAGCTGTAGAATTACATGAAAAACTGCTATTAAAAATCAGTAGGAAAAGGGGTGTATCTTCCACAGATTGCTATTATACCCAAGAATAATTTCATAGGCTGGGTGTATAGCTTTTTCTATCACCTTCTCTCTGAGTTTACTCGATGTGCAGAACTGCACAATAGCAGGAGATGAGCTTTCAATTTTCTCAGAATATGATTCTGTTCTATCTTGTATGCTCATGACATTTAATTTCCAGTCCCTAAACAGTAAATACTAGTTTGGGTTTTTACTAAGGCTAAGCGAATTTAAACAGTGCTACAGCTCCTGACCTTTAGCACATCTGCTGCTGTAAGGGAGGTTTTTCCTTTGTGTGGTTTTCTGCACTTCTACAGATTTGAAATACATTTCTCCCCCACAATACCCACAGTCACAAACAAATTACACTCTCTGTGTCAACATCCGAAACCAAGTCACTAAATCACAACATGCTGGGATGGAATTGCTGCCCCTATCATCTACCACTCACTGCTATCAAAGCCTATAACTGGATTAGTGGGAAAACAGCTGTATTACTCATACATTTAAGCTCTTTCAAACAGCAGGTTTTCACCTTGCAACAAAGCACAGCACTTCAGACAAGAAACATGCAAATCCCAGAGGAAACCATGACATATTAACCCCTGGCTATCTTTATGTGACTTAATAGTTCATTCAACCTTTCTTCTCTGGAAATATAAATGCAAGAACTATGTTCAATCAGTAGAACTAATGTTTTTAAAACATTACTTTTGAGCTTTTCTCCCCTAGGATTTCTTCAAATACGAGGCACAGTTCATTAAATCATCCTGTCACTTTCAGGAAGTGATTGGCATGAGCTTAAATCCACGTCTTTCAGTTGTGGGCATGAATCATCGTACATATGGGCTTTGTGGGACAACATCTCAGCAGAGGTTAGCAGTAAAACAGCTCTCTAGTTAACTCAAAACCTCATACTAAAGACTTTATGGTTATTAAAGCTAACAAGCCATAAAACAACTGTCATGTTTTACGCCAAAAGATCCACGAGGGAAAGAAAAATTGTAGATAACTTCCAGTATAGTGCTAGTGTTCATATATCCATCTGCTAATATTGTATTAACTGAACATTTTCACTTAGCTTTTTGGACTTTTTATTCAGCCAATCATGTCTAATAGCAGGATGCTTCAAGATAAAATTTCCTAAGCAATAACAAGAAACATATTGAATAAATCTACATTTATTTCACCTAGAAAAAATGTTTAAGTTGATGTTTTGGGTTTTGGATTTATCAAGAAAGCACTGCAGTTGGACTTTAGACATGCCTTCTCTGTTACAGAATATTTTGTGAATCATGATCATAGACTTACAGAATCATTTAGGTTGGAAAAGACCTTTAAGATTATCTGGTCCAATTGTTATACTAATACTGCCAAGTCCACCACTAAATCATGTCCCTAAGTGCCACATCTGCACGTCTTTGAAATAGCTCCGGGATGGTGACTCCACCGCTTCTGTAGGTTGGCAGCACTTCTGGAGAAGAAATTTTTCCTAATATCCAATCTGAACCTTTCCTGATACAACTTGAAGGCTGTTCCCTGTGTCCTACTGCTTGTCACTCATGAGAAGAGGCTGTCCTCCACCCGGCTACAACCTTCCTTTCAGGTAGTTGTAGAAAGTGATGTCTCCTTGAGCCTCCTCTTCTCCAGGCTAAACTACCCCAGCTCCCTCAGCCTCTCCTCACCAGACTTGTGCTCCAGACACTTCACCAGCTCTGTCGCCCTTCTCTGGACACACTCCAGCACCTCAGTGTCCTTGTAGTAAGGGGCAAAAAACTGAACACAGGATTCAAGTGTGACCTCAGCAGTGCTAAGTACCAGGGGACAGTCATTGCCCTGGTCCTGCTGGCCACACTGTTGCTGATACAGGCAAGGATGTCACTGGCCTTCTTGGCCACTTGGGCAACTTTTCAGCCACTGTCCACCAGCACCCCCAGGGCCTTTTCCTCTGGGCAGCTTTGCAGCCACTCTTCCCCCAGCCTGTAGCACTGTATGGAGTTATTGACCAAAGTGCAGGACCCAGCACTTCACCTTGCTGAACCTCACACAATTGGTCACAGCCCATCGATCCAGTCTGTCCAGGTCCCTCTGCAAACCTTCCTACCTTCAGCAGATCAACACTCCCACGCAACTTGGCGTCGTCTGGAAGCTTACTGAGGGGCACTCGATCCCCTCATCCAGATCATTGGTAGAGATACTGAACAGGACTGGACCCAACACTGAGCCCTGGGGAACACTACCGGTGGCCAAATGATCTTTTGTGTAACACCATATCTCTAGATTATCCTCAGACCATTTAGAAAAATAAAAAGACATTATTTTAAAATTCTACAGGAATTAATGAACCATCTGCCATTTAAAACAGTGCATAAACCTAATAAATCATCATGCTTTTAAACAAAAGTATATAAGAAAGAATAAATGGGAAAAAACTAAGCAGTAAAATGTTGAATTTAATATTTGAATAAAGATCTCAGACCTCCTAAATGAAAGCCATGTATGAAATCTTCAAAGATCTATCTGAATGATCAGAATAATGATTGTTTTAATGCATTGTTTTACTTCAAGTGTCAAGATACCTAAATCCACATAAAATTTAAGCAATATACATGAAGACAGTATAGCAACTAGTACCAACTTTGCAGTGGATTAATTCCTCATAGAAGCTAGGCCTGTGTACATGCTTTTGTGAATAATCCTAAGAACAAATAATACTGAGTGTGATAATATATCACCTTCTTGAGCAGTGGCACCTCTAGTGCTAACTTTGAGGTTTTGGTTGAACTGTGGAAAAACTGAGTAAACTAAAGCAAAAGCTTTTTAAAAAAAAAGGAAAAATAAATTTTAAAAAGACCAAACTTCCACACTCAATTCTCTCACTTGTAGAATGCCTTGTAGTAGTACAACCATTTGTTTCCTATCTATAGTATATGACTTCCTGTCTGTTAGAGAAATAAAATATTTTTGTGTCATAACACAGTTTCCACCACAATTCCACTTGTAAGTCATCTGAATACATGAAAACATTATACAAAAGTTATTGCAATACTGAAAGTATCTAATATAGACTTTTAAATTATAAGTGCACAATACCAAATAGCACTTTATAAAAGATTTAGAGATGCTATGTTCTATTATTTACATTTCTGTGGGTGTTGCCCTCCCCTGATGATGAACACAGCCTCACCAAAATGTCCTCTTCCATCTGCAGTCAAATCTGCTGTGAGACTTTAAAGTTCATTCAAATAAAAAAAGATCCTTATATATTTTAAGTTACAAACCAGTGGGAAAATGCGCATAAGAAAATAGTCAAGGATTTCCACTTCTTTTTGACGCAAATCCCAACCATGGGGCCTCACCAGAATAACACTGAACCTTAGCTAATAAAACACCCAGAGCCTAAGAAAGGCTTAGCTTTAAGATACACTGTTTCCGGTCATCTGGGAGAAAGTGTAAGGAAAGAGACTGGAAAGCTGTATAAATCAAGAGGTAGTAGAGGTCCAGGTTTTCCAGCAGTGAAAGCTGGCACAGCTCCACTGAACACAGTAATCAATTTCCATCACTTTAGGATTACAAGCTTTTTGTTTTTTAAATCACTGAACCTAAACCCAAGATTTTAGCTCCCTAATACCATTATAGAAAAGCTTATTTTCTTCAATAATAATAATAACAAAAAATTGTTTATTTTTTTCACTGCAATTTATAGCAAAGAAAATGGTCTAATCCACTGTTAAAAACTTTAACAAAGGAAAAACTATTGGCAATAAGGGTTTGTCTGCTACTTGCAGAGAGGGCTAGCTAGACTGACAGCAAACAATGAAGTAATAAGTGGTTTTAAAAAAGATTTCTTTTAGTTATATTTCAGATCTTTCTCCCTCAGGCTGGCTACAACACAACTGTAGAAGTTGAAAATTATCTCCAAAATCATTCCAGTTACTCATCATTCAGGCTGTCTCTTGTCATTATGAGTATGTCAATGTTCCTATCCTAAATCCTTAGAATCAAAGCTCTACAGTTGAACAGCTTAATAAAAAAATAAAAAAAGCCTTGCCCAAGGCTAGGACATGACATCCAGCCTGAAAACTGAAAGTTGTCCATACCCTTTTCATGGATTGTCCCCTCTATTTTATTATTTACTATGGGAAAAAATTGCTTTGCTACCCATCGAGTTGCTAACTGTAGAACTTCTCAGCAACACCTCTTTGGCAAGTCAGATATAGGGCTGTATATCTTCTGTCATCATGCATCGATCAACATGAGCAACCTAAATATCTGTTGTGTGGAAAACTTACTTATTAT
>VZRE01004017.1:56091-66434 GCA_013396775.1 Cephalopterus ornatus | reverse complement strand
CTTTTTTTTTTTTTTTTTTTCGTTTAGTGGTGGTGATTTTATTTTAATTTATTAATAATTTAAAAAAAAAAATCACTGTATTCTCTTAATTATATTTTAGTCCAGTTTCGGTTTTCGAGAATAAAAGGAGAAGGTGACGGGGAGGGGGAGTTTCTTAGGGAAAGGGTAAAAAAAAAAAAAAATCCCAACAACAAAACAACAACCCAAAAAGCCCCCCAAAAAAAGCCCCCAGCCCTTTGTAAACATCCCCCCTGAGCAAAGGGAAGGAGGTGAAAAGCATTTCCTGATAACTCCATTAAAGAATGAGGCTGCATTAACATTCCAAGTCCCTCGACAAGAGATGAAAGTGGGGAACTTGAGTTCAGCCTCCCCTCGCTCCAGATGTTATTATGGGCTCCCTGAAAGGTTTTTTTATTTCTTTTTTTTGCAAAGAGACAAAGATGTTGCCCACTTCAAACGGGGCTAATTGATGCTAATGACTATCAGATAGAGGGGGGGGCCCTTTTCCCCCCTGCCAGGGGGAAAGAGAGAGCGCATTTTACAATCCCCCCATAGAAAACGCCCCGCTCTTCAAGCCAGGTTGGTGCTTTGGGGATTTTTGTTCCTCCCTGGCTGCTGCTTTCTCTCCTCCTCCTCCTCGCTGCCCCCTTCATCTTTTCTGTCCCCCCTTTCTCTGGGCACCCCGCGGCTCTCACTTGTTGGCCCATGAGAAATTTCACACCTCGCCCCTCCGTCGGTGGGGAGAGCCCGGCTCCATTTCCACCCCTTCTTCCAGCCGCAAAACCGGCCCAGCGGGGGCGGAAACTTCCCCAAAACCCGCAGCGAGCACACGCGAAAACGTGACGGGGATTCGGTGCATCCCTAATCCCGGGCTGTGAGTCCTCCTGGATCCGGAGCATCCTATCCGGGAGAAGATGAATCCAGGTGGTGATTAGACAGACGTGTGCTCCAGCTCATTAGGATAACAAGCCCGGCACCGCCAACCCGAGGAGGCTGAAATCGTGAGATCGTGTCTTTTATTCTTAAAACAATAAAAATTCGCTTAAAAATGGGATTCTGAATGCTAAATTTAGCTTTTAGCGTTTTGTCGTATTTTCGCAGCCGTTTCTGCTGTGATCATCCATAATAATAATAAACAATTATCCATAGTAATAATAAATAATAATCCATAATAAGAAATAAATAAGAACCCATTGTAATAATAAATAATAATCCATAAACCAGTAGTAGACAATTAGGAATGTCCTCGAATCGTGTGGCTCCTCGAGCTGGTGATTTGCCCCTTTCCAAGCTGGATCCCACTGAATCCTCCAGGGAGAGGGGAACGGGGATTCATCAATGAAAAGAGGAGTGTTTGGTTTCTCCAAGGAGGATAGTGGACACACATTCATATTCCTTGTAAAGATGAATTTTTTTGGCTACCAGTAATTACTGCGGGTTCTCCTTGCACCGGGAACACCTGGAAGTGGCTGCCAAGGTGCCACCCTGCCTTGGCTATCCCACCTTCAGCCAGGTCTCAAGGAACTTCAGGGACCTCCAGAACAAGGTGCTGGTGTCCATTGCTCTTGGAAAACCCTGTCTGCCCTGTTTGCTGGAGGATCCAAGTTTCCTTCTGGCTCCTTTGGCACCTCTCAGGGTCCCACTGACAGCCCCAAACCGGGATGAGGACAGGAGGGATGGCACTGCCCTGCACTCCAAGGGGAGCCCTGGCTGCAGGTGACAAGAGCAAGGCCACCCTCAAACGTCCCCCTTGCAAGAGCCCAGTGTCAATAGAAGCCTGGGATGAACAGGAGAACTTGGAAATACAGGAATCTCCTAGAAGGATGTTATCCCAAACGGTGGCCTGCAGAGGAGAGCGTCCCCATTCTCTCCACCCCTGTCACCTTATTTTGTCTCCTGCTTGTCAAACCTCTCCAGGAGCTGATTCAACATGTCCAAGGCCAGGTCGGATGGGGCTTGGAGCAACCTGGGATAGTGGAAGATGTCCCTGCCCGCGACAGGGGTGGAACTGGATTTTACCATTAAGGTCCCTTCCAACCCAAACCATTCCATATTTCTGTGTTAATGCAATGGAAAACTATCTCTGGAAAACACAAGGCCCTTGGTTTGTGCTCCAGGGGTGAGGCAGAGGACATCCTCCTCCTCCTCTCTCCCGGCTCCAGACAGTCAATACACACCCCGGCCGCCCTTCAGACACCGCTCCCCGGCTTCATTGTCAGGTTAATTTGGGATAATGGCCTGCAAAGCACCTCAGCCCCATCCAGGTCTCATTAGCACTTGATAATATCGAGCATCCTGAGGAATTACGGCTTTTCCTCCTCCTCCTCCTCCTCCTCCTCCCCAGGGCACGGAGTCCTTCACCCTGCCCGGGCTGATTTATCACCCAGGCTTGGCATGTCCAGGCAGGATCCCAATGAAGGCCACGCTGGAATGAGGCTCAGCAGGACCGGATTCTGCCCCAGCCTTTCGAGGGGGAGATATCCCTGATCCAAGCGGGGTCGTTCCTCGGTGTCCCGCTCCCCGGTGTCACATCTGGCCTCATGTCTCAGCCAGATGTGAAATGAGGGAGCTGGACCTGCTGCATCCCACCTCCCTCACCCTTCCCGGCTCCTGGGGGCTCATCCACCTGCCCGGAGTCCCTCCAAATACAGCGTGGCTTGAGCCCATGGTGTGATTGGACTAAATGACCTTCCAAAGTCCTTCCCAACCCTATAATTCCATGATTCCTTGGGGGCTACACCCGGCTGGCAGCAAAGTCCGGGTGACCCCCACAAAATCAACCCAAACCCAAGTTCTCAGAGGATGCTCCGGGGCCTTCCCTTCACGGACAGACCCGAAGACCCTGCTCACAGAGGTTGCAGTTCCAGGTATTAAGAGCACCCCAAACCCACGCATTTGAATTTAATTGGGAATTATAAACAAACTAAGCACTGAGGCAGCGCTGGGCCGGGCCTGAGTGCACCATCAGCCCGCTGCTCCCTTCAATTATCTTTTTTCTCCCACATTGTTCTCCCCTAATGAGGAGACTAATGACCAAAGGATGGTTCATAAGTGGTTCCCAGACTCTCCTTGCCCAGGGCAAACACCGTCCACAATAGGATCACAAATTGCAGGGAGAAGCCCCGGCTGATCACATCAGAAACGGTGCAGGGATTTATCTCCCGGCCTTAACAATAACAGTATGTTCTTAATCGCCACTCCAAAGGGACAACTGGCGGGGGATCTGCCCGGCCTCATCATTAAAAGCTGGCAGCATCTTTGCTAGCGCTGCCTCTTTGTTCATCTTTCATTATTCCAATGCTCCGGCCCCGTTAATTCCCCTCCATCTTATTAAATCAATAGAGATGGAGTGGGGGAAGGATGGGGCAGATCCGAGGGTTGGATCCGGCTCGAATCTCCGCGGGGGGTGCGGGGTGGGAGCGGGATCAAACCTGCTCAGCACCGCGTGTGTCCATGGATTTACTCACCCAGCTCCTGCGGCCGGGGAAACTGAGGCACGGGAGCGTCAGAGCCTAAATAAACCCCGGGAGGAGGTTTCGGCAGAGCTGGAGAGCGCTTTATCTGACTGCCAATCCCACACCTCCCATCAGCATCTCTGTATTGCTTGAGTTAATGATTTCATCAACTCCTAAAATAGAACCACACCGTTCAGAGGTGCCAGAGCCGCACCTCCAGTGAAATCCCGGCCTGTTCGTACTGGGATGACACAGGGACAAGGCATTTTGATTCACAAACCATTTGCAAAGAGGGTGATGGTGCAGTTTTCATCTTATTTTTTTTTTTCCCTTCTTTTTTTATAACAGCTCATGTCACCGAAACTGGTTTAGATCCGCGATTTTTAAACCCAGAGATTTTGGCCACTGCAATGCTCACCCCATAAGAGGGGTGTCCTTAGTCTCCCGGTTTTCCTGCTGCATTTCCAGGCAGGTCACCCCGTTCCATCCTTATTTTCATGGATCTAGAAGAGAGTTTAATGTAAAAATTTGATGCCTTTGCTCTGTGTGAGAGGCAACTTGGGGCAAATTCATACCAGAAAGCCTGCAAAATATGGGATGCGGTGGCATTTCCTCCCATCGCCAGTGATGTCTTTTTAATTTCCACTGAAACCAGTCGAAGCAGCCTCGGGAAACTTATTTGATGTTTCAATCGGGAATTAAAGGGGAGGGAGAAGCAGGGGAAATGCTCCCTGACCATTTAACAAGATTACACGAGGGGATGGAGCCTGGAAACATGCATGGAAACGACCCCGGCATCCCGTGTCCCGGCTTTGCCTTGAACCTCTGCCAGCGGCGCGTCGTCCTTCCCGACATCCCGGCCCTTCCACATGGTAATCCCATTTGGCAACCCCCCCCCTCAAAATAGGGCAGTCAGCCGAGGGGATGGGGCTCCCAGCTCCGGGAAGGGATGCAGAAAGTGCCTGGGAAAGCGGCTGGATCCCGGAGATTGTGGGGCTGGAGGGGTCCTGCTTCCAAACGCCCCATCCTGCAAACAAATCCGTCGCCAAGTGCTCGGCAGGAATAATCCTGGCAGGAAGGAGAGCAGGGAGGGGGACCCGAAGGACTTGCAGGCTACAGCTCCACCTGGTTATCCCTTCTCCTATCTCTCCGTCCATATCCCATCCCATTTAGCCAGACACCCATTTGCACCTCTTCACCTCCCCAACCCTCCACCCATCCATCTTATCCTCATTGCAGGCTGTTCCTCTGGGAAAACGCTTCTCCCTGATACATCCACACACCCATCCCGCATCCTACCTGTCCTAGGAGACTCCTACTTATCTATGGAGCAGGGAGGAGATTTGCCGGGAAGGGCTCAGCGCTGCATCTTTGGCAGATAACCTTTATCCTCTTAATAAAGCTGCTTAATTCTCACTTCCTTTTAATTATCTGTCACTGAAAGCCACCCCGGGTTTTTGCAGACAGGTGAAAAACCAGTGTCTTGCAGAAAGTCGTGGATTAGGAAGGGAATAGCAGGGTCTTTGGGATGGGGGGAGTGAGGGGTGGGTAAAGACACGCAGCTCTTATCCTTTATTCTTCTCCTTTCTTCTTATTCTTTTATACACAGACTTTCCTGGGGGATGAGAAGAGCCAAGGCTCTGTCCCAGGCGGGTTGATCCAGCCCCAAACCTTTCCAAGCATCTCTCTCCCTTATTTTCCACAGTCTGGATTCCACACATTGATCCCAATCCATGTTCCCCAGCTGATCTGCCAGGAGCTGGGCTGAGCTGCAAAAACTCCTCTTCCCTGGACTGGGGAGGGAGTGGGAAGGAAACTGCATTTCTACCCTATTTCCAGGCTGGCAGGGCCTTGGCAGGGCATAGAATGACCGAGATGAATCCAGCTTTTCTGCAAACCATCAACTCCATCCCATGCTCAGGGTCGGCTCTGGGGGTTTGGCTCTTCCTATAATCCCTCCTTTGTCCCACAAAGTCCCTTCCCCACCCTGAGGAACCTGCAAACAGGTTAATCGCTGAGCGAGAGGAGGGCAAGGGATGGCATTCCCTGGCACCCAGCTCTCCCGAGGGAACACAGCCATCCTGAGCCCCTCAAGGACCGGCCACCCCCTCAAGGATTATCACCCCGCACGAGAAAAACCTCCTGGTCAAATCCCAAAGCGCCAGAGGGATGTGATTTAATCCATCTGATATAAAAGTAAATAAATAAAAAAAAAAACCTCAATCAAGCCCAGCAGTTTTAATTAAACCATTCCCCCTGGTCGGACACCCCCCGCAGAGGGGTTCGGGCTGGGCAGACCCTGCGGGAGCATCCCCTGGAGCGGGAATGGATCCCCCGTGGCTGCCCAGGAGGAGCCCAATCCTGCCGGAGGCTGAGCGCTGCCAGCTCCCAGGGGATTAAGAGTGTCCTGAGAACAACTTAACTCTCGCAATCAGCTCGGCCCCCGGCCGGGCGATATTAAAACACCCCCGAAAGCCCCGTTGTCTCGGCGCTGATTGCAATAAACCCACCGGCACGGGAGATTAGCGGGTTAAACCCGCCGGCGCAGCGCAGGCTCCCGGCAGACATGTGAAGACATTAGCACAGTTTGGGCTCTTTGAGATGTGCCGGCTAATCCCGGCTCTGAAACGGCCGGGACAAAGGGCAGCTTCCGTCACATCGGCCCCTTCTCCTGGCACCAACCCCTTCCCCTTGCACTGTCCCTCTCTCCTCGCACTGTCCCCTTCTTGCATCCTCCCCTTTTCCTTGGATCACCCCGCTCTCACCAGCCCCTTCTCCTTGCACTGTCCTCTCTCTGCATCCTCCCCCTCGTCTTGCCCTGTCCCCTTTCCTTGCACTGTCCCATCTTGTACTGTCCCCTTCTCCTTGCCACGTCCCCTTCTCCATTTCTCCTGGCATCATTCCCCCTTCCATGCACCATCCTCTTCTCCTGACATTGCCCCCTCTCCTGGCATCATCTCCTTCTCCTTGCACTGTCCCCCCTCTCTGCCTCATCTCCTTTCCTTCCACATCCCCCTTCTCCTTACACTGTCCCCCTCTCTTTGCACCATCCCCTTCTTAATTTTTGCTCCTCTCCTTTTATTGTCCCCTCTGTGCATCATCCCCTCCCCTTGCACTGTCCCCCCTCCTTCCATCATCCCCTTTTCTCTGCCTCATCCCCTCTCCTTGCACATCCCCCTTCTTGCACCGATCCCTTCTCTTTTCACCATCCCCTTCCTTCCAATGTCTCCCCCTCTTCTTGCTCCAGGTTTCACACCTGCCCAAATAAACCCTCCACCTGGATTCCTTCTCCCTCCAGCTCCAAGCCTGGCACAGACATGGAGAAAATCCACTTCCAGGAGCTGGTGCTGCCCAGCTGAGCACCCAGATGTCCCCATTGCTGCTTTCATCCTGCAGATCCCAGGCCCCTGGTGCTCATTTGCTTTGCATCCTTCAAGCAGCTTCCCACAGATCCCACTTTTGGCTCATCCCCCGCCCAGTGTCCATCCCAAAAACTTCTGGAAAACCTCTACCTCTGCCTAATCAGGGCCAAGCAATTAAAATTAAATCCTGGCTAATCCTTGCCCAGCTGAGGTGTCACCCTGGTTGCCCAACTCACAAAGCTCCCACCAGCTCTGCTCTCCAGGCGCGTTTTCCCTGCTGTGCTGGCTCCAAAATCCCTGGAGGAGAGGGATGCCAGTGCTGGGTGGGACATGTGAGCTGTGGGCAGAGCTGGTTACGGTGGAGATGCCACTGGCAGGGAGATGGATGGACCACGAGAGGAAGGTCCTCTACAAGGACCTGGGGGCTCTGTGAAGGTCCTGATCCCTGAGATATCCCAGCTCCCATCACCTTTGGGATAATTCGTGGGTGGGGGTGTGCGGGTGACCCCCACTCCCCCAAATCTTGCTCCCGTAAACAAGCCCTCACCGGAACACTTGCTGCCACTGTGGGGGTGTGTGTGTTTTTCCTCCTCCCCTTCCTCCTCCTTCTCCTGCAAAGATGAGCCCAAAAATTGCATAAATAATTTATTTTCACCCCCTCCCAGCCCAAGGGGTGCCCTTTATATGTCCTGTATATATTAGATATGGCCAGCTATGGTACAGTCGTATAATACACATGGAGAAAGGGCCCCATGGGGCCACTCAGCAGCTCTTTGTCCCAGTCTGTGCAGGTTCTGTCCCTGTGTCCTCCTGTCCATCCTCTGTCTCTGCTGGCAAGTCCTTGTCCTCCTCACCGCGATGGCTCTGCGAGTCAGGGCTCCCCTGAGGGGTGGCCAAACCCATTTTGGCCAGTTTGGCTTGTTGCTGCTCCAGGCTTTGTTTCCTCCACTTGATCCTGCGGTTTTGGAACCAGACTTTCACCTTGGAATCACAGAATCGTGGAATGATTACGTTTGGAAAAGACCTCGAAGACCACAGAGTCCAACCACTAACCCCTGTCCCCAAGTGCCACATCCACATGGGTCTGAACAATTCCAGAAAAAGTGTTTCCACTCATTCCCTCCCACTCAGCCTGGGGGTTCAGCAGACCACGACTCCATGGTCCATGGAGAAACCAAGTTTGAAAACCCTTCCTAAAGTGAGATGGAGAACTGCCCCCTGCACCCCAGGAGCTGGACCTGCCCGTGGTGGAGAAGGTCCAGCCTTAAGAGGGACACGAGTTCATGCCTCTTGCACAACCCTTTGCGCCTCAGTTTCCCCACCTGGGATCCTCCACCCTTTTAATCCAAACTCTCTGCAACCACCACCCCACAAAGCTCCTGCTCCAGGCTGAGGGACACGTCCCAGCTCCCACCCGTTGCCACAGAGGTTTGGGAGCCCCCCAGGCGGAGCCGGAGGGTGGTGGGGGTTACCTGCTCCTCGGTGAGGTGCAGGGAGGAGGCGAGCAGGCCCCGCTCCGTGCCCACCAGGTATTGCTGCCGCGCGAATTCCTTCTCCAGCCGGGCCAGCTGGTCACTGGTGAAGATGGTCCTGACCCGCTTGGCTTTGCCAGGCTTGGCTCTGAAGACAGGGGAGCAGCACTCGGAGATCAGGAAGCCTGAGGGTGATAGAGAGAGAGAGGGGGGAGGATGGAGAGGAGCTCTTGGACAGGGGTCCCATCTACAGCGGGGTCCCTCCATGGGAGATCCTTTCCTGGAGAGGCAGAAGGGATATTCCCACTTGGAGGTGTCCCCTTTAAAGATGTTGTTTCTGGAGAGGGTTCCCTATTTGGGGAGGTGCGAAAGGGCTCCCCATTTGATGAGGATCTCCCTAGAAAGGTGGAAACAGGTCCCTATTGGAGAGAATCCCTTTGGAGGGAGTTCTCATGAAGAGGTGGAAGAGAGGAAGTATCTTGCTGAGGATCTCCTTGGAGAGGTGGATACGGATCCTTCTTGGATATATTCCCCTTGGAGGCAGTCCCCATGAAGAGGTGGAAGGAGCTCCTCTAATTGGAGATGTCCCCTTTGAGGGTGTCCCAAGAGAGTTGGGCTTGGAATTCTCCTGGAAGAGTTCCCATTTCAGGGCATCTTCCCTTTGGAGAGGTGAAAGGAGATCCCCATTTGGAGATGTCCCCATGGGAGAGGTGGATTCATATCCTCTTTGGAGACATTCCCTTTGAAGGGGGTTCTCCTGAGGAGGTGGAAGGAGATGGACATTTAGAGATGTCCGCATGGGAGGCTATTTGGAGACATTCCCATGGGAGAGGTGGACAGGACCCTCTGGAAGTAGTCCCCTTGAGTGGGGTCCTCCATTTGGGCAGGTGGCCGAAGGAACCGCCTTGGAGTGATGGGACGAGGTCCCCATTTGGGGGTGTCTCCATGGGAGAGATGGACAAAGGTTCCCCCTGGGAGACCTCCCTTTGAGAGGGACTCCCTGGAAGGGGTGGCCAAGGGTCCCCTCTTGGGAAGCTGGAAAGTGGTCCCTATTTGGAAGTATCCACATGGGAGAGATGGACAAGGGTCCCCTGGGAGAGGTGACCAAAGGTTCACCTTTTTGGGGAGTGGGAAGGAGGTCCCCATTTAGGGGTGTTCCCTGGGAGAGGTGGATGTGGGTCCCCTTGGAAGAAGGGGTCCCGCTTTGGGGAGCAGGAAGGAGGTTCCCATTTAGGGGTGCCCCTCAGGAGAGGGGGGCGTGGGTCCCCCTGGGAGAAGGGAAGAGGTTCAAATTTGGGGATGTCCCCCTGGGAGAAGGAGTCCCCCTTTGAGGAGCAGGAAGGAGGTCCCAATCTGGGGACGTCCCCCTGGGAGAAGGGGTCCCCCTTTTGGAGAGCAGGAAGAAGGTCCCCATTTAGGGGTATCCCCCGGGAGAGGTGGATGTGGGTCCCTCTGGGAGAGGGGATCCCCTCTATAGAGAGCAGGAAGGAGGTTCCCATTTGGGGAGGTCCCCCTGGGAGAAGGGGTCCCCCTTTGGGGAGCATGAAGGAAGTTCCCATTAGGGTTGTCCTCCGAGAGAGGTGGATGTGGGTCCCTCTGGGAGAGGGGATCCCTGCTTGGGAAACAGGAAGGAAGTTCCCATTTAGGGGTGTCCCTCGGGAGAGGTGGATCTGGTTCCCGGGGGAGAAGGGATCCCCCTCTGGGGAGCAGGACGGAGGTTCCATTGGCGATGTGCCCCCGGGAGCAGCAGAGGGGGGTCCCCGTGCGGGGTTTGGGGTGGGGGGGCTGTACCTGTAGCCCCGAGCATGGCGGCCCATGCGGGGCTTCCCCCGCAGCAGTCGGTGCGGAGCGGAGGCNTGGTGAAGGAGCGGCCGGGGGTACCCGGGCTGGGGCTCGGAGTCGGCATCGCGGGGCCGCCCGGGGCAGCGCTGCCCGCCCGCCTTTATAGGGCCAGGGGGCACCGCGGGGGCGGAGGGGACGGGGCGGGGACCGGCGGCATCGCCCCTGCCCCGCCCGAGACCCCTCCGCGTCCCTCTGCCCTCCATGGGGTTGTC
>VZRE01004017.1:27888-45165 GCA_013396775.1 Cephalopterus ornatus | reverse complement strand
GCCGGCCGAGGGCGGCCCGGCCTGGCTGCCCACGCACGTCCAGGTGACGGTGGTGCGGGCCCGCGGGCTGCGCTGCAAGGGCGGCACCGGCAAAGGCAAAGCGGGCGGCAGCGACGCGTACACCGTGATCCAGCTGGGCCGCGAGAAGTACAGCACCTCGGTGGCCGAGAAGAGCGGCGGCAGCCCCGAGGGGCGGGGGGGAAGCGCCCTCCNGAGCTGCCCGCCGAGCCCGGGCCCCGCGCCGGGCTGGTGCTCACCGTGATGCACCGGGCGCTGGTGGGCATGGACCGCTTCCTGGGGCAGGCCGTGGTGCCCCTGGAGCCCGCCCGGCAGCGCGGGAGGGAGCCCGACGAGCGGTGAGTGCGGCCGGGGGGGCACAGCCCGGGGGGGTGTGGGGTCACTGGGTGGCCCTGGGTGGGTGTCATGGGGTCCCTGGGTACCCCAGGATGGGCGTCGTGGGCTCCTTGTGCACCCCAGGATGGGTGTCACGGGGTCCCCGTGCTTCCAGGATGGGCTCATGGAATCCCTGTGTACCCCAGGATGGGTGTCACGGGGTCCCTGTGTATCCCAGGGTGGTGTCACGGCATCCCTGGATGCCCCAGGATGGGCGTCGTGGGGTCCCTGTGTGCCCTGGGCGGGTGTTTTGGAGTCCCTGTGCTCCCCGGGATGGGCATCGTGGGGTCACTGGGTACGTCAGGGCGGGCATCTGGAGGCCACTTTGTGCCCTGGGATCATTGTGTGGCCCAGGATGGGCGTTGTGGGGTCCCTGGGTACCCCAAGATGGGTGTCCTGGGGTCCCAGTGTGCCCTAGGGTGGGTGCTGCAGGAGGAAGGGCAGCACAGGACCCATGGACACCCTGAGGAGAGTGTCACAGGGATTAGGGTGTGATGGGGTCCAGGGAAGGCCTTTCCAGGAGGTCATCCACCATCCATGGGCTGTGCATCCACCGGGAAGGGCGCCACAGGGTCCGTGGGGAGCCCGGGGAAGGGTGTCCCAGAGGGTGGGGTGGGGTCCGTGTGTCACCCAGGAAGGACACTGCAGGACACGGGGTGTCACAGGGCCCGTGGATGCTCCAGGAAGGACATTGTGGGGGATGTAGGACATCACGTGTGCTCCAGGAAGGATGTGGTGGAGGATGGGATGGCTCAGGGTCCCTCCATCCCCCCGTGGAAGGGAGACAAGACACTGCAGGATCCATCCTCCCCCTGGCCAGGGGGTCCCAGGGGACGGGATGCCCCGAGGTCCCTCTGCATCCCATGGGGGTTTTCCGGGGATCTGTCACTGCTGGGAAGCCGTGGCACAGCTGCAGGTCGTGGTTTGTCCCCTGATGGCTGTGGTGGCTTTGCAGCCCACCCTGCTCAGTGGGGACATTGGTGTCACCCCCCAATTTGGGGGTCTGAACCCCAGCCCTGTGCTCCTCCAGCATAAATCCCTGTTTGTGTGTGAATTCCTCATCTTCCTCCTTCCCCCAGAAGGATTTAAAACAATCATAATGTTTCCGAGCCTCTGCCAAGCACAGAAATGCAGGAATGTGGCCAAAATTCCTTTAGGGAGGAAGTTTTTGGGGGCTTTGTTCCACGCAGACCTGGCTGGGCTGTGCCTCCGGGAGTGTCCCCCCTGCTCCCTGGCCCCCTGGATCCCGGGAATTCAGCTGGATTGCTGCCCGAAGCTGCGGGCTTTGAAGAGGGACCTCCCTCACCCCCCTACCCAGGGCAGCGGAGGGAGTGGGATTAGAGTGAAAAGGGGCTGGAAAAACTTTTCCCGTGGAGAAAGGCGGCTCCACAGCCCTTGGAGATTCCTGGTTTGGCCTAAAATGGGAGCGTGGGGAAGGAGGAGCAGTGACTAACCCGGGAGATGGTGTCTGGGTGTTTCCCCCTCCTCCGGCGTTTATTTTGCTTTCCTTAGCAAAACGCCCGGAGAACGGGCGGTGCTGGGGCTGGATCGGGATTCTTGGAGCCTAATTGAAACCAGGATGACTTCGGGGAGAGCCACGGCCTGGCGGGAGAGACAAGTGGTTCTGGCACAGGGAGATGTGGAATAACTCTCCGTCCTTCCTGTGGTTTTGGGAATGGAGCTGGGACAGGAGCTGGGAGCTCGAGGAAAGCCACACTCCTGGTGGGAAAAGTTTATGGAGCTGTGCAAAGCAGGGGCCCCAAGGTTTGGGAGGCTGAGCCCGTGGTCTCGTCTCAAAGGTCTCCAAGGGCGTCAGGGGCTGTTAATCCCATGGGAGCAATGTCCAGCGAGGCTGGACACGGTGTCACAGCTCCTGGTTATCCTGCATTGGATATTCCTGGTGGATCTGGGCCGTGAGGTTGGAGATTCCCAGGAATTTTGAGAAGGCTCCAAGGAGACCTTCCAGCACATTCTAGTTCCCGAAGAGAGCTGGAGAGGGACTTTGGACAAGGGACGGAGGGACAGGACACAGGGAATGGCTTCCCACTGCCAGAGGGCAGGGCTAGATTAGGATATTGGGAAGGAATTTCTGGCTGTGAGGGTGGTGAGGTCCTGGCACAGGTTGCCCAGATTCCTGGAAGTGTCCAAAGCCAGATTGGACAAGATTTGGAGCAACCTGGGCTAGTGGGAGGTATCCCTGCCCATGGCAGGGGGCTGGAACTGGATGATCTTTACGGTCCCTTCCAAACCAACCCATTCCATGATTCTCCGATTTGCTCTCTGTGTCCCTCCCTTCCTGTAGCTTTGCTTGCATAAGGAAAATTTACTTCCCCTTGCAGGATTCAGGATCACAAGAGCTTTGAAGGCTCTTTATCTTCACCCTTGGCCCCCGAGGATGGAAGCGAGCTTGGGAAACACGGAGAGCTCTCAGCCTGTGCCTGGAGCATCTCCGCTCGCTCCAAGCCCAGAGCTGGAAGGTGTCCCCAGGGCAGGTGACAGCACTGCAGCCTGGAAGAGGCTGCACTTTTTTTGTTTTTGGAGAGGACTCCCAAGGGCTGGAGCTTGTCCAGCCAGGTGGGAGAAGGATCGCGGGGAGCTCGAGGGGAGTCCGGGAGCCACCGGAGCTTCCAACCGGCTCCTGACGCCTGGTGGGGCCCCCATTGCAAACAACTTTTGTTTAGGAGGAAATTTTTAGTCCCAGACTAAAAAGGAGCAAAACAAACAGAGGCTCCCACCCTCCTGGCCCAGGCCTGTGCCCCGGAGATAACCGGAGGGGTGGGAGTTGGGGCTGTGCCACGCGCTGCTTTTTGGGATCCCACCTCCGGCCCTCGCTCCCGGGCACAAACCCCCTGCCAGCTGGGATGGGATCCTGCCTAAAAAAGGCCTCCATTGTCAGCGTGTTGACCTTGCTCTTGTTTTCCTGCCGATTTTTATTGCATGGAAACTCCACCGGTGGATAATTATGATCCTTGTTTTCGGCTCGGTGGAAAATGTTCCGTCAAAACTTGGCCTCTTCTCCCGGAGCGCGCCGGTGGCCGGGGGTGTTGATGAGCTGCTTTGTCTAGCTCAGTCTCGGTCATTTCAGTGTTTTGCCGGAAGAAAATCAACTCCTGGAGTTGCACAAGAGCAGCCTGAGAGCTCCCATGGCCTTTTTGGGCATCCCAAGGCTTGTCCCACGCTCCGGCAGCTCCAGGGATTGGGCTTGGCAGGCAGAGCAGGCGCTGAGGATTCAGTCATTTCTCCCTTTCCACTTGAGCTTTCCCACATCCAAAAAAACCTTTGCCCAGGCAGGATGCTCCTGGTCCTCACCTCCCCCTCCCAGGACCTGGTCCCTGCAGCTCTCTATGCTGCCTCATCTTTTGGGAAGTCAAAAAAACATGGAAGGTGGTGATTCCCTCCCAAAGCAGGGCCCATCCCAGAAGAAGAGGGATTTTTGGGCTACTCACAAGGCAGCTGTTGCTTCTGCTGCCTGACATCCAGGAAATGCCCTTGGAGTCCCCCACGGGGGCTCCTCCTGCTTTCCCTGTGGTGTGACAGTGAGACAGGGAGTGTCACCTCCATATCCACAACATCAGCAGGAATTTGGGAAGGCTGGAAGTGCATCCAGCAAAAAACAAGCTTCCGTCTGACCCCCGTCAGGCTGTGTTTTCATGAAGTCATGGAATGGTTTGGGTTGGAAGGGACCTTAAAGATCATCCAGTTCCACCCCCTGCCATGGGCAGGGACACCTCCCACTAGCCCAGGTGGCTCCAACCTGCCCTTGGACACTTCCAGGGATCCAGGGGCAGCCACAGCTTCTCTGGGCAACCTGTACCAGGGCCTCCCCACCTTCACAGCCAGCAATTCCTTCCCAATATCCCATCTCTCCCTGCCCTCTGGCAGTGAGAAGCCATTCCCCCTTGTCCTGTCCCTCCATCCCTTGTTCCCAGTCCCTCTCCAAGGCACTTGGAGACCTTTTCCTGTTGGCCCAGGTGTAGCATCCCTTGGGTGGGGGCTCAGTGTTGAGGGGGGCAGGAGGTACCTGGAAACACCTGCAGGGTTGGACCTCGGATCTCACTGCGTGGGGACCCAAAATAGCCTTGATTTTACTGCATGGGCTGTGGTGGGGAGGAGCAGTGGGCATCCAAGGCTTCCTGGGCTGGCTGAAGAAAACCCTGTCATTCCTTCCTCTCTCCCTCTTGGAAATCATCATCTTTTCAACATTTGCCTCCTGTCCCTAAGACCGCCCAGCCCCTTGGAAACGGGAAAGGATAACGCTGTGAGTCTGCTGGCCGCGCAAACCCCAGGCTGCTGGAGCAGAATCCGGGGCTTTCCAGCACTGGGATCTCGTGTAGAAGGGGATGATAAGTGTGGCAGGAGTCCCGATTCCTGGCTCTGGTGTTTTCCTGCAGTGCCTTGCAGTTGCTCTCTGGCTGCTGGCTCGGATGGGGAGCGACGGCAGCGCGTGGCCGTCGGTGTCTCTGCGACGGGGAAGTTGACTTGGGAAGTTGTTCCCCCTGCAAAATTAGCTCAGCTCCGAGTTCCCTAAAGCCCTTCCGTGCTTCACTTCCCTTTACTTGTTCCTGTTCCTCCCCAGCTGTGGAGGGGGAGCTTGGAGGGGCCTGGGCTTTGTGTGGAGCTGCAGCATCTCCACCCTGGCAGCAGGAATGGGACAACCTCCTGCTCCATCAGCAAAGGAACTTCTCTCTGGGTGCTAAACTTCTCCAGCCGAGGTCCTTTTCCTGCTCCATGCCTTGATGGAGCTCTTTTGGGGTGAGGCTCAGTGGAAAAGGGACAGGGAATTCCTTGGGTTTGGGGGGAAGATGCCATGGAGGCGGGCCAAGACGGCAGGGAAGGAGTTTGTGAGTCCCATCACTACCTGGAGCTCTGTGTCTTGTCATGAAAAGGGAGAAGCAGCTGGAGGGAAGGAAAGGGCTGATCCAGAGGCACATCCAGGGCAGATCTGGGAAGTCAGTAACGGGTGCTGTCCATCTGCTCAGCAGTATTGGGACTTTGGAGGCTCCAAGACTTCCTCAAGAGCAAGGGATGGTCCCCAAACCCCTGCCAGGGCTCCCTCACCAGGCACTTTTCCCTCCCCCTCTCCGGTGGGACCCGTCACATCCCCTCCTTGCTGTGGCAAATGCTTTCCCTGGCGCTGTCCTTGTCTTTTCCCAGGGATAGATCCACTCCAATCTCCTCCTCCAGCCCCTCTGGACCTCTCTTTCAGCCGTGCTGTGCTTGTGGCCACCTCCCTCCCTCATCAAATTAAAATCAGGAGCTCATTAGCAGCGGAGCCCTGCGGGCTCTCGGAGGCTGTGGCATCTCTGGGATGCGGTGGTGTTGTCATTCCCATCTCTGGGATGGGATGCTTGTTGTCATTCCCATTGTGGCTTTGACTCCTCCTGCATCTCCCAGGGGAGACTTTCACACCCTTTTCTGCCCCCAGCCAGGCACCAGCCGAGGCCAAAGCACTGCAGTTGTGTCCTTGGCACGTCTGTCCTTAAGCCGAGGAGAGGAAGAGCCCTTGCAGGGGGCGGGGAGGAAATTGCTGCTCCGCGATGGATTCGGGATGGAAAGTTTTAATCCAAGGGCAAGGAGCCCTTCTCCCCAAGGGATGCCATCAGAGGTGCCCAGCGGGGCTGGTGAAGGTCTTGGAGGTGGCCCAGGAGCAGCAGGGAGTTCCTTGGAGGCCCTGAGCTGTGAGGAAACCCGTGTTTTGGGGCTGAAAACGCAGCTTTGGGGGAGGTTGTTGTGTCTCCTCCGAGCCAGGAAACTCCCTGGAGTGTCGAAATCAGGGGGAGGAGAAGGTCAGTGCTGCCAAAAATCAGGTCAGGATGCTCTGTGTGCTGTGGGAGGGCAGCCAGGCCTCAGGATAAGGTCTTAGGTGGCCCACCGGTCCCAGGCAAGCATTTCCCCCCGCTTGTGACCCCAAGGTGCTTCACAGGGCTTAGTTTTCCTCCTACCTGCGCAATTAATCCCATTTTCACCCATTTCCAGTGCTGCTTTAAGGAGTTTAAGGCCCTTGCTCTATCCTGCTGAGTAAACTCTGATTTTCTTGTTTTTTAAAAGGTATTTGAGTGGTTTGATCCCAAGTCGGGCATGTTGGGTTCGGTCTGTCGGTGGCCTGTCGGCCTCTGTCATCTTAAAACCCAAAAAGCTGCAGGTTCAGGCCTTTTTTCCTCTGTTTCACACTAATATTCAGGGCCCTGATTTCCTCCAGCTGCAGAAAAACCTTCAGCCAGCTGGGAAAACACCTCGGTCCTGTCGGAACAAAGCTCCGGACGCTGAGGGGGGAACCAGTGCTGTTACATGTGCTGAGTTCAGCTGGTGCTTCAGGAGTCTCCAAGGGGATTCCCTCCCTTCCCTACTGGCAGAGTGCCAGTCTTTGGTGACCAGGAAGGCAGCGTGGGCTCTGCTCTCTGCCCCTCTTGCCCTCCGAGGGGTGGCTCAAAAGCAGGAGAGGAGTTTTTGGGGGGGATGCTCTTTGGGATTCCCAAGGGAATCTTCTCAGGGGTAGAGGAGTCCGGGAAAAACCTGGCATCCTCTCCACACGTGGTGTGTCAGGTGAAAATGGCCTTCAAGCCTTCGCTGCTGGGCCTCTTCCCACCCTGGGGCTTGTTGGAGCCTGCTCTTGGCCCAGGTGTGCACATTCCTGCCCTGGGAATGTGCTTGCTCTGGCTGAGGCTTGGCTGGGACACGGGGTTTGGGAGCTCCATCCCTGGAGCAGCATCCCACGGATCCAAGTGTCTAACCAGCTGCTGGACTCAAAATTCATTCCTTTTTTCCCTTTTTCCCCCTTTTCTGTGTGTGTGGCTCATTCCCGAGAGCGGGTTGATGCGACGGATGAACGATCCATGTGTGACCTGTTGCCGGAGCGGGTGTAGCCGGTATTTTAAGCTCCTTGGAGCCCTTGGGGTTGGTGTCCCTTTGGAGAGCCGGCATTCCCAAGCCTCCCATTGCCTCGGGGAAGCGAGTTCTCCATACAAACCCTGCCGTGATGCTTTTCCCAGCTGGAAGTAGGAAAGGATTCGCAGCAGAAACGTGTTTCTCCTGCCCATCCCGTGCACATTGAGGTGCTCCAGGGGAACCTGCGGAGCAGCTCCTTGTGCTTTGCAGTCCTGCAAAGTCAGCTCCGGGCTTGGCTTTTTTTTTAACCTTGGAGTCTCGTGCAGCAGGTCACTGGATCACCAGCTCTGCCTCCTCTGCCATCCTCACACAGGGACCTTGTCCCCCTGTCTTGAAGTTCACGTCACTTGGTGACCACGAATGTGGTTTATTGGCTTGTTGGCAGCTGGGAAAACATGGGAAAAATACAACCCTTGGATGCTCTGGAGTGGATAAATGCAGCTGGAGTGATCTCCTCCTGAGTCCTGCTAGTATTATTTATAAATATTCCGTGCTCCATTTTACAGCTCCTTAAATCTTCCCTCTTCCCACCTGCCCATCCTGTGCTGGAGAGAGGAAAACCCTCGGATTTTCTCAGCCCAGGGTGGTTTGAGATGAAGTTACCGCCCGTGTTCTCGTGTCCTGGTGGCTGAGAGCTCTTCTCCATCCCTGGTGTCTGTCCTGATCCAAAAATTGTCCCCCTCTGTGCCATCACATCCCCCTGTTTGCCTCTGCCAGCCGGCACAGAGGCTGTAGGGACGGATTTGGGAACAGTGGGGTGGTTGGAAAGCGTCCTCTGCCTCCTTGGTGTACAGGGACAAGGAATCAACTCCTCCGGGGGCTCTGTGGGTCCCCCCAGTCCCTCCATAGCCAAGGAGGCAGTCCTGTGGGGCATTCCATGCAGGAATGAGGATGCTCAGGCCCTTGCCAGGATGGACCTTGTCCTTGGAGCACTGAGGTGCTGCAGGATCCGTGCAGCAGACATGCCATGAGCTTGGACACGAGCAGGGCTGGGGTTATTCCTGGTTTTCAGGCCGTTCCCTGTCCCTGAGTCCCGCTGGAGTGACAATATCTCTGTTCCTGGCCCGTGAGTCATGGGATGAGCCTTTCAGCAGGGCGTGGATGCAAGTGGGAGTCGCTGATGGGGTCTTCTCCCCTGGGTTCCTGGTTGTCCCCGTGGTGCTCCCACATCACAACACTGGGCTACATCCTCTTCCACCCCTCACCACGCACAGCTCCTGCTCTGCCTTCCTGAGGAATTCCATTTAGGCAGCCCCTCTGGAGCTGGCCGTGTCAAAGCTGGAGCGCGTTAGAGGGGCAGGGCTGAGCTGTTTCATCGAGTTGTGTAACGAGCTCGGGGAGGGGGATTGGTTTCTCCAAGTTCTGTTTTCGAGCACTTCTCGGAAGGACGGAGACATGAACTTCCCACCTCAGCTGCTCCGTCCGCAGGGGGGATCGGCCCTGTGTTTGTTTTCCAGCTGTGCTTTCAGCAGCTCCCAGGGCTCACCTGGCAAAACCAGCCCTCCAAAACCAACACGAAAACCGACGCTGCGGAAAAGCTGCCGGTGGGGGAAGGAACACGGAGGCAGACAAAAAAAACCCACAAAAGTCCCCAGGGTTGGGTTGTTTTCCACCCTGTTCTTCCCCTTCCCAGGCAGGTGAGCTCCAGCTCTTGGCTCTCCAAAATCCTCTTTGCTGAGCTCTCGAGGGGGTTGTGCCAAGAGGAGCCAACGTTCCTGTTTTCCCTGGATCACCTTTTCTGTGCTCTGAGCTGCTCTGTCACTGTAACAGCCCAAATAATCCTTAATTTAAGACTTGGGGCTCTTCTCTCCACCTCCAGCCAGGCTGACCTTGTTGCAGGGATGAATCAGCAGTAAATGTCAGCCTGGTGTGGTCCGGAAAGAGGCTTTGGCTCTGTGTTGGGATGTGTCTGTCCCCAAAGTGTAATTCAGGCAGATGAGTTGGGCAGGGCAGGAGAATTCCTGCTCAGTTGGAGGCAAACCTCGACCACCCTGACAGTGCTCAGTGGTTTTGGGAGGCTTTTGGGAAGCACCTGATGGTTGAAGTGCTCCAGAAACACTCTGGCTGTGCATCCCTAAGGGACTTAATTTCCCAAGGAAGAGCTGGGTGAAGCCAGTGTCCACTGGTATTCCCAAACCAGTGAAATGAGCTTGGATCACTCCAGGCTTCTGGGATGCTGATTCATGAAGCTGCTGATGGGCTGGAAGCCTTGGCTTTGTGCTTGGTTTTGTGCTGAGGGAGTTGTTTGATCAGGAGAAGGGTGTGGAAGGGAGGTGATGGAAAACCTCAGATCATGGCCAGCGTTGTTGTTCCGTTGGGACTGGCTCTGAGTCCTGGTCATCCCAGCAGCTTGTCCTCCCATCCCAGGAGGTTTTGGGGTTGGCTCTGTGTCCTGGTCATCCCAGCAGCTTGTCCTCCCGTCCCAGGAGTTTTTGGGGTTGGCTCTTTGTCCTGGTCATCCCAGCAGCTTGTCCTCCCATCCCAGGAGGTTTTGGGGTTGGCTCTGTGTCCTGGTCATCCCAGCAGCTTGTCCTCCCATCCCAGGAGGTTTTGGGGTTGGCTCTTTGTCCTGGTCATCCCAGCAGCTTGTCCTCCCATCCCAGGAGGTTTTGGGGTTGGCTCTGTGTCCTGGTCATCCCAGCAGCTTGTCCTCCCGTCCCAGGAGGTTTTGGGGTTGGCTCTTTGTCCTGGTCATCCCAGCAGCTTGTCCTCCCATCCCAGGAGGTTTTGGGGTTGGCTCTGTGTCCTGGTCATCCCAGCAGCTTGTCCTCCCATCCCAGGAGGTTTTGGGGTTGGCTCTGTGTCCTGGTCATCCCAGCAGCTTGTCCTCCCATCCCAGGAGGTTTTGGGGTTGGCTCTGTGTCCTGGTCATCCCAGGAGCTTGTCCTCCCATCCCAGGAGGTTTTGGGGTTGGCTCTGTGTCCTGGTCATCCCAGCAGCTTGTCCTCCCATCCCAGGAGGTTTTGGGGTTGTCTCAAACCCAAAGGAATATTCTCATTGACAGGGAGAAAATCATGCCCAAGCAATTCCATACCCAGCAGAAGGTTCCAAGGAGTGGGGTGTCCCTGTGCTCCCCATAAACTGTCACCTGCAGCCCAAGGGAGGACAAAGAACAAGGAAAAGAGGATGGTGCTGACCCTGAGCAAATCCATCCTGCCCTCATCCCTCCTTAGCAAACATCCCTACGCTCCTGTTTCCACTCCGGGGTGTTTTTTTCCCTTTGCTCAGCACTGGCCGCCTTTCCGGTCCGGGATGCTGCTGGAGGATGAAGGGGGAAGCACGTGTTTTTTGGGAAGCTGGAGATCCAGCAGCGCTCCGTGTGCAGCTCCCCCGTGCCTCCAACTGATCCTGGCAACAGCAAATGTAAAAATAGACGCCGGGTGCCTTCTCCCAAACGTGCCTTTTGGCAGCCGCTCCCTTTGAGTCTCCGTGGAAATGAGTGGGAGGAAGGAGGAAAGGGATTCACTCCGAGTGTCTGGAGGCAGTTGGGATGTGCTGATTAACCAGGGTGACCTAAATGAGTGAGCACAGCCACGGGGTGGGGGCTGGGGAGGCCTCTGCCACACACGGGTGCTCACATTCCGTGTCCCAGCTTCCAAACCCTTTGGAGCACCTCCTGCTTCCCAGGATCTGCCCCGGAGCTCGCAGGGGCCTCCGGGTGCTTCCCGTTTTGAGGAGTTCTCTCTTTGAGGTTTCCTCTCCCGGCCTTACCCCCTGTGATGGGGTGAGTTGTTGTTTCCTTCCCCCTCAGCCATCCCTGGGGCCTGGGGGGCTCTCCAGCCCCTTCCCTGCCACAGCATCCATGGAAAACGGATCCTGGGATCCCCCATTTTGGGGGATCCACCTCCAACGAAGTGCAACACTGCACCGAGATGCTGGATCCATGGAGCGTCAGAGGGAAAAATACACATTTTTTTTTAGGAAAAGCTAATTTCCTGAGCCTGTGGCTTGTGTCTCCAGGCTGAATTCCCTGGATGTGTCCCATTGGAGATGTCCCTGAGCACACCTGGTTCTCCACATGTCCAGGGCTGAGGTGTCTCAGCAGGAGCATCACTGATGATCCAGCAGTAGATCGTGGGGGGAAGGAGCAGTTCTCATCAGAGCAGAAGGATGTGGATATGGGACCAGCAGGCTGGGAAGCGGCTGGATTCATCCTCTGGGATGCCCATTTCCAGCTGTAGGGAGCAAGGGAATGAGCACTGACTCCTTAGGTAGGAGCAATCCTGCCCCCCATCACCAGCAGCTCTGGCTCTGGGACAAGACAGCCAGTTTAATTTAATTTTAATCCAATTTTAATTTAATTTTTTGAACTAGCAAAGCCCATGTCGGGCTGTGCCCCCTCCAAACCTCGCTAAGAACCCTCGGAGCAGGTGGCTGGAGATGAGTGTCTTATCCAGGATGTGCTGTGCAGTGAGGAGCTGGATCCAAGCTGCTGCCACCTTCCTCAGGAGAGGCCTCCAGAACACCCCCAAGAAGCAGATCCTTGTGGTCCCATATCCCTGGTGCTGGATGTGCTTGGCACAGCTTCCTCCCTCTCCCCGTGCTCCTCCGGCACCTCTTCCAGAGTCTGATTGACGTAACCCAGTTCTGCTATTTCAAGCCTGGAGCAGGGGTTTTGTGGGCAGAACTGGTTTGTTTTTCCAGGTGTATCCTCTATTCCCATAAAAGAGGTCGTGTCCGCCTTCAAAACGTGACCTTGGGCGGCCCCAATCCAGAAACCCCCACCCAGGGAAGAAATATGGGAAACCAAGGGGGTTAATAGTGAAATTATGCCGTGGAATTTTGAGTTTTAGCTGGGCTGGGACTTGCAGCCCTCCCTAAGCCCAGGCAGTGTTTGCACCTCCCGTTTCCACTGGAACTGATTCATAAAACCCCGGAAAAACACAACATGGAACGACTTAATCCTCCCAAACACTCGTCTGGTGCCACAAACTTAGAGCTGAGCCTAAAAATAGCCCCGTTGCCTGTTGGAGGTGTAGTCCTGACTGTTTGCCGACTGGGGATGAGGTCTTGGGATCCAAAAATACCTCCTTAATCCCACGCCAGCATGAGCAGGGGCTTTTCCTCGAACAGATGCTTTCTGGAGCAGGTCAGGCCGAGCCCCCCAAATTCCTTTTAATGCCCACAGGATTGGAAGGGATGGGATGGGAGATGCTGTTTCATCCCTGGAAGCTTGTGCCTTTCCTTGTGTTAATTCACCCAGATTCTTCCTATTTTTTTTTTTTCCCCCCATGGGATGACGTAAGGTATAAAAACTACTTTCAGGAGTTTTTTTTTTTTGTTTTTCCTGCGAGGTAATTCAGCCCCCAAATCTCTCCTTTCCCAGCTGCCAGGCTGCTCCAGCCCTTCCCTCTTGAACTCCTTCCAGCTCTTGAATTAAACTAAACAATATTGGATGTTCCAGGCAGCTTTTTCCCCTCCAATCCTACGGGAAGTGTCCTCTTGACTCACCTGCTCCTACTCCCTGGCAGTGGATTGGCCCATTCCGGTGTCATTTTGCTGCTGGTGTTTTGCTCTAAGGGGTTAATGCTGCTTTTTTTTCCATGGATTTTTTTTTTTTTCCCTGCCTGCCTGGATATTTTCAAGCTCAGAGCCTGGGTATTGAAAACTGTGCAGTGGGAATCCTGTGGGGTGGGATAAGGGAGTGGTGGGAACAGGAATGGATTCACTGGGGATTTAATTCTCTCTGTGTTCCCAGCAAGGTTCCAGGCTCTGTCCTTCCTGCATTTTGAATTTCTTGGTGAAGGACCTTGTGCACTTGGAACATCTATCAGGGAATTAGGGAATTGTGCCCCATTCATAGAATGGTTTGGGTTGGAAGAGACCTTAAAGGTCATCTTATTCCACCGCCCTGCCATGGGCAGGGACACCTTCCACTAGACCAGGTTGCTCCAAACCCCATCCAGCCTGTTCTTGGACAATTCCAGGGAATGGTGTAGCCTTCCCAGGCTTCCCAGCTCCTCCCTTCATCCAGGATGTGATAATTTCCCCGGCAGCAATTCAGAAACTTCTAGAGAACACAATTATACTTCTCTCCTTGCCCTGGTGATTTCAGCCTGGTCACACCCACCTCCATCCCAGCACATTTTCCTTCCCTATTTTTTTTTCTGCTCAGTGATTTCGCTCTCCAAGTGGATGTAAAACACCACTGGGACATTTATTATCTGGGAAATTGTTAACCCAGGTCCACAAATGTCTTCCAGCTCCCATTGCTGTGTCTTTCAGCCAGGAAGGATGACACAGAGAAATAGGGTCTGAACCTACAGATATCCTTGGGCCTTTTAAGGGGAATTTTAATCATAAATTCATCTTTCAATACTTTGATTTGGGAGGGAGCAGAGCTCCCAGGGCAGTGGCTGTGCTGGAGACCTCCTCATCCTGCTGCAGCTGCCCTGGGAAGCAGCACCTGGAATGGGGGCAGAAAGATGGAGCATCCTGTGGGAGAAGGGAGCAAAGGACCACTGGGTTAGCAGCGATTTTTGGGAAGAAACTGTTCCCTCACGGCCTATGTTTGATGCTGCCCCATCTGACCATGGAAATGGAGAACTAGAAGGTGGCTCTGGGCATGTCTTGCTGTGGTGTCCTCTCTCCCACCTCTCATTCCCACTGGCAGGAAGCAAGACCCCTCTCCCAGAGGTTGCTCCGTGCCCTTCCCATGGAAGGATTGGGACCTAAATGGAGGTTAGGATTATTTTTGCCTTGTGCAGTGGATGGTTTGGAGGCTTTTCCCATGTTCCTGCCATGGAAAGCTCTGGAGCTTAGTCTGTGTTACGGGTTTTGTGTGGGGCAGGACAGCGGGAAGCATCCCCGAGATCCCGCTGTGGAGTCAGTGGGAGCTTCTGAGCTGGTGGACATGGCCGGTATCTCCTTCTGGAGCTCTCACCAGGCAGGAGAATTCCATCAGCCGGCTGTGGGAATGCAGATATTTCCCAAAAATCAGTAACCTGGGTAGACTTGGGTTGGGTAGGTGCTTCACAGAAGGTTCTCCTCCCCACAAAGAACTCCTGGGATTCGCTGTCCTCGAAGCCCTTGATGCAGGGACGCTCTGAGTCAAACTTGAGCGCCTTTGTTTCGGGTGAGACACAGAAGGTCTGCCAGGAAGTTATTTTGATGGATGTTGTGTGGAGCCGTTGGCATTCCGGGTCTGTCTGTGCCTGGAAGGATTTGTTGAGTCACCGGCTCTGGAATATTTAAACCACGAGCACCAAGCGCCGTCGTCTTTGTTTCCTCTCAAACTCGAGCTCCCAGCAACCTGACAGGTGACCCTACAAAAATTGGGCCAATGGTAGCTTTCCCTGGAAAAGCACCAAGGTGGTGTTTTCCAGGTTGTTTGGTGGAAGGACAGTGTTTAGGATGAGGGCAGGGATGGGGATGGAGCTCTTACAATGCCACGGTGGTTGAGGGGTGTCTCTGGCTCGGGTTTTGGGTGATACCTGGGACTCTTAGAACAGGATCATGGAATCATTAAGGTTGGAAAAGCCCTCCAAGACCATGGAGTTCAACCTGGGACTGATTCCCACCTTGTCCCCCAGCCCAGAGCACTGAGTGCCACGTCCAGTCATTCCTTGGACACCTCCAGGGATGGGGACTCCAAACCTCCCTGGGCAGCCCCTGCCAATGTTTAACAACCCTCTCCATGAAGAAACCCGTGCTAGATGCACTGGTACCTTCTCCCACCCCAGCAGCATCTTCTCCAAAGTTTTCCTGGCTTGTGACTCTTGGAAGTGACAGAGGCACCTTTCCTTTTCTTTCCTCTCTGGCTCCAGGTGGCACAAGCTGCACTCCAAGGCCGGGAAGAAGGAGAAGGAGCGGGGTGAGATCCTGGTGAGCATCCAGTTCACACGGAACAACCTCACGGCCAGCATGTTCGACCTGTCCATGAAGGATAAACCGCGGTCACCCTTCGGGAAGCTGAAGGACAAGGTGACAGGCAAGAAGAAATACGACCTGGAGTCAGCCTCTGCCATCATCCCCAGCAGCCTGGGTGCCCTGGATGTGGAGGATGACTATGAAATGGGGGGCAAGAAGGCCAAAGTCAAGGGCTTTTTCCTGAAGAACAAGCTGCGCAAGTCATCCCTGACGCAATCCAACACTTCCCTGGGATCCGACAGCACCATCTCCTCTGCCAGCCTGAGCTTGGCAGCAAATGTTCCTGAGGTAACCAAATCCCCGAGCAGACACAGCAGTCTGTCCATGGAGCGCTCTGGTAAGAGGATCATGGATAATCCCTCCCACTTTTTTTTTTTTCCCCCCTTCTCTTTTTTTTTTTCCTTTGTAAAGGACCGTTGGGACTTTCTTGCAAACCTGTTAACTGATTACTGACCTAGTCATAGAATCGTAGGAACATGGAATTATTTGGGTTGGAAAAGCCCTCTGAGACCGTCGAGTCCAACATTCCCCAGCACTGCCAAGGCCACCACTGATCCGTGTCCCCAAGGGCCAGATCCACAGGGCTTTTAAATCCCTCCAGGGATGGGGACTCCACCACTGCCCTGGGCAGCTGTGCCGGGGATGGACAACCATGACAAAATTTTCCCCTATGTTCAACCTAAACCCACCCTGGCACAGCTGGAGGCCGTTCCCTCTCCTCCTGTTCCTTGTTCCCTGGGAGCAGAGCCCGACCCCCCCCGGCTCCCCCCTCCTGTCAGGGAGTTACAGAGCCAGAAGGTCCCCCCGAGCCTCCTTTTCTCCTGGCTAAGAACCCATGTCCTGCAAAAACCCTCTGAGATCTACATTCTGCTTTTTGTCCTTGGCAGAACGGGGAGAAACATCCAAGACTTTGCTTTTCCGTGCCTGACTCCCGTCGATGCTCCCCGTCCTTCCCGCAGCGCCACGAGCTCCCGGGATACGGGAGGGTTCCTCAGGACTGTTTCTTCTCACCCCTCAAAGCAGGGCACTGGCACTGTAAGGCCCAGGGGAGGGCTGGGGGAAGCTGCTGCTGCCCTGCACTGGGTCACTGGTCTAACGAGCCGCCTCCGGCTTGGAGGCAAAGCCGGAGCAGTGCCCAGTTCCCGGTGATTAAAACAATCCGAGCTCTTGGCGCCCGGAGAGCGGCGATTTACAAACAAAAAAGGCCCTTGTAAGGAATTAATTCTCGCCGTCCCTTGAAGACGAAATATGTAATTAGGTGGTTTAATTGGCTGGACGCAGCCAATTCCCGGATTGGGTGGGAGTCCCCGGGTACGTGCTGGTGGAGCCGTGGGATGCCGGGGGGGTTTCTGCTGGATGACGTTCCCACATGTCGTGTCCATGGCTGGAGAGCGAGTGGAGACACCACTCTAATCCCGTCGTCCTTTGTGATGAAACTGCCATCTCATGCCAGTTCCCGTGGCAGGGGGTTGGGACTAGATAATCTATGAGGTCTTTTCCAACCCAAACCATTCCGTGATTCTATGAAGGAAACGTCTCCAGCCAGGAGGGGAGAGCAGCTGCGTGTCACCTCAGTCCAGGCAGTCCCTGTCTCCGGGTTCTCCACGATTTTTAACCCCAAAAGTCTGCAGTATCCACAAGGTCTTAGGATCATGGGAAAGACCTTTAAGATCCTCAAGTCCAGCCCTCCAGGCAGTTGGGAGGGAGCTGAAGGCACTGGATTCTCCTGGCTTGTCACACCTGGCGGGTCGGAGCAGAGCTCACGGCCTTGTCAGCTCCCATTCCTGCAAACTCCAGAGTCACACAGAAGCATTAAACCCTCTAAGTAGCTTCTGGGGAGTTTTTTGCATTTATTATCCATCTCAGATCCTCTCAGATCCTCTCAGACAAGGGGTTTATCATGTTACAGAGTCTCCTCTCCAGGTCCTGCAGTGGGAGTTGATGTGCTCAGGGAGAATACTGTGTATCCTGTATCCCCACTCAGTCGTGTCCCGGGCTTTGCATTTCAAATTTAATTATAATCCAGTGGAACCCGGGAGCTGGGATGATTTCAAGGCTCTCTTTAGTGTTTGCAGGTAGGAGACAACGCTGCTTGTCACGTCCTCACCTCTTGTTTTGTGTTCAATCCCA
>VZRE01004017.1:366-27824 GCA_013396775.1 Cephalopterus ornatus | reverse complement strand
CCGTCTCCCAAGCCGACCCACAAGAGAGCGTTCAGCGACGACGTCTCCCAGGTCAGCCCGGTCCTGGAGCCCAAAGCAATCCAAAGCCCGAAGCCAAAGAACGATCCCGTGTCCCGTTCTTCCCTCTGCATCAACGGGAGCCACGTTTACAGCGACGAGCCCGCGCCAAAGAGCCCCGCGCTGGTCCCGCCTGGCTCTGCCCCGCTGCCCGTGCCCGCCGTGCCCAGGAGGCAGGAGGAGGGGTTTGGCTTCACCCCGCTCCATCCCGACCCCCACGAGGCGCCCTGGGGGGTTGGCAGCTTCGAGAGGCCTCAGCAGAGAGACGAGCCGAGGTTCATCCCGTCTCCTCCCAGCTTAGCCCTGCAGGAAGAGCTCAGGGTCTCCACGAAAGCCGTCACTCTCAGCAACCACCTGGGCAGAGCCAGGATGGAGGAGAACAGCCGCTTGGAGAACAAGCCGACCCAAGCCGCGGCTCCCGTGGGCTTCCCCTCGGAGGCAGCGAAGGACCAACAGCCGGAGGAAGCGAGGAAGGAAGAGAAGAAACCAAAAGGTGGCTTCTTCCACCACGGGGGCAACCGGAGCGACGTGGGGAGCAAAGGCCAGGGGGAGAAAGTGGGGCCCTCCGTCCAGGCCACGGCGGCAGGAGAGGAGAGGAGTAAGAGCAGCGGCTGGTTTGGTTCAAAGGAGCCCAAAGATTCCCCTCAGAAACCCAGGTCAGTGGAAGGGGGGTGTGGAGATATCCAGGCTGTTGATTCCTGCCCCAAATTCCCGTCTTCAGAGGCTGGTAAACGCTCCCGGGATCGGTGGAGCACCGGCCCCGCTGCTCAGGCGAGGTCACAGCAGGGAAAAGGCTTCCTTGGTCTTAGATGTCTCCAAGGGCAGGGGTTTTTTCCTGGATTCTCTCCTGGCTTCTGCCACAGACCAACTCTGTTTATCCTTGTGGGATGTGTTTTCCACTCAGGGAGGGAGGGATCCCCTTCATGGAGACGTTTCCCTCTGCAGGGTGAGGCACGGTTCTGGTCACACCAAGTGTTTCTGTGGCCTTGAAATAAAGGATCGTTATCCTTTAATTAGCTAAAAAAGCTTCCCTGGAAGTCAGTGTGGGATGTGGGATATCATGACATGTAGTCACATTATTTTTATTAACCTCCCCCTCCCTCTACGTGGTCTGGTCACTTTGATAACTTGAGATATTATTAATAGTCCCAAAGTAACTAATCCCAACCCTGCTCTTTCCTATTCCCATCCCACCCAGCCTTCCCTTCTCCCAATTACAAATCTCTAACTGTTCTCGCTTGGTGTGATGATTTGTCCCCCCCAAATCCTCAGCCCTGTCTTTGTGGCACACAAAGGGTGATGTTGGTGCTGTTTCTGTGAGGAATTTATCACTTGTGTCCCAGGAGCTGAGCTGGGAGTCCAGAGTTTTTTTGCTGGCTGTTTTTAACCTGTAACCAGGAAATGAGTTAAAAACAGCCAGAAAAAAAATAACCAGGAGTCGAGAGCTGGTTGGATCTATAAGGTTGATTTATTAGAGGGGTTTTCTAATCTGGGCTGACTTTAACCTAATTTGTTGAGCAGGAGGATTTGAATTCAGTCTAAGCCTCCTTTAATGAGGAGGCCACTCATGGTTTATTCCACCTAAACAGGCTCCTACATGGGTTAAACTTTTTAAAGGGATGAGCACATCCCTCAGCATGGCTTCAGGAAAAGGGGCAACTCCCGAAATTCCTCCTCCAGAATTCCCGCTCTCCTCACCCCACACGAAGGTGTCGTGCTCGTAGAGCCTTGAGGCAGAGCTGGGGAAACTGAGGCAGCTGGGAGCTGCTTCCCTGGGTCAGGAATATCCCTATGGGATATTCCTATGGATGGGTCTTTCATTCCCCATCCCTGGAAGTGTCCAAGGTCCGGTTGGACGGGGCTTGGAGCAACCTGGGTGAGTGGGAGGTGTCCCTGGTTGGAAGAAGATGATCTTTATGGTCCCTTCCAACCCAAACCACCCTGTGATTCCACGATTCCCGAGAGACTTGAAACCCTGGTAGGGATTTGGTGCCACGTCCCAGTGCAGGATTTATGGATGATCCTAAAGGACACTGGTCTCTGAATCCTGTCATTGAGGAGGGACAGAGCATTCCTACTCAGGATTGTTCTTTTAATTTTTCCATGTAATTTTGGGATAATAAACCTGCTCTTTAAGTCCTAGAATAAAAAAATCAAGCCATAAAAATCCTGCTGTATCCAGGCAGTGATTCCACAAGCTGCCTGAGCCAGCCAGTGGAGCACTGTGAGCATGGGATGGGACGAAATGGGATGGGAGCTGCCCTCTGCATCTCCCTCTGGAGCCTTTTCCTCAGAAAATGGGTGAGGAACCAGTGTGTTTCCTCCTGCTGGGAAGTTCTGGGAAGGAGGCAGGTAGGGCTGTGTGTTCCAGCCTGATGCTGTGCCTGCCCCACTGCCCTGATGGACACAGCTGATTTCAAGGCAGGAACGTCTCGATTCCAGCTGGAATTTGGTTCCTGGAGCATCCAACCCAGCGGATAATCACAGAGGTGCCCTTAAACTCTGCTGGTTTCTGACAACTCCCTGCCTTTCCTAAAATTCTGAACACATTCCCACTGTTACTCCTTTCCCACAAGGTTTTCACTCCTCCATGTGTTTTTTTATTTTTAAATCCACTTCAGTGCTCTCACAGTTTAATTTCAAGCTCAGCCGAAGCTGAGCTTTGCTGGGAATCGTTTTGCTGAGGATCCCGTCTGTCTTACAAGGGAAAACTTGGATGAGCCGTGTGAAAGCAGCTCCTCCGACTGGGATTCTCTCTCCCAAAAATAGGGGCGGCTTCGAAGCAGCGCGGGATGGAGGGAACAAATTCACAGGAGCCCCTTTTTGGGGCGCTTAGAAACGTCTGAGTGGGTTTTAACTGCAGTTTGCAGTTGAAAATGGGAAATAATGAGCTTAAATTGGAGCAGGGGGGATTTAAAGTGGATGTTGGGAGACGTGTCTAACGGAGGATGGGGAAGCGCTGGAGCTGCCTGGCTGGGAAGGGGGTTTCTCCCTCCCAGCATCCAGGGATTTGGGAGTGGGATAGATGAGAACCTCTGGGAAGCATTACAAGGTGGCAAGTGGTGGCAGGTGGTGCCCGAGTGTGATTTGGTGCAAAAGTGGCCTTTCCCTCATCACAGGGAGATGATGTGTCTCTGTCCTGCTGCTTCATTTTTCCTGGCCATTAATTACGAGGTCATTACTTCTTCCTAATTATACAGAACTCTGGTTTTATTCTCCTGCCTCACACTGAGGGACCTCGTGGACCTCAACTCTGAGTCAGCTCAAAGCTGTCAAAGAGCTTGTTAGGTCTTGGTGGCTTCACATGGAGAGAGGGCAGGGTTAGATGGGATATTGGGAAGGAATTCCTGGTTGGGAGGGTGGGGAGACCCTGGCACAGGTTGGCCAGAGAAGCTGTGGCTGCCCCTGGATCCCTGGAAGTGTCCAAGGCCAGGTTGGAGCATCCTGGGCTAGTGGAAGGTGTCCCTGACCATGGATGGTCTTTAAGGTCCTTCCAGCTCGAACCATTCCATAATTCTGTGATCTCTGGGGGTTCTGTGGATATCCATCTGCAGCTGGAGGAGCTGTTCAGGTAGCAGTGTAACTTCTAGACCTGAAGATGGATTAACCTTTGTTCTGGAGAGAACCAGCCTCTGAATGAAGCAGTTTGAAGTCTTTGACTTTGACCTGCAGAAAGGACGTTTTCCCTGCTGCTCTCCTGATTCTGGAAATTCAGCTTCGTGGCTCCTGTCAGCAGCATCTCCTCACCTTTGTCCTCACCATGGAGGGGTCAAGTTTCCCCTGGAGCCAAACGTGGCGTGAGAGCATCAAAATCAGTCACTTTGCAAGACCGAAAACCTCAACCTGTAATTAGTTAAAAAGGTCTGTGATTAGAAGGATGGTTCCAGCTGAGGTTTAAACTCGCCTGCAGCTAAGACCAGCTTGGCACAGCTCGCCTTTAAACACTTGCGCTTGCAAAACACACCCTTTCTAAAATAAGGAGCTGCTGACTTGGGGCTGGGTTGAACTTCGGCTTCATAAAAAGGTTTTTTGTTCTGTTTTGGGCGGTTTTTGCTGAGCCATCAGCACGTGAGCTGGAGCTGCAGACCTGTCTGGGGAGAGGACTAGACTTTTCAGCCTCCAGCCCTTATTTACACATGTTTTTCCTTGATTCTTGACAGGGGAGCAGCTCCCTGGCTTTGCTAATCCATGTGAGTTCCCGGGCTTTGATACTGGGTTGAATGGGAGCCGTAGGAAGATCGTGTTTGCTCTTTGGAGGCTGAATAAAAGCCTGTTTGGGGTTTGTTGTTTTTAAGGTTGGGTGGTCAAGGGTTGTGTGTGAGGAAGAAGCTCAGCAGGTTTATCTGAGGCAAAGCCTGGGGCTAAAACAATCGGTTGGAGTGTTTTTCAGCCTTTCCTACAATGTTATCAGAGCTCTGCAGGTCCTGCTTCCTGTGGTGTGAATCCCCATGATAAAATGGGGCTCCATCTTGGCCTTGGCAGGAGGAAAAGAGAGAAGCTGTGCTCTGTCTTGTAAAAATAGTTGCACTGGTTCCATTTTCAGGTCAAAACCCCTTCCCTCCTTGCTGCTTTCGTGTGGGGAAGAAGTAAAACCCCTCCCCACCTCCTCTGTCGCTCCCCTTCCCGGAGTCCATCCCCTTGGATCCAGCAGTGAGGCCAAATATTGACTCAAATTCCTCACTGTTTCCCACGTGCTCCTAAAAAATACGTTTCCTAAATGCTGGAGATGGGAAGAAGGTTTGGAGTGGTTGGAGCAGGACAGGCTGGCAGTGTTGGACTAGGTGGGATTAAGCATAGAGGAGTGGGACAACCCCCTCCAAAGCGCCACTAACAGGGAATTGCAGGGCAGAACCTGGGAAGCTGCAGAATTTGATGCAGAGGAAGATGAGGGCCATGATGTGAGAACCAGGATGTCATGGATAACAGTGGATGAATCCACGTGGGAGCCGTCAGGATCACATCTCTGGCACACAGGTCTTGCATCCAGGAGAGCTGCAGCGCCTGCATCGGATCAGTCATAGGGATGGAGCTGGGATCAGTGTGAGGAGCCTGGAAATGGCTCTTAAAATGCTTCTACCTCCCTTTTTCCTGCTGAGCCTGCATTTCCCAGGGATGGACACGGAGCAGGATGGTGAGTCGGATCCAGAGCTGGCACCAGCTCAGCCCTGATGACACGGACCTGCTTTGTAGCTGTCCAGGTAAAGCACAGCCCCACTCCCACTCCTAAAAGTGGAAATTGGGGTTGGAAATTTGCATCTGGGCTCCTACTACCCAGATTTCTTTTAATTGTTTTGTAATTCCCATGGTTTTGGGAGCAAATGCTTATTAAAGGAGGATTTGTCTGTTTTAATCAGGATGATGGACAGGTGAGGCCCAAGGGGAAAGTAAAGTGGTTATTGCACAGATAATTATCATAGGTTATTTATTATGGGTAAATCCAGTTCTTTCTCCCCCAGAATTCCTATTTAAAAGCAGCATTTGCTTTTATTTCCTGACTCATTCCGTCTTGGGTTCCCACCCTGCGCGAAAATGTCCCGGGCTGCTGTACCCATCTCTTCCCAACCCCTTTCTGCACCAATCCTGCTGCGCCAGCTCCGCTCCTGCCGGTGGGAGGAAATTCCTGATCCCTGCTAGGCTTTGAAGCTGCTGCAGGAGCCTCCAGCACCCCGATTTTCCACCCAAAAATACGGAAAAACGGGGCAAAAAGCAGGTTGTGAGCGGGAGGGTCGCGGCGCATCCCCGGACCCAGCCCTCCAAAGGAGGGATTTTCCACTTGAGCTTCAGCACGGCTCTTCCCCTCGGCATATTATGGGTGGATTTCTCCCTGCCCTCCCCAAACTCCGGCTTTTCCAGCGCATGTGCTGTTTTATCTCCACGGTGCAGAGTCACCCACCCTCCTGCAGATGGGCTGGGGCTGGTGCTCTGTCACTGCAGAGCTGGGGCACTGCCCTGAGCCTGAAATCCAGGCTGGGATCCACAGGGAAAAATCTCTCTGCATTGAACAAGCTGTTTCCAGTAGGCTTTTTTTTTTTTTTTCCCCCCTCCATCAGGGGGTTGCTCAGCAATATTTTATTCCCTTTTCTTTTTTTTTTCCCTCCCCCTATTGCTGAGAGGCTAAAACGCGTCTGGGAAGTGCTGCCAAACAAATAAACGAGGGCAGAAAGGTACCCGCTATTTATTTTGGCTGGCAGAGCCTTGTGCTGGGAATGGGAGGAGGAGGAGAAGGACAAGGAGGAGGAGGAGGAGGGTGAGTCAGCGTTTCAGTGCTGCAAAGAGCTTCCACCAGGCTGCTGCAAGCGGAGGTTTCCCTCTAGAGGAATCCGCCGTCCTCCGCTCCTCCTTTCACTGAGCACTCCCAGCATCAGGGAGAACGGGAAAAGGGGCTTTTCTGGGGATGGATTATTTGTTGGGAAGAGGGGTTTTCTGCCAGTGCCAGGCTGGTCACCGAAGCAGAGGTGTTTGTGCCAAGGAAAGGGGTTGAACGGTGATGGTGCAGTTTGAAAACTTGGAGGGGAAGTCACAGATTCTGAGGAAACGGCCTCAAGTTGCACCAGAGGAGGTTCAGGTTGGATACTGGGGGAAATTCCTTCGTGGAAAGGGTTGTCCAGCCCTGGCACAGCTGCCCAGGGCAGGGGCGGAGTCCCCACCCCTGGAGGGATTTAAAATCCCTGTGGATGTGGCACTTGGGCACATGGGTCAGTGGTGGCCTTGGCAGTGCTGGGGAACGGTTGGACTGATGATCTTAAGGAGCTTTTCCAACCTAAAGAATTCCATGATTCTTCTGCCTGGAGTTTGCAGCTAGGAGGGGTTTGTGCCGCCCCTGAGCAAACCCCGGTGGGTCCCAGCAGCAACGGGGACAGGAAAAATCCCATTTGTGGATGTTGTGAGCTCACCCAGGACAGAAAGGAAAATTCCACAGGGGGGTTTTAGAGCAGGAAAACCAGAATCTGACAAAAAAAGATGGATTTAAATTCTGTCTTTATATATTTAGCCAATGTCAGCAAGTCCAGTGCCCCATGAGCCTCATCATGACTTCACAAGGGCCTGGAGTGACAGGAATGGCATCCCACTGCCAGAGGGCAGGGATATATGGGATACTGAGAAGGAATTCCTGTCTGGAAGGGTGGGCAGGCCCTGCCACAGGTTGGGCAGAGAAGCTGTGGCTGCCCCTGGATCCCTGGAAGTGTCCAAGGCCAGGTTGGAGCAACCTGGGCTAGTGGAAGGTGTCCCTGCCCATGGCAGGGGGTGGAACTGGATGATCTTTAAGATCTCTTCCAACTCCAACCATTCCATGATTCTGTGATGACCTGGGGAATGAAGACAGGATCATCTTGGGTGGGTTTGAGGAGACCTCGAGGCTGTTCCTCCACCTGTGCATGTGCAGTTTGGGACGAGGGGCTGCTCTGGCATCAACTACCCCCCGAGGAAGGAGCTTCACCCACTCAGCCTTCTGGCAGCTCTGCAGGTCATTAGCGGGGAGTGCTCATTAGGAGCCTGCAGCTGATTAATGCTCTGGAGCCACTTAGTGCTGGAGCCCAGCAGAGTTGGATCGGGCCTTGGATGCTCTTACTCAGCACTAAGGGATGTTTAGGCAGAGTCACAAATCATGGATCTTAGTCTGGATCAAACCATGAAAGCCAGTGCCAACCAGGAGCAGGACAAGCAGAGGGAGGGCAGTGGGGTGTGACATTGCACCACCCCGACATCGTGGTGGTGCAGCTTGGACTTTGCCACCTTCCCTTTCCAGCTGGAAAGGAAAATTTGCCAGGTTTTGCCCTGTTAAAACCCGTTTGTGGATGTTGTGAGCTCCCTTGGGACATGAGCAGCTGTGCTTCTCTTCTGGGGAGCTTAAACATGAGGGTGATTTAGGGAAAAAGGTGCAACCACAATGCTGATTCCCGGGTTGGGAATGCCGGGAGACGTTGACTTCCAAGTAGAGACTGGCTCTTGGTCTCTCTGGGGTGGTTTGTGCCCATCAGCTTCTCCCATCACTTCTCCTGGAGGTCTGTGCACACCTGTGAAGATCTGGGCTGCCCACAGTGGTTTTTCCACCCTGGTCCGAGCAGGAGAGGACACGGGGACACGTTGGAGCACGGCCGGGCTGTTTGGGGACCGGGATGGGCACGGCCACCACTGCTTAGTGACAGCAGGAGAGGGCACCCACGAGCTGTCTCTGCCCACAAGTGAGCTGCAGGTTTGAGTAGAAATGAAGGTTTTGAGCCTTTTTATGTCCCTGGATTCCTAATTCTGCTCAGTGGTGTCCGGCACAGTGTCCAGTGGGCATTGGAGCTGAGCCTGTCGCTCCCGGCTGTTTCCTGTCCATGTTACCTACTCAAAAACTGGGATAAGGGGATTTTGGAGCCATTGATGGCATAAATGAGCACCTTTCCAAGAGTGATGCGTGAGGGGGGCTGTGAAGCTGCCAGGAGTGGGGAGAAGTGGGGCCACGTGGTTGGGGCATCCCTCATGGTCTGGGGGGTGCTGCCGGCACATCGCCCTTCCTGCTTCAAAACCAGCCGGCTGCAGCATCCCACAGCGTCAACTTTTGCCTCAAGATGGCATTTTTGTGCTGTAAAACGTGTCCATGGAGTTTTGTGCACCCACAATAACAGGAAAAGAGTTGTCCAAGCAACTTTTCTTTTTTGCTTGATTTTGTGTTTGACTGTGATCTTCCAGTGATTCCTGCGATCCCTTCCAGGAGCTCGGGAGGGAAATCCCAAGGTGTGACCCCAGGGCTGGACAGACCCTGTGGGATGTTGGCAAAGCAATTCATTTATTCATTCCGTGTTAAACTTTGAGATGCCCAGTGCTGGCTGATCCGTGTCTGTGTTTCTCCCAAACCAAAAGTGGGAGCTCTGAAACTTGTGGCCATGATCCCGATGGATCAGTTCTGATGCTGAGTGCCTCTATCCTGGGGATGGGAATGCTCCTTCCAAGGGTGAGTCAAGGGGATGGGGGCTCAGGAGGAGGGAGAGTGGCAGTTGGAGCTCCGGTTGGGATGTGGAGTGTTCACATCACACACTTTGGGATGTGAAAACCATTGAGCCTGGTGAGGCTTCCTTGGGGGTGGTGATGCACATTGCTGGCATTGTTCCCAAAGGAAGATCAATGAAATCCCAAAGAAAGGTCAGTGTAGTCCCTCTTGAAAAGGCAACAAAGAACTGGCCTCCTCCAGGGGACTGACAGTCTGAATTCAGGATGTGCTGAATCCCTTCCTCTTCCTTGGGGTTCCCCATGGGGTTCCAGGCATCTTGGGATCTCAGGCCAGAAGTTACATGACAAAGCGCATGTGGGAGGCTGGGCAGAGTCCAGAACGGAGCCAGGGTCACATTCTGCTCCTTCCTGCCTGGCTTTTGTTCCTTGGCCACCTGGAGCTGTGCTCCCCCCACCTTCTGTGCAAGAGGGAGCTCCGTATCTGCTGCCATCCTGGTAATGTTGGCAAAAAAGTCATGAGGGACTGGGGCAAGCTGGGAAAGACTCTTGTGTGCCTTTACTGGTTCAAGTAATCCCGATCCAAGAGCCCAGCCCGGCTCCTCATGCACAACCTGCCCTCGGTTGGGGCACCAGTGTTGGGACCAAAACTGGAGCCGAGTCCTTGGGCTGCAGGAGGTGGGAAAAACCTCTCGGGCTTCTGAGCTTGCTGAGGCAGCAAGGGCAACGTGGAGGACTGTTCTAGGAGAAGGGCTGCCCTTTCCTTTGTGTCGTGCATGCCCTTTCCATGCCTTGACTCCATAATCATTGCTCTGCCTAACAAGAGCCGAGAATGTGTTTGGTCATTGCATTGCTTGGACCGAAGCGTTTGTGGTGTGTGTGGTGTGTGCTCACAGCTCTGTCACAGCATTAACCAGGAGGACTGTTTTGTCTTCCCTCCACAGCCTGGAAGTGTCTCCTCAGGTAGAAACCAGCTCAGATGCTCCTTCTCATTTTCCTCCCTGCTCCCCTGCCCCGTTTCCTCCTGCCCGTCTCGCTCGCATGCCAAGCTCTAACCTCCCTCCTGCTACTGGAGACAGTCAGGCCGGATGCTTGTCCCCCACCAACCCATTCCTCAACTCCCTGCAGAGCAATCCCTTCTTTGAGGACCTCCTCGCTGACCAGGTACTAAATTCTCCTTCACCTACTCACTTTTTCTCTAGTTTCCCGTGTGGGCCGCATGCTTCACCAGAGGTCGCTGGGAGCTTTTATTCCTCTGAGGATTGCAGTCCCTCTGCCTCCCTAAGGCACACAGACCCAGAGGGGGAATCTCCAGCCAAAAGCATTGGTGTCCCCGTTCCTGAAACCACTCCCCCATCACAAGGAGACCTTCCTCCTCCGGACACCGAACCCGCCGCCCCTCCGCCGCTCTCGGAGTGGGACGATACCTTCGATGCCTTTGCCACCAGCAGGCTCAAGCCAGAAGGGAAGAAGGAAAACTTCTTTGCTTCCCTGGCAGCAGAGGGCATGGCTTTCATCGACGATCCCGATGCCGCCAGCCCAACGGAGAGAGCGGCCAAGGCAGCCCACGAGAAGGGGACACAAGGATTTGAAAAGGCCGATTCCCAGATCGGTGGTGAAATACCCGCGGCTCTTCGATCTTGGACAAATTTCTCCAGTTTAGATGTGGGAGCCAACTTGGTGAGCACAACCCAGGAGGCCACGGTGATAGAGGACGTGCTGAGCCCCGTGTCTGCAGGGTCCATGGGAAGGAGGAGGAAGAGCAGCACGCCCATGGTTTGGACAGCCACGTTTACATCGGGAAACTCCGCCAAAAAAGAGGCTTCGACAGCACTTACCACTGGAAGTAGCACTAGGGAGGGAGGGGACAGTGATGAGGAGGAATCTTCTAGTGCAGGGACAAATGGCTGGATGACCATAGCCACCGAAACTGCTCCTGAGCCCTCGGAGAGCACCCAAAGCGTGGCTGAGGAGCGCGGGGGTCAGGACAGCGTGTTCGGCCCACGACCCGCCTTCCTCGGCGACAGCGCCTTCGAAGCCAACGGCGCATCCCGTGCCACCACCCGCGTGTTGCCCAGGAGCACCTTCTCCCCCGAGCTCGCCCCCGAAACCCTGCCAGCCAGCAACGTGGTGGCCGTGCCCCCGCGGGTGCTGGCAGAGGTGGCAGCACGGCCGCTCCCTGCCCCTCCCGAGCCAGGGGTGGAGTCCCAGGGCGCCGGGAACAAGGAGGATACCTTCGACATCCGGACGTCGGTGTACCGGCTCCAGGCCAGCATGAGGTTGGAGGCCAGTGAAAGCCTTGTAAAGCTCAGCTCTGACATCCGTGAGAGGCACGTCGTCCTCTCCCCGTGGACGGGGACCCAAGAGCGGGAGGAGGTCGTGGCCAGCTCGGCGGTGCCGCCCCCAAAACCTCCCCGGTGGTTCGCAGCTGCGGGTGTCGGAGGGGACGGGGAGGAGGAGGAGGAGGCTCGTGGCCCACAGCGAGGCAGTGAGGAGCGAGGGGAAGACACAGAGCACCCAAAAGCAGACGTGGAATTGCCAAGGAGCCGTGTGAGCAGCGAGCCCTCTGTCCCAGCATCTCCCAGCCCACCTGCTCTGGGAGTGGACATCGCCGAAGCCGGGAGGGAGTTTCTGGTCTCCGAGGGTGCCAAATCTGGGGACTCAGCAGCAAAAGCCGGCGAGCTGGGAAAAGGGGACGCCTCTCCGGGGGAAGAGCCATCGGAGATGAACGAGACGGATGCGGCCGAGCAGTTTGAGACTTGCACATCCAAGTTGTCCCTGGATGGATTAGGCCAGTCGGGTGCTGAGCAGAGCTGGAGCCAGCCCCGTTTGTCCCCTCAGATGGGGCCCACAGACAGTGCCAAGTGGGAGATGGCCTCCAAACAGGAGCCGTTCCCTGAGGAGCTCAGTGTTTCAGGACTAAACCCACCTTCCAAGCTAGACCTGGGCCGGCCGGAAATGTTCTGGACGGCTCTGGAAGAGCAGGAAGCAGCTGCTCATCCCGCTGGCCTCAGCCCAAGGTTAGCACGCAGGGAGAGCTCAGCCCAGCCGGAGCCGGCATGGGATGATGGTGAGGGGCAAGAGGGACACCAGCCTGAGCCTTGTACCCCCGTGGCAGTGGCCAGCCCTCCTGAGGAGGCAGAGCAGGGCAGACCCCCCCACAGCGAGCCCAAGGGGCCGTGGCACTCGGCAGAGAGCAGGATAGACTTCAAGAAAGCGGATTTCTGGAAGCCAGACAGGGTGGAGGAGAGGCACAAGCAGGAAGCTCCCTCCCCGAAAAATCCCTTTACTCTGGCCCTCAGCCCGAACTCCCCAAGCAACCCCTTCATGGAGACAACCCCAGACCCCCTCCCTGCTCAAGCTGTGCTGCCCGAAAAGCTTGACCAGGGCGACTTCAGCTTCGCCAGCCTCCACGAGGAAGCCGTCGGGCAAGGCTTCCGGCCCACTAACCCCGCCGGGCACCCGCTCGTGCAGCCTCCCTTCCCGCATGTCAGCCAGCCCTTGGCCTTCTCCACCCCTTTCCTCGTGGCTGCCACTAACCCCGAGCAGTTTGGTTTCCCCTCCCCTGCCGTGTTCCCCGCGAGCAGCGGGGTCCCCGCCGCCTCCAGCCGCGCAGCCGCCCAGCCCTGCCCTTTGCCGCAGCCCGGGGACACACAGGCTTCAGCGCTCGTGGTTTTGCCCAGGGAGACACAGCCAGCTGAGAAGCCCCTTTTCCAGCAGACGACCAGGTGAGCACTCCGGGGAAGGCGAAGGGTGTGTTATTTTTGGTAGAGGTGAGCCCTGAGTCCCTTCCTGCTCTTACCAGAGGGACGATAAGAGGACCCCGGCGCGGTGTCGGCAGCTCCGGTGTGTTGCTGCAGGTCCTCCTCCCTCACCTTCCCGTGGTCCCAGAGAGTCCAGCCTGAACTGCTTGAAGCCTTGGCTTTCTGGGATCAGGGAATGGCCACTGGTGTCCTGTGTTTTCCCTAACGAGGGCAAATGGTTTGAGGCATCCACGACCTCCCCCAGCTGAAAATTCAGCCACTGCACCCGCATTTCCCTCAGTGCTAATTTTGGCTCCATCATCTTCCCTGTGCTTGCAAAAACAAATGCCTTCTCCATGTCTGCCAGGAGAGCTCCCGGCCGTTCATGCTCTCCTGAGTTCCCTCATGGCATGTGCACAGCTGCTGCCCTTTCCCCTTCCATTCATTCAGCTTTGGTTTCTGTCCTTTGGAATGCCCATCAGGTACTAAAAAACAAAACCTTCTTCTCTCCATAGCCAAAAAAAAAAAAAAGACAGTAGTTTCACCGGGGCAAAATTCTCCCCTCCCTCCCGCCGAGATGCCCATTGGTTCTGAGGCAAGTGGGATTTAGCCTTGAGGATAACGGGAACGGGCAGGGGGGAACCGTGGTGGAAAGAAGGGGATGTTCCTCCTCCCAGGCCAGTTGTGGGCTTGTAGAAGCCATGAAGTAAAGGTGGTGAGTTTTAGGCATGGAGCCTTGCTCTGTGTCCTTCAGTTCATCAAGTTTTCCTGGTACTCCCTCCCCTGCTGTGCCTGGGCAGGAGAAGGTTGTCCTGGGTTCTGTCTGCCCAAGGATCAAGCTCTGACAGGGATTTTCTTGATCATCCTTGCTCATCATGAGGCAAATGGAGCTTCATGGGGGCACTGAAATGGTAAAATCCTACCTGGCCCAAGAACAAGGGTGGTCACAGCCCTGGGGAGAGAAAGGGCAGGAGGCTGGGCCAGCAAAACTCAGCTGAGCTCCAGCCCTTATTCATGGGATCCTTCCCTGGCTTGAGTGCAGGTTTGAGGAGCAAAATGATCTCAGGAGCAAGAGCTGGGGCTGTTGGCTGATATTTTGTCTTCTTATTTAGGCCAGATCCTCAAATCACTTCTAATTGGATTATTCATCCTGCAGCAGATAACCTTGTTCAAAATTTGCAGAGATGGGATACAGAAACCTCCTGAACCTTGCCATGTTTCATGGAAAGAGAAGTGTCCTGCAGTCCTAAAGGGTAAAATGAGGCAGTGATGAGCTCGTGGTCCTCTTCAAGCTCGGTTGTGCATCCATCCAAGGCCTGGCTGGCTCGTGGGATGGAAATGGGCTTGGACCTGAGGGCTGGTCGTCCTGTCAGTGCTGCTTTCTGTCGTGACACCCAGCTGAGAAGTCCTGGAACTTCTCTGCTCTGGTTCCTCTACCATGTTTTGGATACTTGCTGCTGTGACTGAAGAGTTTCCAGGTGTCTCTGGAAAGCTTTGAGGTTCTGCAGTGCTTCATAAGATTGGGGAGAAGTGATGATTGTCATGGGGTGAAGAGAGGAAAGCTGGAAGGGGCCTTTTCCAGGTCCCCATGGCCAGGCTTCCCTTTCCCAGAATCATCTCCTGTTAGGATGGCATATGGACAAGGTGGAAGGAAAAAGGGAAGACTTGAACCTTAGAACAGGCATTAAGGCTTGGCTTTAGGGACACTTTTTGGGACAAAAGTGTCTTTTTGTTCCATCAGGTGAAGGAAGAGCTGGTACCTGGTGTGGATTGTTGAGAGTCTGTTGTGCTGGGGTTGTGTGTCCTCCTCAGGAGAGCTGGAAGCTGGGTGTGGGGTCCCATGTCCCCTTCCCAAGGGGGCTCTGCTGGTCATCTTGTGTGGCCCCTGGGGTAAGGTGGGTGCTGGAGCATCAGCTGTGACACTCAGGTGTGTGGAGGGTCCTTGTCTCTTTAAGAAGGGTGAGATGGTGCCTTCACTGCTGGGAAGGTGACTTTGGTCACATCCCTGGGACAGGTGGGACCTCGGGGACAGTGACTGCCCTTTAGGGACTCCGCTGCCTTGGAGGGGTCCAGCAGTTGTGCAGCTCCTCACTAATCCCTCAGGAGCTCAGGTGTGTGACCGTTTCAGCGTGCCATGGTGCTGGCAGGTGACAGGACTAGGGACATCACAGGTGCCAGGGTGATGTTGGCACACGCTGCTTTGTGCCTTCCTTGTGTCAGGGGAGTGGCACAACCATCATCTTCTGAAAATGAGGTGTCAGGTTAAATCATGTGCCAGCGTCTGTGATCTAAATGCAGTCCCTGTAGAGCCCTTGGAGCTTGGAGAGTGGCTTGGCACATCCATGGATAGAGCTGGCAGACCTGATCAGGAGTTCAGTCATTCCCTTTCATCCTGAAGACCCTTTCTCCATGGAGATGTGGCCCTGAGGTGCTGTGTGCTGCTCCACAGCAGACTGATTCCCTTGGATTTGTCCTTTCTTGTCTTGTTCCCTGTGAGAAGCATTTTAATGGGATGATAAAGACTTAATTTCAGAGGAATTTTTGTCACTGTGCTCAGCAGTGACCTCGGGAGTGTCGGTGAAGCTGTGACACAGCAAGGCTGGCTCAGAGAGAGGGGACAGGGCTGGGCCACTGTCACCCTGACAGGTTTCACCCTGACCTGTTAAGCTCCACCTTGGACTTAGGTCCACTCAGTGTGAGGAGTTAGTTCTCTCAAGTTCACGTTCATCAACCAGCGGATGGAAACAGGTCCAGCTTCTTGGAGGATTCATCAGAACTTCAGACCTGGCTGTGAGGTGTGAAACAGCCTCTGCTCCCCTGGAAGGACCTGGTGCCAGCCATCCTGGGGCAGGTGCAGGGGGAGGAATGCCTCCAGCTTTTGGGTCCTCCAAGAGTGACCAACGGAGGGGGCAGAGCCCTGCACACACCACCTCCTGAGCAGGAAAGAGTGGGATTGTGATTCATGTTTAAGAATACCTTTTCCAGCTCTGCAGAAATGACTGTTCCCACTGGCCATGGGCCTGTGGCCAGACTTGCAGTGGGGAATGCCGCCCTGCTTTCAAAATGCAGCCAAACTATCCCACTGGCATCCCAAGGCTGGATTTCATCCTGCAGAGTTATGCCAGTTTGGTCCCAAGGTTCGGACACGCTGTGGTGCCTCTGCCCTGGCTGTGGGGACGCACCAGGTGATGGTGACATTTGAGGCTGCTTATGTTCGGGTCTGGCTGTGATAAGGAGTCCTGGTGGCTCCCCCAGTGTTCTCCTCACAACTGCTGGACTGTTTGTGGCGTGGTGGTTACAGCTCTGCTGGTGCAGGGTTTGGTCCCCAGTGGGGAGCTCCTGAGGCAACTTCTCCAAGCCATGACACTGTCAGAGGGCTCCCACTGAGGTCCATGGATCCCTCTTCATCCTTTCAAGCTGCCCAGGAATCCTGGCTCTGTCCACATGCTTGGACAGCTCTGACAAGAGATTGTAGAATCACAGAGTATCCTGAGCTGGGAGGGACCCACCAGGATCATCCAGTCCCACTCCTGGCCCTGCACAGACACCCCAACAATCCCACCCTGTCCCTCAGAGCACTGTCCACACCCTCCTGGAGCTCTGGCAGCCTTGGGGCTGTGCCCACTGCCCTGGGGAGCCTGGGCAGTGCCCGACCACCCTGTGGGGGAAGAACCTTCTCCTGAGATCCAACCTGACCCTGCCCTGGCACAGCTCCAGCCCTTCCCTGGCTCCTGTCCCTGGTCACCAGAGGGAAGAGATCAGTGCTGCCCCTCCACTTCTCCTCATTAAGGAAGCTGGTCCTTTGGCTTGTGGGAGCTGGTCAGTGGCTACCAGTGCTGTCCTCTCCTAACACATGGACGGCAGGAGGATTCACAGTGGTTGAAGAGAACTTCCAGACCATCAGCACGACAGGGAGACAGTTTGGGACATCCTGATCCCACCATCATGGACAAAGCATGAGGACACCAGCCCCGTTTGGACTCACAGCAGTCGGGATTCTCTCCCTTTTGCAGGGTGGCTGCTGCACCCCATGAGAGCAGAGGCTTTGCAGAGTTCCTGGGTAGATGTCTGGATCTTTCTATCCCAAGGATGGTGCCCAGGTGTGCCTGTTCCTTGGATCTCTCCATCCCAGGGATGGTGCCCAGCTGTCCCTGTTCCTTGGATCTCTCCATCTCAGGGATGGTGCCCAGCTGTCCCTGTTCCTTGGATCTCTCCATCTCAGGGATGGTGCCCAGCTGTGCCTGTTCCTTGGATCTCTCCATCCCAGGGATGGTGCCCAGCTGTGCCTGTTCCTTGCAGGAAGGTAGAATCAGGTCACTTCTCTTTCCATCCTGCTGAAAAGAAACGGACTTTGTTTAAGCCCAGAAAAAAACCCTTTTGGGTGGAGAGTGAGGCAAAAATAAATGAAAATGTTAATTCCGCCTTAAGTGACTCCTCACTCTTCCTTTTGGCCTAGTGGAGGGGGATAAATTCTGTGGTGGCTTCCAGGCAGGTGGAGCCCAACTCTTGGGCTGGAGCATCGCTGAAGCATCAGTGGTGACCCCCTCACTCTAATTCTGGGGGCTCCTGGACAACAAAACGCCCTTCTGGGCAGCTTCTGATCACACTGGACCTGGGTTTGATCTTCCCATGGGCACCAACACCCAACAGCCTGTGGGAGTTTTGACCCACAGCATTCCCAGTGTGGAGTGAGTGAGCACAGTGTGGACACAGTGTCTCAGCCAAACACTGTCCTGGGGCTCCTTTTCTCCCCTCTGGGTGGAAATGGCTCCATGGGCTGCCTTCTCCTCAGGGCGCTGGTTCTCCTCACTCTCCTCGGAGCAGGAGAGCTTTGGGCAATGCAGCCACACGGGATTTCGGTGTCTGAAGTTTCTAAGTGGGTTCCATCCCTGTAAAATCCACAGGGAGAGGCAGCAGTGCCTCTCCCCAGCTCATGAGGGTGTTATAACTGTCCAACTTGTTCTCCCCAGTCCCCACCCGGTGAAGCCCATCAGCGCCGCGGTGCAGGAGGTCTCTGCTGAGAAGAAGCAGCAGCACAGGTCCAGCCTGACCTCAGCACTGAGCAATGGCCTGGAGAAGCTGAGGACAGTCACCACGAGCAGTGTCCAGCCCGTGGCTCCGACCTCCCACCCGGAGAAAACGGACTCCAAGAAGGTAGGAACCCGTCACCTTCGAGGTGAGAGCTGTGCCCACACCTGCTCCAGGTGTTCCACAGCCAGTGGCACAGGGGCAAAGAACTGGTGTTGGAGGAGGTAGAACAGGGTCCTGCCACAGGGTGAGCGTTAATCCTGGATCCTGGTTGCTCGGGATGGATGTCAGACTCCCACCAGCCTCCCTTCCTCTGTGACCTGGTCTCTGGACCTTCTCACCCCATCGTTGTTCTCCCGTTCCTTGCTTTGGTTTGGGGTTTTTTACTGTGCATTGTGTGAGTGAATCCCTGCTTATAGAACCATGGAATGCTTTGGGTTGGAATGGACCTAAAAGACCATCTTGTTCCAACCCTCTGCCTGGGGCAGGGACACCTTCCACTAGACCAGGACAACCCTGCTGCACCCTTTGTGGGGCCACAGGTGGTTCAGGCTGTGGGTTATGAGCATCTCAGCTTTTCTGGGGTGAGGTCTGGGTGGGCCCTACTTCCCTGTGATGCTCCAGCCTTTCCAGATTTGGAAAGAATTCGATTCACTGGATGTTCCTCTTGGTTTCTACCACAGGATCCCACCGTGCTGGACCAGTCAGCCAAGTATTACCACTTGACCCACGATGAGCTCATCCAGCTCCTGCTGCAGAGGGAGATGGAGCTGAGCAAGAAGGAGGAGCACATCCACGAACTGGAGAACTACATCGACCAGCTGCTGGTTCGCATCATGGAACAGTCTCCCACGCTCCTGCAGATCCCACTGGGGGAAGGCAACAAAAAGTAACCTCTGCCCAGAGACCAGCAGCACTCGCCTAGAGCACTTCTCCAGTAAACACGCTGCAAACATCCCTGCACTCCCCCCTCCTCTTCCAAGAGGGCTCCAGTGGCTTCTGTTCGCAGAGTTTAGCAGGAAAGGTCGTCTGCTCCTTCCCAGCCCAAGCTTCTCCCAGCTCTGGCTCCAGGGAACTGTAGGGTGAGTGATGGGCAGTCGTGCACCCTATGGGGAGGAGCAGAGCCCTCCACGTGAGGCAGGTGCCTCCTTAGGTTGCTGTCCTTGAGACCAAGTGCCATCTTCTCGGGCGCTCACCCTGCCAGTGCTTTAAGTGGCCCATGTGGACATTTGAGAGCTGAAAACCACCTCGCCCATGACTTCATCCTGCTGCCGCTGCTCTTCTGCCCACGCTCTTCCTCATCTCTCTTCTGAAGTGGTGTCCCCTGACTGGAGGATGATGTGGAACTCGTGGAGGACCCCAGGGGTGTTTAAACCCAGGAAGGCTCTACCAGCACGTTGGTGACTGCAGAGTGGGGCTGTTGTTGGATGCCTCCTCCCCTTCCTGCCCCATTTACCCCCCAGAACGGGGGCTCTGTGTCTGAAGAGCCAGCTCCAGTTTGTGCCAGCTCCTGACCGCTGGGGGATGCTCCACAAAGGGACAACAGCGGAGTTGGAGGCCATAAAGGACTTGATCCAATGTCACTGCCTGACCACGAGCTGTGTTGGCTCCTTCACTCCGTGGGTGCAGAGTGGTGATGCTGCCTCAGTTCCTCAAAACTCAACTTGCAACATGGAGAAGTGGTGGTTTGTGCACCATGAGGGCTCCAGGAGATCTTCTTGCTTCCCACCCAACCCATCCCTAGCCTGGCTGTGCCTCGGGGGGATTCCTTTGTGTATAAACCACAGCTCAATTTTCTACTCAGTATCCCACAGGAATTGCTCTCCACGGCTGCCCCCACCGTTGGCTCAGTGTTGTCTTTCCCAATCCGACAGGAAAATGCCATTGGACCCAAGTCCACGGACGTGTGACCATCTGGTCACCTCTGCGTGACATCCTGTGAGATCAGGCTCCCACCAGACCCTCCCTGTCACAGCTCACAATCCAGGAATCCTGGCAGACCCCCTTCCAGCCTGTGTTACTGCCGAGCACCACTCCAGTTGGATCACATCCCCGTGCCAGTGTTGGATCTCCTGGGCCCAGCTCTGCTGGGAGCTGAGTGCTTCCAGCTGCTGACCGTGGAGTGACCATCCAAAGGGCTCTGATTTATGTGGTTTAAGACGCATCCAGCACAGATTTGGGGTTGGGGATGCTGTGGAAGGGGACAGAAAGGATGTTGCTCCATCTCTCATCCTGCCAGGGTTTTGTCTAGAGAAGTGGTGGAGGGTTGGTTGGTGTGGGATTTGAGCTGTCTTAACATGTAAGGCATCTTGTCCCTTTTCTGTATCTCCCAAAGTTACTGGATTCTTTTAAAACCTCCATACTCTTCTCTCCTCACTTCCATGTATGCCATGACTTTGAAAAACTGTGCCTTTTGCCATAGGACAGTAGCAGTTTCCTACCCAAAAAGGCTCTGAAATCCAATTCTCATTTCCACACAACCCATCTGGGGCAGGTTTCTCTTCTGTTTTTTCCTGCTCATCCGAAAAAGTGAGTTTATTTTTACATACAGAGCCTTCCCACCCCTGTGTGCAGGTACTTTGGGTCCTTGGCAGGAATTCTGCACAGGAAGCTCGTGGGATGTGGGAGGCAGAGAGATTAGGAGATGACATGGGAAGGAAGAGCAGGCCAAATATTCCAAGACAAAATACAGCTGGATAAAGACAGTATTGGATCAGGAGAGAAGGAGGTTTGGTCCTGTCTAGTTAAACCATCATATGAGGGGGAGTATTTGTTACCTGGGAAGGTACCAGCCATGAACTTCCAGTTGCTGCCTGCCTTGGCCCCTCATTTGGAATAATCTGAGCGTTTGCACTTCTCTACCTGTTCCTCTTGTCTTTATGTTCCTTATCCCTTTGTGTTTCTGGGATGAGACGTGAGGCTCAGAAGGAAGATGTTTCTCTTGTTTTAGAAAGTCCCAGAAATATTCCTCTGCCTACAGAATCAGATCCCGTGGCCTGAGCACCGCATTCCCTTTCTGAGTGCCCAGAGAAGCTCTTCCTTTGAGCTGGAGGCGGGCAGGGAGGAGTTGTGGGCAGCTGGAATGCAGTCCAGCCTTGGAAAAGCAGCACGGCACGGGAATGAGGGCCGGGAGAAGGGGCAGGTGTAGCTCAAGTGGGCATTAATAAGGGGGAGGAGTTAGAGCCAAAATCTCACACGAGAATCCCACACTGGCTCCCCACTCCCTAAAAAACATCTGCTTCCTCGGAGCTCTCCCCCCGGCAGCGTTGGCTCTGGAGGTGCTCCCCACACACAAGTGCCGATGTTTCTAAGGATCTCGCTGCACCTCCTCCCTGCCTTCTCCCCTCCTCTTCCATCGTGTCTCACCAGCTCCCTCGGCCCCCTCTGCCTTAGTCAGCTCTGCCTTTTATCTCTCCAAAGCTTGAATGTTTTGCACTGGAATAATCTGAAGTTACTCTCAGAGCTCAGCAGGCGGTGCCGGGCGTGCAAGAGGTGCTTCCTCATCTCCTGCCTTTCCAGCAACAGGAGCTTCCCATCTCCTGCCTTTCCAGCAATAAGAGCTTCCCATCTCTTGCCTTTCGAGCAATAGGAGCTTCCCCATCTCCTGCCTTTCCAGCAACAGGAGCTTCCTCACCTCCTGCCTTTCCAGCAATACCTGCCCCTTCCATCTCCTGCCTTTCGTGCAAGAGGTGCTTCCTCATCTCTTGCCTTTCCAGCAAGACTTCTTCCCTCCATCCCTTTACCTTTCCAGCAGTAGGTGCTTCTTCACCTCCTGCCTTTCCAGAAATACCTGCTCCCTCCATCTCCTGCCTTTCCAGTAATAAATGCTTCCTCATCTCCTGCCTTTCCAGCAATACTTGCCCCTTCCATCTCCTGCCTTTCCAGCAATACCTGTTCCCTCCATCTCCTTATCTTTGCAGGAATACCTGCTTCCTCATCTCCTGCTTTTCCAGCAATAGGTGCTCCCTCCTGCCTTTCCAGCAATACCTGCTCCCTCCCGTCTCCAAAGGCCAAGGCAGGGTCTGGCACGGGTACCTTGGCATTGGGTGTGAGACAGGAGCTGCAGAAGGGACAAGCAGTGATGAGTGTTTCGTGTCTGTCCTCGAGTGTTTAGGAGTCCTGAGGTAGCTACAAAAATCGACTTGCGTTTAGGAAAAGGCATCTTAAAGATGCTCCTGTCTCTGTTCTCTGTTTCTCCACCCCTCTGTCCTGAAAATGTGGGGTGCTCCCCACCACCCCCCAGATCGATTCTGTCCGTCAGAGCAGCAGCTTGGCTACACCGCAGCACTGAAACCAGAGTCTGTTTAATTTGCTGTTAGAAGTTCCCAGAGGGAAATGGTTTCGAGGACCTTGTGGAGGGAAGGGATGAGGAAGAGAATTGAGGGGGGGGGATGTTCTCAAGTTGCCCATGTTCTGTCTGGGGTTTATCTCCATAGTTAGTGATCTAAATCTCTGTTTTTTAGCAATTTATTTGCCAGCCCAGGGGCAGGAGCAGCATTCCTGCTCCTTGTTGGAGCCACACTGAGCTCTGTTCCTTTCTGCTGAACCCAGCGGACCACAAGGTTTCACTGGACCAGCAGCAGCTTTTCCCTGGTTCCAGTTTAAACACAGCCATAACAATCCCTCCGTGGTTTTGCCTTTCTCTTGGACTTTGTTTTTTCCACGCCGTTCCACGTGGTTCCAGCAGGGTGCTGTTGCTCTGCTTTTGTTGTCAGCCCACAGCTGGGTTTCTTGCTTTTCAAGAACTTTGGCCAAGCGATTTTATTTTCTCCTTGGCTGGTCCTTCTGGTCACAGGATGGCCCAGAAGAACCACCAAGGGTTTGTCCTTAAACTGGAACAAACCTGAAGGGATGTGGATTCTCAAGCGTAGACTCAGCCTTACGACTCGTCCCTGAAGAAACCACCGTGTGTTTCGTGTTTCATGGGGTGGAAAAACATCCCAAAGCGGGAAAAGAAGCATCAGGGGGGTTTGGAGTTGTTGATATCCCTGTACTTCACGTACCAAGGCAGTGGGTTCTGTGCGTTTCATGTTTTAATAGTTGCAACTAATGTTTATAAAGAGCTTGTTATTTACGTTTTAAGCACTTTAAAGAAAAAAAAAAAATAAAAGTTGTTCAAGCTGTTCCTAGATACTTCTGATTTATTGACAACAGCGTCTGTGCTGATGGCACTTGGACAGTGAGTGACATTTCTCTGTTTATTTTCTGAAGGAGGATGACGGTGTCCAACTCCTCCAGCAGCTTTTCCAGCTCCTTAACAGTCCCCAAGCCCCAGAACCTCGAGTTCCTCCCCCAAATATTGATCCTGCCTCAGGTGATGGGAGCACCTGAGGGGGTTTAAGAATCTCTCAGGTGTCTTGTGTGGGTCTTAAAAGTCGAGTTTTGTGCTGAGTGACCGTGGAGCTTGGCTGGGATGGCCCTGGGGATTGGAGCTGGCGGGAGGTGGAGCCGGGGGTGGAGAGTCAGGCTCTGCTCCCAGGGGACAGGAGGAGAGGAAACAGCCTCAAGTTGCTCCAGGAGGGGTTGAGCTTGGATATTGGGAAAATTTCTTCATGGAGAGGGTTGTAAAACATTGGAACAGCCTGCCCAGGGCAGGGGTGGAGTCCCCATGCCTGGAGGGATTTAAAAGCCGTTTGGATGTGGCACTTGGGGACATGGGTCAGTGGTGGCCTTGGCAGTGCTGGGTTAAGGGTTGGATTTTATGATCTCAGAGGGCTTTTCTAACCTAAATTCCATGACTCTATCTGCCTGCAGCTCCCTTGCTGCTCATGCTGACTCTACCCCTGCATTCCTGAGGATCTGTGGTAAATCAGCAGCTGGGTAGAGGAGAGGGACCCCAGGGCAGTGTTTTGCAGGGAGAAGAAAGGAGAGCTCCTGTCACATCCCAGACAACAGAGAGGTCAGCCTCTGGATGCCTGGTGGGAAAACCTGGCCCCATCCATGCTGCTGTTCCCGGGAAAAGACAATTCTGGGATAATGATCCTCGCTCTCCTCTGCACTGATCCACCTCCCAGACCTTCTCCTGCAGCCCCTCAGCCCCAAATCCCTCCCACCTTTCACCACTGAGCCATTTTCCTTCTCAGCACCTGCTTCTTTCTCCAGTCGTGCCTTCTCCTTCTCAAAAATTAACTCCCCTAAAGCTCCTGTAAATGACTTTGCTGCTCCAACAGAAGAGTTTCCTTAGCTCTAATCCCAGTTTATTTTTCATCCAGCTGGATCCAGGCCCTTACAGAGCTCAGCACCTGTCTGTGGGGGGGATCATGTTAACCCCGAGAGCCTGGATGGGCTGGGCAGGGAAATGTTTGGCGCGTTGTTTTGTGGGATCGGGGCGCTGAGCTGTGACCCTCTGAAAGATGATCCATCCGAAGGAAATGCAGCCTGGAATAACTGGGCCGGTTTGGGCTTCCCCAGGCAGCAGAGGGTGAGCAGAGAGCAGTCACTGGGAGAACTGGAGTCTGGAAATTGGGGAAAAAGAAGGATTTCAAGCCCTAAAAGTCCCGCTGGAACGCCCGTGTGTGATTCCATGGGGTGTCTCTGCTTGTCTTAAGCACAGACTCAGGACTGATGGAAATGATTCCCGTCCCTGCAGGAAGAACTGGCTGGGTTTGTTGTTCCGAGCCGGAGTTTCGCTGCCCCCCTCAAATTTTCTTAAAATCTGGCTTTGCAGATGGAAGCTGACAAGGAATGTTCCTGTGACTTCCTCCCGGAGCCAGCAGGAAGCCCAGCCCCACTCCCAGCTGTCGCGTGTGGGGTGGCTCCCTGAGACCCCCAAACCTCCCTCAGGGTGGTGGGCTGACCCTGGATGGGTCCTGGGTGCCCCCCCAAAGCTGCTCTCACTCCCCTCCTCAGCTGGGCAGCGGGAGAAAAATCCAAGGAAAGGCTCACGGGATAAGGGCAGGGAGGGGTCACTCGCTGGTTTCTGTCGCGGGCAAACAGACTCGATTTGGGGAAATTAATTTATCAATCAAATCAGGGCGGGGTAATGGGAAATAAACCCAAATCTTAAATCACCCTCCCCCCACCCTTCCCTTCTTCCCAGACTCCTGAATTCTCTCCCACAGGGAATGGAGGCTACAATCACACATTGTCTCTGCCCCTTCCTCCGCAGGGGTTGGACTCTTCACACTCTTCCCCTGCTCCAGTTTGGGGTCCCTCCCACGGGAGACAGTTTTCCATTAACTTCTCCCATTTGAGTCCTTCCAAGGGGCTGCAGCTCTCCGTGAACTGCTCCAGCGTGGATCCCTTCTCCCAAGGGATCAGTCCCTCGGGAACAGGCTGCGGGATCACGAGTCCTGCCAGGATCCTGCTCCAGTATGAGCTCCTCTCTTCACGGTGCCACAGCTCCTGCCAGGACCCTGCTCCAGCGCGATCCGTGGGATCCCAGCCTCCTTCAGGCATTGCCCTGCTCCGGTGTGGGATCTCCATGGGCTCCCTGTGGATCTCTGCTTCCCGTGGACCTCCATGGGCTGCAGGGGCACCGCTGCCTCCCCACAGCACCACAAGCTGCCAGGGAATCTCGGCTCCAGCACCTGGAGCACCTCCTGCCCCTCCTTCTGCCCTGCCCTGGGCGTCTGCAGGGTTTTCCTCTCCCATACTCTCACTCCTCTCTCCCACTGTTTTTCCACGCCAGTTTTCCCTCTTCCTTCTTCCACGTTTTATCCCAGAGGTTCTCCCACCAGCGCTGATGGGCTCAGCCTGGTCCAGTGTCCTGGAGCCGCCTGGAATTGGCTCCGTGGACGTGGGAGAAGCTTCCAGCACCTTCCCACAGAGGCCACCCCTGCTACCAAAATCTCCCAGTTTCTAGATGGGCTCCCACAATGCCTTGGCGGGGAGGGTGGGTTGTTCCCCCTCCAGAAAAAATGGGAAGAAACTTCATTTGTTGACTGAACAGTCGCTGATCCGGGGAAACAACAACCCCCCTCTCCTTCCCCAACCCAGGGAAACGCGACTTGTCAGTCGAAATGGATCTGGTTGGATTGATATCAGCCAAAGAATTGATATTCTTTCTGGTATTTAACCAAAAAAGTGATAGTCTTATGTCACTCCAAATGTGGTTTTAGATAAACAGATTCTCTCCCCTCTGTTGTTAACAAAACATTTCGTGTGTCAACATTTAGGGACTGTATCAATTATCTGGCTCGAGCGGTGATGGGGGGGAGGGAGGGGGGTTTCCCTCGTGAGAGGGATTTGGGTTATCATCCATATTCATGGGAGAGATTTTGCCGCCTTGGGAAGGCCGGGATGGAACCTTTAGAGGAGGGAGAGTTGTAAAGCTTTCGTGGCTTGCAAAACGAGTGCGTTTTTCCTTTTTTTCAGATCGTTCGGTCCCGGAGCAGAGGTAAAGAAAACAAACCTGAGTGACGGGAGAGTTTTTGGGATAAAGGTTGACCTCGGAGCTTCGGGGACAAGAAGGGAGCAGGAAAAACGTCGCCGTGGGGTCAGAAGGAGGTTTGAGCTGCAGCCGCTTTTAATTAAAACAAGCAAATGATTAACTCCCAGGACACGGTACAAGGATGGCAGCGGGTTCGCTCCGGGGGGCAGGATGTGTCCCTGGAATGGATCTTTGCTCCTCATCTCCCCGTTCCCGAGGATGGTTGGGTTTTCCACAGCGCGGCAGGGAGAGGGTAGGAGGGGAGGTGATGCTGGAACAACTTGATTTTAACAGCATCTCTAAGGAAAAAAACGAACAAGAAATTATAAAATACCATTTTCCCCCCCCTGTTTTCTTCTCCACAACCAGGGGCAGGCTCTGCTCCAAGCCCTTTTTCTGTCCTTTTTCCACCTGGAGCTGCAGGAGATTTCCCACTCAGCGAAAAGGGGATCAGTGGTGGATCAGCCTAAAACCAGAAACTGATTTGGGAGGTGGAAAAAAGAAAAAAAAAAGATCATCTCCACACACCCACCGAGCAGAGCAGCAGCATCCCCACAGCAAAAAATGAGATGTTCATGTTTCACCCTGTGTAGCAAAAACAAGGGATTTATTTTCCAGGTATATTTTTTTAACTCCTCCTCGGAAGGAAAACCTGTTTATGACCTGCCTTTATTTCCCTTATGACCTTCATTTTAATCTGTCGCCTTTACTTCTGTTGCACCAAACCTTCCTCTTGTTCCCCGACTCCTTTCCCTGCTTCCCCCACATCTCCCATCTATTTGCTGTCCCTTTGCTCTTCCTCGGAGAATTGATCCTAATCCTCCAAACAATTTCGCCGGCATTTGAAGGTCCAGACACTTCTTATTCCGCTAATCTAGGGAAGAGGATTCTGGAGACGGCTCCGTGTGCCCCCCCTTGGTGCCCCCAGCCCTGAGCGACCTTGGGTTCATCTCCACAAATCGTTAGGATTTCCAGGTTCTTTGTCTTTAATCAGGTGTTTATTATAAAAGGTCAATAGCAGTCGTTGGGCTCCTGTTGAAGCGAGAGTAAGGGTTTCCACGAGGAAATGGAATCAGGGAGTGGTTCGGGTTGGGAAAGACCTCCAAGATCATGGAGTCTGGACGTTAACCCAGGATTGCCGAGGCCAGCGCTGACCCACGTCCCCAAGGGCCACATCCACGGGTTTTCTGAACACTGCCAAGGACGGTGATCCCACCAGCGCCCTGGGCAGCTGTGCCAGGGCTGGACAACCCTTTCCACGAAGAATTTTTCCCTGATATCCAACCTGCCCCTCCCCTGGCACACCTGAGGCCGTTCCCTCTCCTCCT
>VZRE01004013.1:0-28922 GCA_013396775.1 Cephalopterus ornatus | reverse complement strand
ACCAGGCACTGAAGTGAGACTGACAGCCCCATAGGTTCTGAGGTCCTCATTCTTGTNCACTGCATTGTCTTTCAGGTGTTTTTCAGTACTTCTTAGAATAATCTTCTCCATAACTTTACCAGGCACTGAAGTGAGACTGACAGCCCCATAGGTTCTGAGGTCCTCATTCTTGTCTTTCTTGAAAATCAGGACAACATTCACCAGCTTCCAGTCAGCTTCTTCCCATGTCACTTGACCTTGCTTCCATTGGGCATAGACCTTCCTTTTTTGCCTTATCTCCAAGAGAATATCCCTGCTCAGCCAAGCCGGCCTTCTGCCTCCCCTGCTTGACTTCCAACATTTGGGAATTGCCTGTTCCTGTGCCCTTAGGAGGCGATGTTTAAAAATGACCAGCACTGATGGACCCCAGCACCTACAAAAACATTTTCCCAGGGTACTTTAGTTACAAATTCCCTGAGCAGCCTGAAGTCTGCTCTCCTCATGTCCAGAGTTGAGGTTCTGCTGGCACTTTTCATCCTGTCAGCTGAGATTTTAAACTTGATCACTTCATGGTCACTGTGGCCAAGACAGCCACCAATCTCCACTTTGCTCACAAGATCCACTCTGTTGACAAACAGCAGATCAAGAAGGGTATTTTTCTGAGCCGGCTCCCTTAGGACCTGTTCCATAAAGTCTGCATCCAGGTTTTTTAGGAACCTTCTGACCCAGGTTGTACCAGCTGTGTGATGCTCCCAGTTAATTTCCAGCAAGTTGAAGTCCCCTATAAGGACAAGGGCAGTTGATTTGGAAGTGTCCCCTAGTTCCTCAGAGAATAATTCATGGGCATCATAGTCCTGGCTGGGAGACTGTGAGGATAGAATGCCTTTTTTCCAGAAGATTTTGTTACGAGGAAACATTTTCGCTTAGGGAAGCTTTCTGCCTAAAAGGTAACTCTTTCTCAAAGGCAGTTTCAATGCTTTCTCCCTCTCCTGCATAACAAGAGAAGTTCTCAGCCTCTCTCTCTGATGTGTGAGTGGAGAGAAATAATGCTTACAATAAATGCTACTGGGCTGCTGCGGCCTGAGGAGAGTCGGGAGACACCAGCAATGATAAAGCCCAGGAGTGAACAGGAAGTTTGCCTTTTTCTCCTTGGGGCCTGGTACATCAACAACACTGTGAGGTATTTGTAAGTTTCTTGTGTTCTGACCTTCTAAATAAACTTTTGAATTCTTTCCACTGCCTTGGCATTTCTGAGGATACCTGCATATCTTACTTTACAGAGGTCTATAGCAGACTCCCATGATGACATCCACATTATTTGCTTGCCCCTTTATTCTTACCCAGAAGCTATCATTTTGTGTGTATAATTCAATATTTTAATTCTCCTGCACATATGCAGGTATAAGCACAGGCTATATGCTTGTTGATGTTAGGAGCACTCACAGATATCCTTAGTACCCACATTAATGCTACTAGATTTCTAAATTAAGGACCTAGATGATAATTTTCTTTAAAAAGTCTTTGTGTGCACCTGTCACAAGGCTCCTTTCATAAATCTGTCTTGCATTATTTATGTCTTTCCAGCTTTTTAACTATCCATACATCTAATAGTAATTTTCATATAGTTATCAAGACTGTACGCCTCAGGGAAATGAGTAATCTTCGAGGAAAGTCCCCAGAAATCGTAAACATTCAAACCACTGATTAGAAGATTTGTAATGTACAGAAATAAGGCAGAAAATAGAGTGGGATGAAAATTATACCACATAGAAATGAACATGAATACAAGCATCCAGATAATGCTCATGCATATATATTCATAGATGTGTATATATATATAAATATGTATGTATACATGTACATGCATACATTCTTGCTTTGTGTGAGTTATAAAGTTGATACATGGAAAAAGTATAGATGTCATTCTAGAACCTAAAGTAGTGGGTTTAGTATTATAATGAACTGTTATTATTGAACATTCTTGCTTTTAACTATGCAGAACCCTTTTAAAAGCAAAAAGAAAAAATGTATCTGTGAAAGGGGGTGAAAACCATCACTACAGTGAAACAACCATGATGTGAAAGGAATCGCTCATTTTCTGTATGATAACATTCTTTGTCTTCCGTTGAACCAACCTTTAGTTCATGGTTGACCCATTTTTGACAGAATTTCACATCACAGAATATTTGAAATGGCTACAGACCTGAAAGGCATTTTAACTGCAAAATCTGCATCACGAGACATTTCTACAGTACTATAAAAATAAGAGAGAAAGTAGGCAAGCAGCATGAAGACTAATACTTGTCATTTATCTACAAGATTTACCCCATAGAATTTGAGATCTTTCTTGAATTTGACAAACCTTTAGGTTCTGTCAGAGTGAGGAATAGGTTTTCTGCAACAACTAGGACCACTTTTATTTTATACTTGTAAACATGATTGGAAAAACATAATGAAGAACAATTTATTGCACTGAAGTGCAGGTGAGAGCTTAAAAATATGTCACTGTGCTTTTGTCAGGGTCAATATTTATTGTTATCATGCAGAAAATGCTATATTCAACATAAGTTTCTTGTCAAAGCTCTGTATTTCTGAATGTATTCCAGCATCTGCCTTACACAAATGCTGTGCCAAGTGCAAGCAATCTGTCAAACAAAGAGCATCACACAGGCATGCAGACCTTTCATTTTCTGCCTAGTTGTACTGCATCTGCATTCTGCTTACCTGTCTTTGGTTTAGCCAGATTCCCTTTCAAATCCCTTTCTGAAGCGAATTGGCTCAACTCCAGGTTTTCTGTTAAAAATGTTTTAAATCGAAATGTTATTACTTCAAGCTGGATTTTACTTTTTTTATTATTAAAACAAGAGCAGGCATTGGAGCATTTAATCATCTATCTCTTATTTACAAATCTTTCAACTTGCATTATTCCTTTCTGAAAGAAATAGAAAACATGGACTCTTGATACTAAGAAAAATTTCACATCACTATTAGCTTGCTGTTAACAAAGCTTTTCTTTACTCCGTTTCTCTTTTTAAATGGATTAGTCCTGGCTGGGTAACAAATTTAAAAATGTCTTTGAAGTGTGAATAAAATATTGCCTCATATTAGTTAAATATTTTTAAATATCAAAAAGTGACTCAAAAAATTAATCCTATAATATGTTCACTTCTGTGATCTTTTAATGTGAGAAGCTGATGTGCTTAATCCCTGTGAACTGTACTGAGCAATTATCCAAAGCTTTGCTTGTACTGTTTGCAAATCATAAAAATAGATTTAGTGTAAATATGGGGCAACTTCTGATTTTGCTTACTAATTGCTCATTATGTTAATAAGAAATACTTGAGAAGTAGCCCAGCTCCTCCACGCCCAATCTATACTTGAAAGAAAAGAAAAAAATTCTCGTGTTAGAAATTATTTGAAACCATATTTGTAGCTTTTTCTTCTCAAACTGAGGTGTGAATTGATAAGATTCTGATTCAAATGAATGACTAGTCGATCTATTAGCCTTCCTTAGAGTTGCCAGTGGTTTGAAGTACGTTTTAAGTAAACAAGGGTTAATCAAACACAGAGAGATAAAGACTCAAACCAGAATGGTTATGGTTAAATAAGATATTACTCTATAAAGTTTCAGTCTGGAGGAAAAAGTAATGAGACCCTTTTTTGCAAATATACTTTGCTATAGTGACACAAAATGTATTTCAGTTTCATGAAGATGCTTTGAGGATCTTAATCTAAAATATCAGTTCTACCTCTGAGAAGAGCCACTGTTTTTTCATTAAGAGCTTAGTATAGGATTGTAAACTTTAACTGTCTTTAACAAATTGCTCATGACCAGTTTTCCTAAATTGTGTCAGCTGGCATTTTGGAAGACATGGTGACAACAGATGAGCAAAGGCTTTTAGTCAGAGATAATCTAGACCTGAAGAAGTACGTCTGCTATACAGGTTTCTTAGCTTGTCCTGAGCTGTTGCCATTTGATATATCTGCTCATTTAGCAGCCTGTCAGCAAATTTGCCTAAAACCAGAATCCTCTAAGTCCTGGGAGAAAAAAGCCCCTAAGCTGAAGTCTAAGATCTCTACATTTTTGTCTGGTGATTGAAAGAGTGAAAATAATGGTCTAATATTTTGGGGGTTGGGGTTTTTTTCAGAATTTTTAGAATACATATCATAGGAAAACCAAGCAAAAGCTATCCAGTCACTTAAAACAAATGCTGGCAGTGTTTTTTGTCAGTCCTCTACCCTAATACAAATACTGAAGATGCAGAACAAAATGCAAAATAAATATTGACTATAACTTAATGTCATAACTTTCTGAGTAAGTATTGATCTTTGGATAAAATTTGTTCCCATCTAACTTTAATGGACTTCTAAATTTCTTTATAACATGCTAAAATGGGATTCATCTTCCCTAATGGTAATAATCTGAAAATATAATTATTAAAAAAAAAACACGGTATAGCTAGGTTTTCCAGTCTCCTATATGGAAAATGGAGAGGAAGAGTCACTTCTGAAGGACAATTCATCCTGTCCTAAGATATGTAAGACATTGCCCTATGTTTTTCTGCTTCACTGCAAAATTTTTTTCCTATTTTTCAAGCTACTGGAAAACTAATTGGAAACACTTTTGGCTTGGTGAAGCATGAGCATCCTACAACACATTTTGAAATTCTGTTTTAATAATCAAATACCTATTATTTCTATAAAATGCAATGAAATTTCAAACCATCTTGAAAGATCCATTGGTGATGTCTTTGAGGCTGCGTCACAGAAGATTATTCTTGAAATTGTTGCATTTTGCTGTGTGTCAGAGTACCATAGAGCATGAAAGATTCATCATACTAATGAAGATGGTCCAATGGCAAATGCATTTAACTAATCATAATTCAGGAATCTAATTGCCTATGGGCTCGTGGGGTGAAAGTGGAGGAGTCAGTAATGCAAACAGTCTTCTGGTGACAGGATGACTTATCTAATCTTAGGTGACTGGAAATTTACCTTCTTTACAGATCAAGAGCAAGGTCTAAAAATATATGAATTGTGGCATTAGTAACTTTGAAATAATATTTCTAACATAAGTTCTGTCCCCAGAGTTCTTTAAACAATGCAGCAGAAAACTTGTCAGTGGCATGGATAGGTATGTTTGTTCTTATGCATGTGTGGATTTACCTCATATTCAAGACCAACCAGCTTTTTTTTTTTTTCCTGAGCCTTAGACTGAAATTCATGGATCCCATGAATTCTTATTGGGCTATATTTGTCTACATACAAAGTAAAACTTATTCCCATAACTTATGGCAAGATTTAAAAGAAAATTAAATCATCCTCCTGAAAACTTTTCTGATATTACAATAAAAATTACAGCAGTGATGGGCATTTATTTTAATCCTATATAGTTAAACTATCCCAGAAACTGTGACAAAAACTAAAACCATATCTAACAGCTTCTGAGATAGCTGTTATTTCATTGCAATACAGTTTAAGTCCTATGCATAGCAAAATTGTCTTACAATCCCCACAGAAATAGCTGAAGGGTCAACTCCTACACAGCTGAAATGAATACTGATGGAAATTATGAATTTCTCTAATTTTTAAAAATCTGAAACGATTTATGTGTAAGTTCAATAGTCATTGACGATTTCAGGTAAAGATTTAGCTTTAATTAACACTGCTGAAGTAGTCAGGACTTTAATTATATGTCAGAGGAATATTATCTGAAAGAGTAATGCAGCTATCTAGAAGTCGTAAGCAGATAAAATCTTATCATAATTAACCAATTCCAGCCACTCTTTCTTTGTGTTAACCCAACAACACTCCAGTAAGTAATGACATAATAGTCAGAGTAATATGGAGCAGCATTCCTGGTACAACCTCATTAATACTTTTTTATTTAACTTCTTAAACAATATAGTTACTAATTTTTGTCAGTACAGGTATATACAATTTGTATACTATACATGGTGTATGCATGTATGTAAAGGCTATACAATTTCACATGCAATTTTAACTTAATTATTAATCTCATATTTAACAGGTTCAGTAAAATAAAGGAAATATTTATCTGAAATATGAATCCTGCATGGAAAATAAATCGTTAAATATTTAAGGAGCCAGGAAGTCTTTTTTTGGGTTAGTGCCAAAATTAACAGAGGCATAGTAGGATTCTTTACTATTCTCAGAATTTTTAGGTAGATCTTGGGTAGCTTCATGGAAGAGGTGCTAGGAATTTAAGAAAGTGGGAAGTTTCACAGTGCCACTGAGAAGCGAAAACCTGAAGAATGTGATGGATAAAATTAACATTTTAGTACTTCAGGCCTGGTCCAATATAAAAGACTTTCAGATTCAGGGGAATGCTATTGGTGTGTTGAAGATAATTGGTCTCCAGAGACAGATATTGCAATCCTCTTTCAAAATGGTCCAATTTTCTGATCTTACAGTAATTAAATGAAAAATCTTTATTATATTAATTTAACAAAATTACAGATTTCTGTGCAAAATCTATCCCCTTGTCTATCTTCAGTAATATACATTAAGTTCATTTCAGAAATGTTTTAAGTGCCTATTTTGTTTTAGATTATTTTATTTATGGCTTTGAAAATGTTCAGATAAAATGAAATGTGTTTAAGATCATTCATTTAATGTTGGTTTAATTACACATGAAATAATCTTTTTGATCACAGAGACCAAAATATTTATTGTTTTTTGTTATAATACAAATCAACACATAAACCCAGCAATCTCTTGTTATAATGAATAACAACAGACTTTTAAAATTCATGTATTTGTTATTTCTATTTTTAGACATTGTGTATAACAAAACAGTAAGTCTATTCAGTAAATTATTGTAAGTATGTACAAGCACCAGTAAGACCACACTTTTCTGATAAAGACACACTTGTCATGGCCACTGGAAAGTTATATTGCACATTTATTTCTGAAGCATGCCCTAATGTATATACTATACTAATACGTGAAAACTTGTATTATTAAAAGTTTTAAAATAATCTTTCAACTTAACATGCTTGGAGACTAAATATACTTTCATTAGTGCAAGAAATTACAAATGTACATCTCTATATATGTTTCTGAACTTGCATCCTGCCTATGATTTACATCATCCCTCCTTCCTAAGTTTGAAGGCATGCCAAGCTTACATGCATGCACTCCTTATACATGCATAGGGCACGTATATATGCATGTGTGTATGATAACCATGTAAATGACATTGCAGAGCGTGAGGTTTTAATATCTGCAGGTAGCAAACATGTGCAATATCTTTTAAAGGAAAACTCACATCTTTTAAAGGCATCACTGATGGATCTAAATGTCCACTATTTTCTAAACTTAGAACACCTGCTAATAGCCTGAAGTACTACAAAGCACTGGCAGTGAAGCTGGTAGGAGGCTGCCCTAAACTGTACACTGTGACAGCCAAGGGACCTGCAGATGTCAGCTGTAGGGCAGGAAAGTTGTTAACCCTTACAATGAAGACCAGAGAATTAAAAAATCTCTGTCACACTATTCTTATCATCTTCTGCCCTCCATGATGGTCCCTGACAGCCTCCCTGATGAATTTTATGTCCTATGAAAAGCCTAAGCTCACAGTGTTTTTCCCAGAATATGTATTTGTTCCTTACATGAATAATTTCTAGAATTCTGACACATGAGATGGATGGGAAAATAAATGTAATATTATAATGGAAACCTGTTTTCAGGTTCTATAAAATATGGATAGATAAGTATTTTATGACTACAGTTTTGTTTCCAAGAAAATTTCTACATAGGTACAAAGTCATTTTCTTTTGAAAATCTCCTCCTAAATTTTCTGCATCCTAAGTTTTATAACATTTATGCAGCAAGATATATATTCACCTAAAAATATGCCAAAGATAAGCCTTCATATATATATGAATTCAGTGCAATTGCATATGAATTTTATTGACAGCATAGTAATACTGATTGAGATGTAAAACTACTAAGGAAATAGTACATTTATTGACAATTTATTTTGTGAGCTTCTGATGGAATGTGAAGGATTACTATTTCCAACCTGATGACAAATCCACTATGTCTGGTGCTGGAAAGTAAATAGAATGTAGAAGTTTCAGTTACAAATATGCATTCAGGTAGTTCAAGACTTACTGTTCAAGGTATGGGGAGGAGGTAGCACCATCTATTTGCCAACAATTGTGCTTGTATTATTCTACATCTCTTCCAGTCCTTACCGCTCTGATTACTCATCATATTTCAGCATAATATTCACAGTGCATCTTGCACAACATACGCAAAGAAAAATATAGTCCTCTTTGCTTTCACCACAGCTACAAATTCACATATAGCAAAATAACTACCTTGTTTATTGCCTTGTCTAAACTACTATACTAGTACATAAAGGCTTCATTAATTAAACTGAATTATTAAATATTAAATGATACAACATCACTGTATTCAGACAAAGACAAACCAAGTAGTTGTTCTCAATTAGTGGCTGATTTTGAAAGTAGAAGGAGGAGAAGGAAAGGTGGAGGAGACAGGAACACCTCTTGGTTCTGCATGAGTTTAAAAAAATGAATAAATAAAAAGAAAGCACTAGCTCTCTGGAACTGGGAACAAGTTGTGTGGCACTACTTGTATCAATACATCCAAACTTGGGTGGTTTTCCCCTCAAAATGTGTTAGCTTCCTCCAGACTGCCCTTTAGTCTGAGCTATCACCCAAAACAAACCGTGCCTGGTATGGCCAGCAGGGCTGGGAGAAGCCTGGACCGCACCAGGCTCAGCAACACTAAGCCACACAGGTGACATCCATGTCTGTGCCACAGCCCAACCTAGTTCACTAGCATGAGTGCAACTTACTACTATAAAGGGGACAATATTTACAAAAAAATTACAGACAAAATTGCTCTTTTTAATAATTGAAAATTACTTTTAAAATAATATAGTTTACCCTCACATGAAATTTTTTAAATCAATGCAACCTAAATCTAAAGATTTAGCAGATATTCACACTGCATTATTTTTACTATCCAGCTTAGAGGGCAAAATTATGTGCCTAGAATTTTGCAGTGTAACTTGTTTAAAGTGTCTGAGCTGGGAATTTCCTTGATTTAAAATAAGACTAATAAAAAAAAAAAACCAGCTCAATGACATTGTGCATGGGTCACCTTAGAATGCTAAATTCCTACATAAAGTATCAACCTATTTCTTCATTCCAAGCACACACCAAGTTTCCTTGCACATCAAAAGAAGTAAGAGTGATTGGAATTTGACATGTTGCTATTGCTAATGTGGTACAGGCTCTAGATGAAAAAAATGTTACCCTGTCATCTCCGTTGTACACAAAGGGCAAACCAGATTCATCACATGCCCTTAAATTTTTATTTTAATTTTCTTTTCAGTGTGTGATTCATCTGAACTCATGTCTTTGGGAGTCCCTCAGGCTGCAAGTTATTTTTCATTCTCTTAAGTCTGACATTTTAGCTCTGTGCGATGCACACCACCCAGTTATGTCCTTGCACGAACTGATCAACATGACCAGGCAGAATCATCAGGACAATGACTAGTGAGCTTGGGAAGTCTAAATACAAAACCAGTGCAAGCATCACCCTAATTTCCTGCAGATGTAAACAGAAGAGGTTGCAAAAAGCAATAAGGGTTTTGTAAATTAAAATTGTTTTAATCACTTAATCTATTGCTTTAATTAAAATTTCTCCTCCTAAATAGCAAGAAAACAGCTTCTGTTGAATTACCTACTTAGCAGCAGTGATAATAGGTTAAACAAGCATTGATTATCTCTCCTCAATGATGAATTATTGCACACATGCTAGATTTTGCAATGTTTTTTTGTAAATCTCATTCAGTTCTAATGCTATAAAAGTACATCTTTCCAAGCTCATGTGAAGATTTTACTCACTACAGTGAATGATTTACAGGATGTCACAATGGTTTACTAAAAAATATGTACCTCATTTTATGTGTTTGGCATGCATCTCTCCGTGTACACTGATTTTCCATACTTCTTTGTATATTAGAAAATGTAGACGGCACTGCACTGAAAAAGAAAACACATCACGTAGTTAAAATAAGAGATAGATAGATAGATAGACAGATAGATAGATAGATAGATAGATAGATAGATAGATAGATAGATAGATAGATAGATAGATAGATAGATAGATAGATAGACAGATAGATAGAACTATCTGTACACTGTGAAAACAACTCTGAAAGTGCCCTTACTGCCTCCTGAATTTTCCTTTCCACGCACACGTAGAAACTCTCCCATGTCCTAAGATGAATAGAGAGCTTTAAGGCAACAACCAGAAGAGGTTTGAGACACATTCTTGAAAGCACCAAAGTGTACAAAGCCTAAAGACAAAGGTTGATATTCTGCAACAGTTTTAAGGTATTGCTGACCCTTTCCATCGGCCTTATCTGTTTTAGGATGCTGCTCCCTCAGAGATCCCAGCACAAGCATTTGAAGGGCTGGGCTCTCCATCAAGTCAGGCTCAACTGTAAGTCCAAATCAGATGATTTATAAACTTTATAGCTTATAAAAAGAACAACCTACTTTCCCTTGGTTATGTTTTGGCTTTGGAAATGAGTTCTTGGAAAACAGGAGGAGAAATGAAACCTACTTAAAAACAACACTGCCACTGAAAAATTGCATGTGGAACTACATAAATGTACTTGCTTAAAAACTGAAGTTCACAGCTAAGGACCAACCCTTAGGGACATTTTTTGTGAAGTGCCACTGACATTTTCAGATTACTGAGTACCTATACAAAGTCTGCCTTGTTGTGGTAATGGAAGTGTACGACACTAATGCTCTGCACTGAAGAATTTTAGTCTTGGTATAACCTATGAGTAGTCAAATATCTGTCTATTTCAGATGGGTTTAGATCAGGGCTGCATTTCCTGGCAAAACTTGATTTTGATGGCTAGTTTGAAGTTCTATTATGGAATCAGCCTTTGTCCCATAGAAGCTGGCAGATATTAGACTTGTACTGTAAATTCTTCATTAAATTTGTAATTTGTTGAAACTATAGAATAAGCACTAAATACTCCCTTAGTGTCTGATTGTTGTAATGAAAAAAATTGCTAGCATAAAAATATATCTGTATTTCTGCAATAAAGCTCTTCTTTCAAAGTCTTAGTTTCAATAAGCTTGAGATACACTGTTTCATACTAATCCTTTATATATGAATATATTTACTGATGCACAAAATTAATAAAATATTATTATTTGTACAGGATATAGTAAAAATAATATATTTGGAATTTAAAAAAACCATGCAACAGGTGGTCTTACAGTATCTTAATCAGTTTGAAATTTACTTAGGAAGTCTAGTATTTGGTAGTTTACCACGATCAACAATGGAAAGAAAAACACAGGTTCTGCTGGACTTTTTATGTTAGACAACTTTATGAAGCTGTACTTGAACCTGCTGAGGTGAGATTTTGGTTGTCATCCCCACCTTGCAGGTCACACTGCGGAACAGTCTGATCCTCCTATATCTATAGTGCTGCTTTTGGCCACTCACATAATGTGAGTGTTTCTGGGAGGGCAGCTTGTCTGGAACACCTGCTCCTCAGGGTCCTACATGTGCCCTGTGGCCCTGTTGGCATCCACATGGTGTTGAGCTTGTCAGGACACTGGTGGGCTGGTGATTCCGGCCATCATCCACCATCAACTGCTCTGTCATTATGGAGGATGTCATCCCCTAGGTCACCAACTAGAGACATGTGTGACATCCTCATATCTTCGTGATGAGTAGGGACTGTCTCCAGCTTCCCTGCCACCTCTCCTAGCCTTTGGTGCAGCCCAGTGTTGGTTGTTTAATGCCTGGCCCTGGGATTGGACTGAAGCAGGAGTGACCCATAGTGTCAAGAGCACACTGTGACAGGACTCAGTGAAGTGTCCATCTTCTGGTCTGCTCCTCAGAAGCAGGCATGGCTTCTGGAGCACTGGAGATCCCAGCAGTCTTCCAGAAGGCATGGGACAGACAAGCCGTCTTGGGCCATAAAGGGGTTGCAAAGTGCCACAGTGTTGAGAGACAGGAGTCTGCCATCAGTACAGCCATAAGACATAGCCTATCTTCTGTAAAAGAATATAAATCTATATGAAATATAGCATGAAATAAAAAAGTGAAATAAAGCATGCTATCAGGTGAGTGACATAAGTAATAGAATTACATCAAAAAGGCATTTTACTGTTAGTCAGAAAAATTACTCTGCCTGCTATATTTAGACAGGAATGTTTAATCATGAAGTGTATTTCTGTGTGGTTGTTCATTAATGAATGCCTGAAGTTAAAAAATTCCTTCTTTTATTTGACAACTTTGAATTACTTAGTTCCTCTGCTTAAGAAAATTAAGATCAAATTCATCAACATCCATATATACATACTTTATTAATTATCCACTGGTACTACATTGAAAGCTATTTCTTTTCATAGCATTACACTAAATAGTGAATTATGTGTTATACTTTATTCAGTTCTATTAAAAAATCATCTTCATAATCTTCTATAAGTCTGCACTTCAAGAGATTTCTGAATTTATGAAGTTTATGAGTTTGCAGCCCTTTCAGAACTCTTAATCCACATCCTTATCTACAGATTATTTTCAAATGTGGTGAGGAACCAGATACAGTTCTTGAAATCTTGACTTCTGGGCTCTGAGATATTTAAAGAAAAATGGTTTATTCGACTGCCTAGAGAAATTCTGACTTAGCAGAATTTGCAGAATATACTAGAGCACATGGAATAAAAAGATTATGTTTTAAACAATAATTTTTTAATCTGTTAATGTACCTTGTGCTGGTATTTGAATGAATATGCTTTCCTTCAGCTGTTTGTCTGTCTGGCTTAGCATGTGACTCACTATACAGTAGTTATATATGTCAGTGTATAATATATGTACTAACTCCTTTACATATCTACCTTAGAACATTCAGTCATATGCAAATATAAAAAATTTCCATGATTGCCACCAAAAACTGTTATGTCTTGTTTGGGCAAAGAGACAGAAAAGCTTTTCAATAGCATTTTTCTTTAAATTACTAGTACAACACTGTTTTATATTTATCCTTGTTCCTATCTCATATAAGTTTCAAACAAACTCCTTTGTGGTTAGGAATAGCACTGTAGTCATCATTTAAGAGATGACACTGTAGGTTTCCATGTCACAACATTCTTGCTTAATGGGTTGCAGAAGCAATACAATACAATAAATTAATTATGAGAAGTTACTTTTGGGATTAGAACCCAAAGTTTCCTAAATAACTCCATTAGCTGGAGCCAGCAGTGTGTCTTCGTAGTATTCAATCAATGCAGACTTCCTCTCATTCTGTTTCCTCTTTTCAATGAGTATAACTGATAAAACTACCCTTTTTGACTTGATAGACTCCTTCTTTATCTGTTATGTATTTTGCAGCACTGCTGCAGTTCTTTTAAAGCCCAAAACCAAACAGAATCAGAAATAACTGAAAGTATAGGTAGTTATTTCAATATCTGTGTAAGTTTTATTAGTATTTCAGACAGGTTAGTCTGAAAATCTTTCTTATCTGCAGTGCTTTCTTCACCCTTGTTCTTTGTGGAGAAGACATACAGACTGTCACTGTGTTTCTCTAGCTTTCATGCCTAGAAAGTGCATGAATAGAATAGAATAGAATAGAATAGATTAATCTTGAGTTGGAAGAGACCAATAAAGATCATCAAAATCCCACTCCTGGTGCTGCACAGAACAGCCCCAAGAGTCACACCATGTGCCTGAGAGCATTGTCCAAACACTTCTTGAACTCTGTCAGGCTTGGTGCCATGACCAGTTCCCTCCGGATCCTGTTCCAGTGCCCAACCACCCTCTGGGTGAAGAACCTTCCTCCACAGAGGCAGATTTGAAGTCTGATTTATCAATCACCAAATATCACCTTACTCTTCTGTGCTTGCAACTAAATATATTTCAGCTACCTTTTTCCTTCTTGAAGAAGAATTTTGCTTTTTCTGGTCTAGCAATAGTGATGTCTTTCATATTAATGGAATCTACTGTAGTTGTATATAACATCTTTACAGGCAAGAGCATTTATCATATTAAAAAAAACAACCAACCAACCAACCAAACCCAGTCTAGGCAAACAAATTTTATTCTTGGATTCACAGATCCTAAGACATGTTCTTTAAAATTGTCCGATGGTTGTCAGGTGAGAGCGCGTTTTTGTCTTTCTTGCAATAGAAAAAACATAGATAGGAAACTTGGGCTGAAATCCTAACTTTTAGATGGCTGAAATTACATGCAGTCCTCTTTCCCTTCTGTCCAAAGATATAAATGCAAAGCATACTGAAGCTAATGCACTTGAAGCAGTGAAAAGTACCTACACAGCAGGGGATTAGGAAGAAAAAAACCCAGGCAGTTACTCTGTAAGGTTCAGTACAGGCTCAGGAATTCATTGAAATAGGAATTACTTGATCCAATGTCATTTAAGTCTGTAATACTTCAGACTTAAATGACAACGGATCCAGTAATATTTTATATTTATGGATTCAGTGGACTTGATGCATACTTTAGATCTGTCAAAATATATGAAACCAGAGAATGAGGTTCTGGATATCTGTTTCTGAGTTCAATGCTCGTTTCTTGGTACTGCAAACTGCATTTCACACCATCCCGGCTTTGAACCAGTTTTCATTGTATGTATTCTCTTTTTTTGTTTTTTAATTCAGAGATTGACCCTTAGTAATTAATAGTAATTTTCTGCTAGATAGCACACTAGCTTCAATAACTCAGCTAGAATTAATGCAATCTCTCAATTACTTAACCTGAACCTTCTCCTGCAAGCACAAGAGTAAAAATAGTCTAATTAACTGGATTTGTTATATTAAGAAAACCAGAAGACAAAGTTTCCTTCAGTTTACAATTATGCAAGCATAACAGAAGTCATTTTAAAGAGACTAATATTGAATATCAATAACACAAAAGTGCAATTCCATAGGTGATAGAAAACTGTGGAAAAGATGAGTTAATTTTCAGGTTCCAGCATGGCCTGAAAGAGAAAATGCATGAGGATTGAAGAAGATAAATAAAAATATCTATTACAAGAAATATATTGAGTAGGTTAAGAAATTAAAATTAGAAAATATAAATATTTTGAGTAAGAGTTATTAGTTTAATTTTCTTGGAAATCAATATATAAGGAGTAATAATGAACAAGGTTAAGACAAGTAGCAGAGCAAATTATCTGGTGACTATGTGAAGGGAAGGAGACTCCCATGTCTTAGTCACTGTTCTGAATGTCAGTGTCTTCATGATGCAGACCTATTTGCTGCTTGTCACATTTGATACTTGGCAGATATTATATTAACCCAGAATTTACTTTTGCCTTTACATTCTATTTTGGTTCAACTACAGTATTTCTGACTGTATTTCCTGATATTTTTCAAACAATTCTAATTATATCCACAAATCTCTAGGTTTTGGAGTTTTTTTCTGAAGTTGTTACATCTCATTCCAAAGTGCTGTTTACATTGTACTCTATTTCTGTAGCTATTTCATGCAGGCAGCTCTGATTCTTTCAAATGGTTTTGAAGCTGATGCTTCTGATCCTGCTGTCAGCTGGTGTACATGACCATATTTCCACTGACTTTGATGGGTTATAGCAATTTTTGGCAGCTGACAGCAGCAGCTGTTCTATACTGAAAAATACTGTTGATTTATAAGAGAATCACAAACCCCCAATGCTTACAAAATTGAGTTATCCCTCTGAAACTAATACACTGCTCACTAAAATAACACTACCATTGCAATCTTTTTATCTATTCATGAACAAGTAAGAACAAATAAAATGACTAACTATAAGGTATAGTTTTCATCTGGTTTTAGTGGTACTAAGAGGACTTTCAAAGTAAGCATAAATAACTTTTTAGAGTGAATTGTTCTGTATAGCTTTTAACAATAGAATGTGATTAGAATTATTGTCTAGCATATTAATAGCCTAATTTTCGCCTATTCTGGCGCAATGTATAATGATTGGCTGCACAGATAATGGCCACTTGGTGAATGTAAGATAAGAATCAGGCATGAAAACATCAGTCTGTGAATTTCTTATTCTGGCAGCTCCTGTAACCCAGCATATTCAACATCACATGTCAATTCATGCAGCAAATTGGGTTGGTTTACTTAACCATAGCTGGTCCTTTTCTTTTTTAAGGAAAACTTTGGTAGCCATTACTTACATTTAAAAAAAAGGAAACATTTAGAAAAACATGGTGAGAAATAGTATCTAGTTAAAACAAAAATGAATTTCATTAGTATACTATGTCATATTTTTGAGCATGAATTGGATTTGTGTGGCAAGACTTCGGTAGCACAGAGGCAACAGGAGTGGCTTCTGTGAGAATCTGCTGGAACTGTACAACAAAGCCAATGCCATTTGGCTCCAAAATAGAGCCACCACCGGCCAAAGCTGAGCCCATCAGCAATAGCGGAAGTGCCTCTGGGATAACAGGTTAAGAAGGGGAAAACACAACAGCAGCTGGAGAGGGAGAGAGAATATGTGAGGGCAAAAGCCATGTAGACACCAAGGTCAGTGCAAAAAGAGTAGGAGGAGGTGCTCCAAGCACTGGAGCAGAGATTTCCCTGAAGCCCATGGTGAGGCAGGCTATGCCCCTGTAATCCACAGAGGTTCACAGTGGAGCAGAGTTCCACCTGCAGCCTGTGGAGGGCCACATGCCAGAGCAGGCGGATACCCAAAGGAGTCTGTGACCCTGTGGGAGGCCTGTGCTGGAGCAGGCTCCGGGCAGGACCTGTGGCCCTGTGGAGAGAGGAGCCTATGCTGGAGTACGTTTGCTGACCGGAATTGCGTGACCCCATGGAGGGCCTACTCTGGAGCAGTCTGTTCCTGAAGGTCCTCCCTGTGGGAGGGAGCCATGCTGGGGCAGTTCATGAAGAACTGCAGCCCATGGGAAGGACTCACATTGGAGCAGCTTGTGGAAGACTGTTTCCCATGGGACAGACCCCATGCTGGAGCAGAGGAGAGTATGAGGGGTCCTCCACCCAGAGGAGGCGCAGAAGAAACAATGTGCAACAAACTCAACACAGTCCCCTTACCCTGTCCCCCTGCACCACTGGTAGGGAGCAGGTTAGGCAAATCAGGAGTCAAGTTGAACCTGGGATGAAAGGAGGGGTGGGTGGAAGGCGTTTTTAGAATTTTTTTTCTCATTACCCTACTCTGAATTGATTGGTAATGAATTAAGCTAATTTCCCCTAGTCAAGTCTCTTTTGCCTATGACATTAATAGGTGTTCTCTTCCTGTCCTTAGCTTTATCAATGAGACTCTAGTTGTATTTTTCTCCTCCCATCCAACTGAAGAGAGGAGTGATAGGGTGATTTGCTGGGTACCTGGTGTCCAGCCAGTTTCAACCCACTAAAGAACACTTCTCTATTTACAGCTGGGGTATTTTTATTTAGAAATTAACTTTTAAAAATTATAATAATTTAACTGAAAAAAATTTAAATCTCAAAAATCACAAATAAAGGTTTATGTAAAAAGTTCTGATTTTTTGTAAGTTTTTGTTTCATAGAAAATTCCTTTTTTTTTTTCTTTTTTGTGGTTTTAAATCCTTGTTCCTATCCAGTACTGAACACTATTCTTAATGTTACTGCTTTACCCTTTCAGATGTGTGAGCCACTTGACAGTAAGCAATTCTGAAGCAGGTAACTGCCCTATTTTTCAATCAGCATTTGCTCCCTCTAATAGTACCATTGACCTCCCAAAGGCTACCTTAGGTGTTAGAGGTCTGTACCATGGGCCAAAGTACTTGGTAGCAAACAAGCCAAGTATAAGAGGTAAAATACTGCAGCTGAGGAATGCTTAAGGAAACTACAAGTACCTGCTTACTATTTTCTTAATTATGCTCTACTTCTGTATTATCCAGACCCATTTATCCTCAAAGACAACTTAATGGCAAAATTCCATGGCAGAACTGAGTCCAGAGTGTTTCATGAAAAGTAAACATGTCTATATATAGACATGACTTATATTTAGACAGTCCCGTAAATAACATACAAGAGCATGAAGTACTATGAGCATGCATATGAAGTACCAGGGTAAAAGCTGAACTGTGGTTTGCAGGCAGAGCTTCAGGGTGAACACTAAAAACATCCCAGCGAAATACTATTTTTAAAAATTGTTATTTTTTGTGATTTCCTACCATCCATAGAGATCTTTACAGGGTCTGCTCTGCAGTAGTGCAGCCTCATCTTGAATATTGTGTGCAGTTTTGGGTGCCACAATATAAAAAAGATGTTAAGCTCTTAGAGAGTGTCCAAAGGAGGGCCATGAGGACAGTGAAGGGTCTGCAGGGGAAGCCTTATGAGGAGCAGCTGAGGTCATTTGGTCTGTTCAGCCTCGAGAAGAGGAGACTGAGGGGAGACCTTGTGGTCTTCATGAGGGAAAGGTACCAAACTCTTCACTTTCATGACCAGTGACAGGACTCGAGGAAACGGGATAAAGTTGAGTCAGGGGAGGTTTAGGTTGGATATCAGGAAAATGTTTTTCACCCAAAGAGTGGTGGAGTACTGAAACAGGTTCCCCAGGGAAGTGGTCATAGCACCAAGCCTATCTGAGTTCAATAAGCATTCGATTCATGCTCTCAAGCGTATGGTGTGATTCTTGGGGTCTCCTGCACAGGGTCAGGAGTTGGACTTGATGATGCAGATGAGTCCCTTCCAACTCGGTGTATTCTATGATTCTATGATTCTACTTTGTAGAATAACCTAAGTTTGTTCATCTTTTTGTTTCAGTGATAGCACTCAACAACATAAGTAAGTAGAGTTATAACTCCTGAAAAGTAGCTATAACAATTTATGCTCCTCTTCCCCTGGTAAAGCAACTACTACATCTGCAGGTTTCTGTAGCGAAGTAATGTTGCAGCCCGGTAGCGCTCGAAGAGGTAAGGTGTGAGAAATGGTTCTGCCTAGCTCCTTGTTTGGCTGGCTGCCCCCCACACAGCTAGTCCTTCCAGCACTGGGCTTTATGCCAACTCGTGCTCTCTTTGCCGCCCCTGCAGAGGTTCCTCACTTCCTTCTTTGGCTGCCTTGGCCATGTTTTGCCTTGCTCCTCTCACTCTCTTTTCTAGTCACTTTTAGAGATGGACACTCAGGCCATTCTGAGCTCCATAATTTGTTCCAGAGGTGGGGGCCCCTGCTGCACTGTCTGCTGAAACAAGCCATACTTGTCTCTGTTGAGTGATCCTGCCTGCTGGATATCCCAGGATTGTTGGTATGCTTGTGTTCTGCTAGCTGTGCATCACACCCTCCCTTCTTCTGCCACCTATTCCTCTCTTCCCTCCCTGCTCCACTACTTGCTGTAACAGAAATTATTTCAGTTTCAGAAGACGTGCAAAAACTAGTTTTGACCTTTGAGAAGAATCCTGATTTGAAAAACAGCCTTAATAGGTGCGACATTTCCCAGTAAAAAGTGATAGTAAGTGTGCCCTTTCTTTATCTTTATTTTTTTTTCTGTGCAAGTTCATTACCATTGGATATAACCCAGACAGAGCAATAGCGTTTGTTTAGCTTTCATTAAGTTTCTGTTGGTTAAGCAGCTCAGCTGTTGAGCAGTAAGCAATACAACTACACTAGTGCCTTCAGGCTGAGAAGCCTGCTCATTCTTTGCTAAATTTCCATCTCATATATGTGATACCATGCTTTGGTGGTACAAGTGTGACTACCATCAGCTTTGTGGTATCAGAGAATCAAACTATTGCTGAGCATGATCTAAATTTACTCAGTTCCTGGAAGTAGTGCATGTTGAGTGATATCCCCTCAATGTACAAGAGCTGTCTGAGTTCAGTCTCCCAACAAACCATTCTGTTCCCAAGACATGGTCTTGATGTTTTCCTGTGTCTCAAACAGCAATAACATGACAGTGCCTCAAGACAGACAGCAATCAGCCTACTCACAGCTCCACTTGCTCTGCTCAGATATGCTTAAATATGTGTTTAGGACAGTATGTGTCACAGATCTTCTCCTTTCAATCCTCTTCTTTCCCTGAGAATGTCTTTTAGCAGTGGAATGCAAGCCAAGTTTTGGCACAGATTTAGACAGAAAAAATTCCAAATGCAGTTGAGATACTGTTTATATTTACTAGCAATAGTTAAAATAACACCTATAATACATATAACTCATATACCATCCAGAACCAAAGGGTTGTTTTAAGCAAAATCCCTACTTTAATTAGTATTGACTTCTACTATGACAGATACTATATTATGGAATTTAACAAACCCATAGTGAAAGTCATTGGTTTAAGCCCGGGCAACCGGGATTTAATGATGAGATAAATAGTCTATATTCTGTCTGGCTGTGAAGGATTTGCCAAAGAAATGAGTTATCTAGATGTTCCTCCTTTTACTGTAATAGAAGCATTGTAAAACAAATTGCTTAAGAAAAATTGAATTTGCTCCATATTAAGATATACAAATATTTTTATCTGTGTCTAATGAACTAAACCAAAATAAATAAAAATATTTCATTGCATTTTTAGTACAAAAAATTCTCACTACATGCATTTGGTTTTGACAACCTCTTTTAACTATGTAATTTGGTATTATTAGCAAGATACAAAAGTTATGTATGCCATCAGACAAATGATTTCTCTTTCAGATATTAAATAAATAGGTCTGTCTTTCCTTGGTGTCTCTTTTAAGATCATTAAAACGGTAGGAGACATTTATCTGGCTTTAATGTGCATGGTTATATGCATTATTGCTAATTAATAGCATTAAGTATCTGAGCAGAAGACAGTGCAAAATAAACAGAACTCTAAAATCACTATATCAGGGAATTGAACTCATCCAAGGAGAATTAAAATAACACATTGAAGCTGTTCTTTGTCACTTGTAAATACTATTTTTTTAAACAGATCTTTGAGTACTGAGGATACAAATTTGTATCCTATTTTCCAATGTAATGGTCTCAGCGGTTTACTTAGCATGCTACATTAGTGAGAAGAAAACAATATGACCTCTCTTCAGAGAGGTGGAACTGGATAGAATGGTCCCAGGTGGATTAGTGATAAGGAGCTACCAAAATCAGATTCCAAGGGCTAAATCAGATGAGAAAACATAAGGCATCAGTTGAGACCTGTGCCCAGCAATTAAAACCAGAAGGAGCCACAACTATTAGCTGTAGGTAATATTCATAGCAATAGACATTTTACAGCAATAATGAAAGGAAAAAATTGAAAAGAATATTAAGTTCTGTAGAAAACCAAACCATTGAATAGAATATAAATCCTTACTGAAAAGCCAATTTTCATTTTATTTTTGCTCTCGATTTAAAGAATTATAACAAACATTAATATTCAAGATCAGACTTATGCTTTGAATATTTAATTTATACAAACATATCTTTGCAATTTCTTCAGCTCACCTATACATAAGTGCACAGTTAATTTTACGCCTTCTGAGTTTAGGCAAAAAAAAAGCCAAGGCTCTCAAGACAACTAAGTCTCTCCTTCCTTCAATGTACTTCCACAAGAATTTTTCTGTTTAATGTTGCTATTGTCTACAAGAGAGTGCTCAGCAAAACGTCACAGGAATTTCTGGTTCTTTCGCTACTAAACTAAAGGAATATTATCTTAAATAAATTGATTGTGACTGCTATGGCAGATTAGGGATATCAAAGAACTCGTGATAGAAAATCATAATGAAACAAATAGTAAAACATGTTTAATGTACTTGCTTTGTGAGATTTCATTGAAATGTCTTTCAAAATTAATTGGGACTTCTGAGACATGTTGCTGCTTGGATGCCTATTTGAAAACTTAGCCAAAATAAACTAAATCCTTTCTTGCTCTTTTGCATCTGTCACTAAAATATTTTATTATTTGTACTTCAAGTTCCTCCGTTAGAATGCTTTAGCAAATATTATCAGAGCTGTGTACTTCAAGTGGCTCATCAGCTTTCTCTTTGTCAGTATAACTTTTAAGAGGCAGTGTGTGTACTCGATATAATATACGATATGATATGATATAATTCAAAAAGCATAAAAGGCTTTAAACCAAATGCCAGATGTAATCAGTAGAACAGCCAGCTCCTTCCAGAGAACATATGCTTAGCAGCAATGTAACCAAGGCTTTGTCTCTTAGAGAATGTGTTGCTTTTTGGTTTCTGGAGCACTGCATTCTCAAGTTAAGCTGCCAGTGCAACCTTTTATTTCTTGTTAATTATATATTTGTGAGAACCAGTTTTCTGCTCAGACCATATAATTTGGATTGTATCTATCGCTCAGTGGGAACATTTCTGTCTCTCATAAAGCACTGTTTAAGTGCACAAATTTCTGTGGCTTTCCCTGTGGACCAATACCTATCACATAGCAACATCTGCTAAAGAATATGCTGCAAAGCTGTCTTCATATTTTTCCTCTCTTCCTGGAGAAAGATTTGTCCACTTCTGGTAAATACATTCAATATCTTCACAATCACTCTAACACTCAAACATTTGAAAATATGTTGCAAAAAAATATCATGCAACTGGAGGGCATTTTGTACAATAACCTGACTAATATAATAGAAATGGAAACAGTACTGAATACGACTTCTCTGTTATTTTTAAGTACAGATTTTAGCAGGAAGAACCTTAAAGCACACTTACTTAAAGTTCTAGTACCGCTAAATACAAGATTGAATGTCAAAGTATTAACAACTTAGTGGAAAGTCTTTAATACCTAGAAAATGTCATTAACTTGTAAAATACGGAAAACCAGATTTAAAAACAAAACAATAAACAAATAAAACCCCCAACAGTGGAATTAAATTAATCTGGTTCCTTGATTTCCTTGTGGTTTTTTTGCATATTAAGCAGCCCTCAACACAGTTACAGTAGTGAAAGTCACCCTTTCATATTCCTTAGAGATAGCTGGTATCTCATTTCTTGAATGTTCAGTATAGAATTACTCCTCAGAACTCATGTGCTTTCTCCTGTGCACCACTTGTTTAATTCCAATGTCCTCAAGGGAGTTTTTGTGGTATACACACATTTATTGAAGCAAAGAGAATTCTGATTTCAGCATGCTTGCTATTACAAGACAGATTTGTTTGTAATTGGTTTTGAACTTGAAATAAACACTTTTCTCCATACACTAAGAATTCATCCTAGACAGGGAAAAAAATACATTAGTTTGGGTTTGGCATTTACAATAAACGTAAAAGAATTTTTGAAAATTTCAGTCATCTACAGAATTATTAAAGTGGTTAAACGAGCTTGCATGTGACATAGGAGAGCTAATTGCTTTACTGCAATATCTACTACTTTAATTAATATGCTAATGAATGTCTATATGCATTGTTTTCCAGCACATCCACTTTCTCTGTGGACATTAAGGGAAGAAACAAGCCATAAGCTACAATATTCTCAAATCAAGCTGCATTTGACACTGTTATTTAGCACCTTAATACCTCATAAACTGGGAATTAATGAAAAATAACTGTTAACACTCAAAGAAGTATAACCAAAATGGTCATTTATTTCCTAAATATATGTCATATATTTAAGCATGTATCTTCAGTACAGCATTGAGCTCAGTCTTATTTGACCATAGCCTAGTCATCTCTCAATAGGTGTTTAAGGAGCAATCAATTAATAGCCTAAGAGCCAGCTATCTAAAGACCAATGTTCAATCTGTGATTTAGGGAGACTGTTCTTCTTTCCTATGACCCTTCCAAGCACAAAGTCTATATGATGGTTGCTAGTATTCTTGACTGAGAGGACTGATTCAATCAAAGCAGATCAAAACTAAAAGAGTTCTGAAAAAATAAGGTCTGTGAGGTCTACGGAGTTAAACTAGAAAGCACAAAATGTTAAAAAGAGGGAAGAAATATGATATAGCAGTCATTGACAATACCCTGTAGTTTAATATCAAATTTATGAAAGAACTTAGAACAAATTATGAAAATAACACAAAATAATACCCAGAGAAAAATAAAACAACATGGAGCAGCAGATATACACCATTAAATTATCCCAAATTAATCTGTGAGATAACTGTTTTTTTAAAACAAAGGAAGTTCAATGAGTCCCTTCTGTCTTAGGTAAGCTATAGAAAAAATTTTTCTTTACTTTTTAAATCTGAAATGTACATTGTATTGTAAAAGTCACACACTAATTAAAAAACTACCTTAAGAGATGACTGGAAGTAATGCTGAAAGAAGAATTTTCTTAGTAGATTCTCTTGGTAGAGAATATACCTTAAATTTACAAGTCTCATCGAGTATGACGTCTTGAGTTTTCTATGATTTCTATGTGCTATGCAGAAAAAGCTACAAATTCTTCATCGAGAAAGCTTTTCAAACACAGCAAGACAGCCTTTGCAATACAAATCTTGTATATGCTACCCACTAAATCTGAAAAATTAGCAATAAAGAGATGGCAAATCAGTCAAACTCAACATGTAATCCTAATATAACAGGAACACTTTTTGTAAAAGAAACAAGCTTAAATATTAATATAGAGCCAATACTGACAGAGGTATAGCAAACCAATTTGCAATGGGAGATGTACACAAAATCTGGTAGCACGGAAAATCAAAATCAATTACTATTTATAATTATCAGTTCTAAACACAAAACTTTTTCATTTCTGATGGAACAAAACACTCTCTTTCTTCTCCAGAATGGTTGGAAGAAGAAATGATTATTTTTCTACACTGTACACCATGGTTATAGTAAAATTGAAACATAAATAAATGCAAAATAAAAACAAACAAAACTGTGAAAACCTTGTCATTTTATCTTTGTCACTTCCACTAATAGCAGTAATCCATTTTAAGGCTGCATAAAACTTAATAATTGAGGACTATCTATCTACAGCATAGAAACATTCTAGAGAGATCATGTTTGACACGGTAGAGAGGAAATTCATGGAGTCAAAATTCAGTTTGAGCTGAGGCTGGCCAGCAGTATGGAGGGCAGTAAAAAGGGCTTTTAAAAACATGTTAATAGCAAAAGACAGCCCAGAAATAACACTGGCCTTTTACCTGGTCAGGAAGGTCATCTCAAAAACAAAGACAGATGTTTACTGCTTTCTTTGCCTCAGTCTTCAATGCCAATGATGGTCTCTGAGTTGGAGAACCACGACTATGAGAATGCTAAACTCCCAGTCAACCTCAAATCTGTGTGGGATTTGCTGCTCCAGCTGGATCCCTGTAAGTCTATGGGACAGGATGGGATTCCTCCAAAAGCTGGCTGATGTCATCGCAAGACCTCTCTCAAGATTTTTGAATGGCCTTGGGAATCTAGAGAGGTCCCAGTGGGCTGGAAGCTGGCAAATGTCTCAAATTTCAAGAAATGCAAGAAGGATAACACGAGTAACTATAGATCTGTCAGTCTCACTTCAGTGACTGGTCAAATCATGGAGAAGATTATGCAGAGAGTTATTGAAAAACACCTAAAGAACAGTGGAGTCATCAGTCACAGCCAGCATGGCTTCATGAGAGGAAAATTCTGCTTGTCAAATTTAATTTCCTTTTATGACAAGGTAATCCACCTAATTGATCGATGGAAGCCAGTTGACGTAATCTTTTCGGATTTTAGTAAAGCTTTTGATACTGTCTCCCACAGTACCTTTCTGGACAAAAAGTCCAGCAAACAGCTGGATAAGAACATCATGTAATGGGTGAGCAACTGGCTACCAGGTTAGGCACAGAGGGTCATAGTGAATGGGGAAACACTGGGCTGATGACCAGTCACCAGTGGGGTTCTGCAGGGCTCTATCTCAGGCCCTGTGCTCTTCAATGTCTTCATAATTAACTTGGGTGCAGCACTAGAAGGAATAATAAGTAAGTATGCAGAGGACATTGAATTGGGAAGAGCTGTTGACCCCCTCAAAGGCAGAGAAGCCCTGCAGGGAGACCTTGACAAATTAGAGGGCTGGGCAATCACTTTCCTTAAAAAGTTTAAAAAAGTCAAGTGCTGGATTCTGCACCTGAGATGATGCAAACCTAGCTGTTCGTACAGACTGGGGAAGGAGAGGCTGGAAAGCAGTGCTGTGGAAAGCACAACAAAAATGGTGAAGTGCCCTGAGGGGAAGCCATATGAAGAGTGGCTGAGGTCAGTTAGTCTGCTCAGCCTGGAGGAGACCTCAGCCTACAGCTACTTCATGAAAGGAAGTGGAGGGGCAGACACTGATGTCTTCTCTGTGGTGACCAGTGACAGGACTCAAGGGAATCGCCTGAAGTTGTGTCAGGGGAGGTTTAGTTTGGATATTAGGAAGAGGTTCTTCACCCGGAGGGTGGCTGGGCACTGGAACACACTCCCCAGGGCAATGGTCACAGCACCAAGCCTGGCAGAGTTCAAGAAGTATTTGGGCTACGATCTCAGGCACATGGTGTGAGTTTTGGGGCGGTCCTGTGCAGGGCCAGGAGTTGGACTTGATCATCCTTGTGGGGCCCTCCCAGCTCAAGATGTTCTATGATTCTGCTAATGTGCATCTTACTCTAGACATATTCCTTTTCCCATGCTGTGACAAGCAAAGCAGATTTGTGTGTTTCAATATTGGCTTTTAACTATTTAGACAGAATTGATTTGAAAGTGAAGTGTTTCTGTCAATGAGTCAGTTTTGTTCACGGCCAGATTTAAGAATCAGCTTAGCACAAACTAATAGGACTTTGTTTTCTTGAATAAAGAAACACTTAACCCACTGTTAAACAGATTTACATCACCTTCAGGAAGCCCCTGGAAAGAATTCTGACTCTGGTAGCTATCTCTTCAAGAATTAGTATAATCTGCCCTTGTCTGTATACCATGTACCTTCCAGTCACAGCATGTCTCATCTTCCTATTCGAAGAAATTATAGTGCTAAGACATAATATAAATACATGATAAAATGTGTAGTAAAAGTGTACAGAGCTGTGAATAGTTTTAAAGCAAGAAAAACAAACCAAAACATATAAATTGTTCAATTTCATCAGTCCTTTATTCATTATTTTCCTGGAGTTTCATTCATTTTATAAATAACATGTTTGTATAAAAATTAATAGTAAAGAATTGGTCAATAAATCCTAAAACCTCATCTCTGGAGAATATTAAGCCCTGAAATACTTTAGTATACAGTTAACTTTTTTATTGTGAAGAACCACTATTAAAAAAATGGGTTCTAATAACTGTAAGAAAACCCAGCAGCAGCAACAACCAAGAATGAAAATCAAAGCAGAAGAATCCTTCTGAGAGCTAAATATTTTCAAGGAATCACTCAAATTATAAATGGAAAGAAAGAGTGTCAGTATGCAATACCTGTTTGCTACCAAGGCAAATGGAATAAAAAAATCACATGAGATGATCATTCAGAAACTGACAGGGCTACACCCACAATGAGAAGACTGCAGTGTGATTCTTCATCTATTAAGGAATGCTTTGCTTACAACTTTATGTAGAAGCTATTACACTTCATTGCACCATATGGCAATAAGGCTGAGTACAACATATGGAAATCTAGTTAGGCAAAGAGAAACATTAAAGAAGGAATAGTAAGTGTAAGGTGGCATTGTGAATAACTGTTTGTAAGGAATCATTTTGAGTCGCTTGCTGTCCATGCCAACAAGTACACAAGTAGGTTAGCTCTGCTCTTACATTAGATGGATTTTTTTTGTACATCTGTCAAGTCCCAGTTTTTTGTGCTGTCTATTTATTATCACTGCTCTGAACACACTGATGGCAAGTTGTTTGATTGGGATATTTTGTCTTCCTTTTCTCCTGTCCCATCTTCTCTGTTTGCTCTCTCCCTCTTCCCCTCCACTGGCAGCAGCTGCCTTTCCTGCCCTACTCTTTTACCTAGTCTCTACCCCCACACTCACATGCACACTTGAGGCATTTGAAGCAGATGTTTTCATTAATATCTTGTCCATATGATAATGCTAGATATGTATAATATATACTTTAAAGTTATAAAGAATTTCGTTGTTTAAAGTGAACTGGTTAGGTATTTTGTAGGTCTTCCCTACTCAGTCACTGTAAAAACAAAACTGTGATTTATTTTAAAATTATGTCTTCAAATATTGAAATCTCCACAACCAAAGACTGCTGTTTGAATACCTTTGAATATGAATTTTATTGATGAAAATGGCAGCATTTAAACTAATTGCATTAAGAATGTTTACTAAGATATCGGATATAACACGTAATATGTATTCGGTACAGTTCTTCCAGCTATCCTTATTGAAAAGGAACACTGTACAGCTGCAAAAGCCCAATTAGCAGGCTCCTGTGTAAGGTAGAAGTTCTTTTTCTGTGCAGCAGCATTCTCTGTTGAGGACGGTGTAATGAATAAATACACTATTTTTATTATGATAGCATTTAAAAGCCAGAAGTCCATCCATGGACAACAAAGCTGCAGCTCCAGCTGAAAGATTTCATTATGCTCACTCACATGAAGGAAGAAATATGGGAAAATGGCATAGCATATAAGTAGTGTCAGTAGTTCAAATGGAACGTATTTGCTCAACTCTCATAATTGTCAAATTTCTTTAAATACAGTTTTAACAAGAAAACAAAGAAAAATAGGAAGAATTAGGAAGTAAGGAAAAAATATATTGAAAAAGTCTGATAATTAAATTTTAGCGTAATCAGATGATATACATGCTAATAAATCAAGAAAATGTGCTACTGGACTTATTTGGTAGTTAAAGTCATGCCCCTGATTCACTGGAACATGCAAACATTTGAGAAGCAGAAATCACCCCACAATGACTGACAAACAGAGAAACCTGAATGGTAGAAAGAGGACAGGAAGGAGGGAAAGGAGTGAGTGAGGGAGGGGAGAGAGGGAAGGAGTATAGAACAGGAAGGAAGAAAGGATGTGAGGAACTAACAACTGGAGGGAGGGAAACAGCCAGTTAGGGATCATTGGTCCTGATAAATATTCCTTTTAGTTTTCATAGAATCATAGAATCATAGAATC
>VZRE01004011.1:161250-272659 GCA_013396775.1 Cephalopterus ornatus | reverse complement strand
CAACCCAATCGACTCTATGATTCTATGATACATGCCCTTATAAAAAAGTCCCTCTCTGGTTCCTTGTAGGCCCCTTTATTCAAGTTACTGATGGAGCCAAAATAGCTATGACGATAAGAAAGTAATTTAATGACATCACAGCATAAAAATGCTTGCACAACAGAATCCACATACAAATTTTTATCACGTTAGCCATCCTGATAAATTAATGCATATATTTTTGGGACTTGAAACACAAGATTGTCTAGAGAGGTCACCTACACTATCTGCCTACTCTGATACATTGCTACAGATGTATGGTAACTCTGCAATTTGTAATACTGGTCCAATAGCAAATCAGCGCAAAGGCATTTTGTTACTTGAAATTCCTTAATCAAAAAATGGCATTTTGGGTCAACCCATGTCTCCTTAATCAAAATGTTTTCTTCCAGTACAAATATGAAAGTAAACTTCAAAAAGTAATATTAAAATGATAAATTACATTATTCTATTCCAGAAAATTCATAACACATTATATCAACTCTATTTAAGCCATTTTTCACAGCCAGGTCTCATTCAAATCAATATTGTCTTGAAGGACATTTTGATTTCAGCATCACAGCATTTTTCAGAGGACAAGTATTAAAAAAAAAAAAAGTTACCATATTAATTATTCTTGCTTTAGCTAAAAGTGGACATAGCATTAAAAAAACCCTCACAATAAGCATAGTGCATTATGTTGTTTATAATCTAGAGATAACAACAAAGTTTTAAAAAAAATCTAGAAGTCCAATGCAAGCTATTTCCAGGCAAAATTACTGTCTGATATGGTCTAGACAAACAGCAAACTTCCTTGCTTTCTGCAGGGGACAGGCCGTAGTCCTCTTATAGATCCATATGTGTCTGCTCAATCACCTCTCTTCTGGAAGCTACAGCCTCCACCAGAGGGCTGGTGAAGCAGGCTGTCAGAGCACTCTAATTTACTTTAGGAAAAATCAATTAAGATAGCCTAAGTGACTTTAACTGGGAAATTGCTGGGGGCAGTAATCACCATTGCAACCAGGGACAACTACATGAGAACGGCAACTTCTTCCATCGACACATTTGTACCAAAGCAGGCATCTCTCCACTGCTTCGGCATCTGAGCCAAAGCCCACTCAAGTCAAAGAGATTTCCAGAATTAAAAAAGTAGACTCTAACTCGTGTCCAATATTTGGCTAGGAAACAATGCTTCTCAAAGCATTTATATCACACTTTTATGTATATTTATATCTATATTTTGTTGCCTGGGCACTCTTGTGATCAAGTAACCTAGACTGAAAGAGAATGTCTTGATAAAGTTAACATTGCGTGTCTGAATCAGTACTACAGAAAACAACAAATGTCACTCTGCTGCTTCTGCCACTTCAGCACCATTTCAAAGGTCACTAATTCCTTGAGAAGCTGCCATAAATAGCCTGTATCTCATACAGAAATGTTCTGCCAAAATATTAACTCAGAGTCGCCTTATATTTTCACCTTAAGTCATCAATACTTTTTGACAATCCTTTGCTAGAACATGCTTTCCATCTTAACACCTTATTAATTCCATGGCTACATCTTTCCCCATACTCTTACAATAATGGCAGTACTCCCACTCAAGCTTCACTGACACTGAGAAGTGGAAAACACTCTTCCCAGATGGGAAACTCTCTCCGTACTGATGTAGGTCCTATTGACAGAGCTTTGCTTCTGCCTGTTCCTCCCCAGAAGTTAAACTACAATAGCAAAACTTTTTTTGTTAGTGTAAAATGAGTCCACACTAGTACTTTTGAGAGTATTGAAATAGTGGAGAGGAAAAATACTTACATCCAAACCCAGTAGTTCAATACAAGCAGACACTTCGTGGTCTCGGTTAAGCAGCAGCTTTAATTTTGCTTCTCTCTCACAGGCACCCTTGATGGTAAACACAAAAAATGTCTCCTGTGAGCATCAGTACAAATATGGCACCTTGTAGTATCCTTTGCTACAAGCAACAGCCTTTGCACAGAAGGAAACAATCTCAGGAGAGAGAAGGCTGGTCCTTTTGCACATATACCAGCTGAACTACCTGTTTCAACAGAAAGTGCACATGTGTGTGTACCTGCAAGAACCAGAGAGAGAGAAAGCACAAGGGAGAAAATATCATCTCTTCAAGCCTTACTTCATTCAGGCAGTAAGTACTGCAGAGATTGAAGCACTGGAATCCAGCTAGACATCCCCAGATGCAGAAACCTCCCTCATCTGCTGCTATACAAATAGAAGGGCTGTCTTCTGCGCATTGCTGCTTTCTGACCTCTGTGGGTAAAGATGACTTTACCACAGCCAGCACAAGCTTCCGAAGATTATGGAGGATATTTTCAGAGAAACAGAATGAGCACAGTAATCCTAACAAACACTGGAAAACATTACTGGGCAGCACAGTAAACACTGAGCTGGAATAAGTGAAGAGCTTTGCTTCAGGGAAAATACTGTAAAAGAAAAGTCAGAAGAAAGCAGCCATTTAGAAACCACATTATTAGATGCAGACATATCTTCAGAATATAATGAAACAAGTACATAAGTCCCACATCCTGCACCTCACTTGAGAAAACGTGAACCTTGCTGTTTCAGAAATATAAAGGCTTAGAAGTAATTGGAGGATCTCACTGGATGAAGAAGGTGTATAAGACCAAATAATTAAAAAAGCATTGAAGATGCTTCTTTGGAACATTTCATACAGTCTTTTCATGCTTTAAAAAATTCCTACCACTAGAAATAATCTAGGGGATAAAATTTGAGACATAAACCTTAAAAAGTATGCTACCCAAGGATGAATACTGTAATTATCTAAAATCTGTTATGGTACTTAATAATGTGTGGTCTACCTGGAATCAATAGGACTAACCCAGCAGGCAGAGAGCAAAACCTGTACCTTAATTTCTTTTTTTACTTAAATTAAAAGGCTCATTTTCTGTAGGATTTTCAAGGTCTTTGTAATCTTCTGACTTACTCTTGAATTTTTCATTTTTTTCTGCTACTGAGCAAAGTCTTTTTTTCAAATTGGCAGCTTGGTTCTGTTGCCTCAATGAATGATTGCAGCAACTTAAAGCCTGCAATGAACACAGCAGCAGTTTAGGCAGAAAGCAAAATACGAGTAACAAATAAATGTATCATGTAATTTCTACTGTCATACTGCCCCTCCCTTACTAAAGGTCCTTTTCCACACCCTTCATCCCACAATTAATGATGTATTTTTGTCTTGTTTCTCCTTGTTCGAGGAATGCAGCTAAGATGCAAGGTGCTTCTGGGGACAGCAATATCACAGTGGAAAGATTTTCACTCATTTCTCAAAATTACCAATCTCATATTAAAAATATCCTCACATGCATCTATTTAGACTATATTTCTATTGTTTTCTGTTCTGTTTCCCCTGTTGAAGCTGGTTAAGGTACTGAAAAAATTAGTTGAACAAGTGGAAAAGATTGAAAGTATTTCTTTGCAGTTCATCTCTGTATTCAGCCTTGGTATCTGAGTTTTGCTGACTCAGGTTTGCTGATGGAGTGGCTAACTTGAAGCTTTTAAGCTACTGATAAGTCACAGGTAAGACTTTTTATACAGTTGAGTCAGCTCTCACTTACCAAAAGATTTGAAGTAAGAACTATGAGCTATGCTTAGAAAGCAACACAGACATCTTGTGTTCAGATTAGACCAAACATCCCTGAGCTAGGCAGCTAAGCCCTCGGTGCAATATGGTAAGTACTTTGGACTGGCATCCACAGCTCTACTGCAGCTGTCAGCCAGAAGAAAAAGTAAAAAATGTGTCTTAAATCTCACCTTTAAGGTGCTCATGATAGACACAGCATCACAGACTTTTTACTTATTTAGAAATTTTTGTGTTTCCTTGTGCAGATAGACATGAGTGGGAATGCTCTATCACTTCCACAGACATACCAGAAGAAAAATGGCCAGAACTGGTGACCTAGCTTGGTTGCAAAATTATCCACCAAGGATACTGAAGATCTATGCTCCAATTTCCTAACTCAAAATTTTTCATGTGTTGCATAAGGAAGCAGGAAGCAAGCCCATGACTCTCTTCACCCAAACAAATGCGAGTCTTGGGCAAGAGAATCACATTGAGGCTTGATTTCTTTTTGGTTCAATAACTGTTGAATTAATCCTTGAGCAGTGGCACAGCTTCAAAAGGAGGTAGAGATGGTGCCAGTGCTGCAGAGTTACCCATAGATCTAATCCTCTCAAGGTGGTAGGAGCTGTAGTCCAAGGAGGAGACGATCAAGACCGTGCAGACATTGCTGACGTTTCCCCAACTCACATAAGTGCTTCTGAGAACCCAGCACAAGGCCCTGAAAATTGACTCAGAGATCATTAGGGAGCCAGCAAAGTGCCTGGTACATGGATTGATGTTTTCTGAGAACTGCTGCAAAGGAAGTAGGTGCTGCATCTGCCAGCTGCAGCTTTTCCAGATTCTGCTTTCAAGCCAGGATAAATGTTGTTCCAATAATCGAGTATGCAGGCAACAGAGAGATCTGACTAGGACAGGTCCTAACTGGAAACGATGGGCTGCATTGCTTTCTTGCAGGTAGTGGATCCAGTGTCATCTGGGCTTATAGGCAATCTCATCTCTTGCAGGCTCCTCTGAAGTGCAGTGCAGTTAATATTGCAAATAAACTGTAATTCTGGTCGCACAGCGAGAGGAATGTGTCCAACTGGCAGGCAGAATAAATACTTCTCCAAACAGGCATTAATCAGTTAACATTACTCTAAAACAAACATTGAGAAAGCACAGCACTTTAGCAATTAAAGGTCCAAATTTGCAAAATTAATTAGTGTTTCCCACAGCATAGCGCTCTACTTATGAACAGTTCTATTGTAAATGTATGATGCTCTAATATGAAAAGAGAGCATTCTTATGTTAATTATCTAATTAACTAATCTGGGCACAATTAGCAGCTGAAACAGCGCAGCATTACACTGTCTTCCTTCTTCTCTTCTGGATTCAAGATTGCCTTTAAATATGTACTTTCAAGTTGCAGGGGACCCTGGTGATAGGGCTTGCTACCACATTAACCAGACCTTGGTGCCAGCAGAAGTTCCAATGAGTGGGCACTGAAACAGGAGAGGCAGTAATATCTTTGGCACATTATTTAGGAGGAGTAAAGTCAGCTATTTAATCTCACCCCTAAAGCTAGCCAGCCCTCCAGGGAAGCCATCCTTGTCACTTCACAGAAAGTCAGCATGAAATGCTGAAGAATACGGTTGTCTGTTTCTCTGTCCCTTTGGAAACCCAACACCACTTCACCAGACCTCCCTGACAGCGGTGTTTTCCAAAGGATGGCTCAGTGGCTATTTTAGAGCTCTGAGAATAGAGTCTCATTCATTTCTGCTTTGCTGCCAGAGTAGCTATTGACTTCACTAAAGTTTACTGTGTCATGAGGAGAATTAGAGAACTCTGCAGATCACTGACAAAAACTTACCAGTTTTTGTTCGCTGAAACAGTCTAAATCAGCCTCAGAGGATGGCTTAGACAATGTCTCAAAGTCCTGTCTAAGCTTCCATCACAGTGATCCTAAAACAGGTATAGAAACATAAAGTCAAATATTTATTTCAATATTTTCATCTTTGTACATTTCTGTATCTGCATTAGACGGCATTTTTTTATGCAGGAAACTGGTTCTATGTTTGGTACTTAGAAAGGGCAGAAAAAGGTAACATAACCTGAGACTAACAAGTTCTATACTGAATTGTACAAAATGTTGATCAATTTAAAGTATTTTTGTTTTATCTTCCTTTTGGGGAGGTTGCTTTTAGAGTTCTGTTTGTTTGTTAGTTTAGGATTCTCCATTAAACAAAGAGTTTGGGTAGATTTACTGTAATATTCTGCCTCTCCCACTTTTTCAGTGCTCTCTGAGAAGGGGGTAGTAGAAGGGGGTAGTTGTCTATGCAGTGCAAGGCTGTTTTTGAGACAATGCTGATCTACTATGAGAATTACAGTAGACCACAAATAGAATTACAAAATGACTTATGTTGGAAAGAACAGGAGTAGTTCATCTAATCCAATACCAGCAAGATCAGTTGCACTAAATCAGCTTACTTTGGACTTGTCCTCTTGAGTTCTGAGCATCTCCAAGGATGGGGGCTCTGGCACCTCTACCAGTCAATCTGCTCCACCTTTTCCTGCTCTTGAAGTGAAAAAATTTCTTAATAGCTAACTGGAATTTCCTATCTTCCAAGCTGTGTCTGTTGCCTTTTGCCCTTTCACTGTGCATCTCTCATAAGAGTCTGGATTCATCTTCTCTACAGCCTCCCAATAGGTAGCTGCAGGCAGCCAGGAGATCTTCCTTCCGCTGTTCCTTCTCTGGGCTGAAATAAACCAGCTGCCTCAGGTTCTCCTTCTACATCACTTGCTTCAGCCCATTCCCCACTCTTGTGGCCCCTCCATTGGACTTGCTCCAGGTGGTTGATGCTTTTCTTGTGCTGAGAAAAACAGAACTGGACTCAGTGCTCGAACTGACCTCTGCTCAGTGCCAAGTTATGAGGAGTGATCACATCTTGTGAGCTGCTGGCTGCACTTCTGCCTGTGCAGCTTCATAGAGATGCTCTGGGTTTAAGTTACAATGCAGCACTTTGGTGGACAGGTTCTGAGAAATCTGAGGTAGTATTGAGGTAGTACTGGCCTGGCTTTCACAAAGCAAGAGTGTAGTAGGTCCACTCCAGATGTCCCTCCAACTTAGTCAGCAGGCAGCTCTGTGCAGCTCCTCAGTGGGCTGCACCCAGGCACCCAGAGGCACCCACCTCTGCCACAGGACCCAGTCCCTGCACACAAGAGCCCAGAAAGTTGCTCTATATGGACCAGCACAGGCTTTGCCCAAAGTCTGAGCACTCCAGACTGATCCCAGCTTTATCCCAGGGGCCACAGCATCCCCCACATGAATAAATCCCATGGGGAGAAAGAATGAATCATCTCAGCAGAAACATTGCACTAATGAAACTCTTAACACAGCCAGCCAAAAGCTGCCTTGCATGCCCTCAGGTCCAAGGAGAGGCACTCGCATTTGTCCGTACTCTGAGTAGTCATAACCGGAGACTGAGACTATAAGCAGCCCATGTGCAATGCAGGGGGAGGGGAAAAAGGCTAAACAAGAGAAAAAAAAAAAAGAGAGAAGACTATTCCCAGACACTGTGACTAGGTCAGGTATCCCCCGGCATGTATTGTGTAAGTCAGCTCTTATTTAAAGCTCTCTCTTACTTCATATGTTAACTTGTTCTTAGAGGGTAATCCTGTGAATGATGTTCTTCTGGCATAACAGCTAACCTAGGAAAGGACTTGCCATATTATATTTCCTTGTGGAAGGAGGCTGATTCTTCCAGGACCTTAAAATATAGTGCTGGGCACCTATTTTATCTTATTAATAACTTTTGTCAAAGTGAACCATCATCCTTGACTCTTAAAAGACAACTCATGAATTAGCTACACAAATAATTGCATCTAATGATCTCCATAAGCCAAAAAAACCCTAAAGTTCCACCATATCAAGAATTAACCATAACTGACTAATAGGATGACAAAGAGAACTGCCTGCCTTTGTTGTGGAATAAATCAGCATACACAATATATGTTACCAAATGCCACTATATTTCCATGTGTTTTATTTGAGCCTTGTATGATTTGTATAAGTCCATAAGAACCCTTTTGAAGCTCTCCAGCTGCCTCAGAACGTATCATGAGATGTTCTGGATATCCTTACTATACTATTTCTAAAGTAAAATATTTGGGTTTGTAGAGCCTTTTTTTATAAGTTACAATGAGCCTAGACACCCGCCAGGTCTCTAGTCAAATAAACAAGTCAAAACCTCGATCCTGACTCTTTCAGAACACACCCGGGCTCAAATGTTCATGGTGACCTCCAAACACCACATGAATAATTGTCCTATCTACTCATAAGAAATTACTCTACCAAGAATCCTAGAGAATGCTTTATAGTATGCCTTCATTTCAGGAAAATTCTCTCCTCTTTTGGGGAAACACAGCCACAGGTTCTTTAGGGGCACAACCCCCAAATTTCAATCATATCTACAAGAGTTTGACAAACCTAGTTTTCAAGACAATGGCTCTAGAATGCAGCTGTATGCCTTAGTATGGATTTTACCACTGTATAGAGCCTTTTGAGCTCCACTAAGGGGTTACAAGGACACCATGGCATCCAGTAAGGCATCTGTTTATGAACAGAAAACCTGTTTCTAGTCTAGAAACGGCCACTTAAAAATATCTTCTTTATCCATGCAATTACAGAAAATATGTAGAAAAACAGCACCCTGTGACTTACATTACAAATTGCTATTAAGCAACAATCTTTGAATTTTGCTATGTTGAGTGCAAACTTTTATAATCAAAGCAGAGGAAAAGTATTTATCGTGTATACATAAGGGACATTCGTGACCTGCTTATGGATGTCCCACTAGCTGGAAAAAAAGACACCATGTAGCATTAATCAAACATACAATTTTCTGGTTTATTTCTTGAGCACGAGTCTTGATGATGTTTTTTTGGTAAAGATCGTCTTGGTGAAACAGGTCATGAAAGTACTGAAATTCATCCTCTTTTGGGACATCTAAGTGAGTGTTTCCAAATTCCTTATGTTAACACGTCCATAGAATTTGTTACAAATATTACTAGTTTGTGCCAGAAAGTTTATGACAAGATGCTGGCTGGCTACCAAACCACTAACCCTCTAGGACTGGCTTAGGGACAATTCAGTATGTTATTTAATGGAAGAGAGTATACATCCTATGAAGGCCTGGAAGACTTATTTCACAACGTGGCTTGCTTACTCAGTGATCTCGCTTGGCAGCTCCCTGCTCAGAGTGGGACCCCACCCAGGCCAGCTATGCTGAGCCCAGACTGTCATCTGAGCCATTGACTCTCCTATTTGGCTCAGATTGTCTCAAATTGCATTCAGACTCTCCATTTTGAAATAAAGGCAGATGATGTACACAGACATCACTCTTTATATAGGATGGAGTGCTGATGTCCTGCCCCCATTCAGCAAGCAATTATAAAAGCTGCATTTAGTGGTAAAACTGAACTTCTGGTAATGCTCACTGATACTTTATTTTAGGGTTTGGGTATTTCTCCTTTTTCCTGAGAGGAAGATCAGTACCACACTTTCCTCTTCCATACTGTCTTTAATGCCAAAATACTTTCCAGTTTAAAGATATGTTTACAGTAATTTTTTTTATACGTTCCTGAGCCATAGGAATAACAGAAGCACTGTGGTGTAATGTGTAGAGCATCACTGCTTTTAAACTGAAGCTGGGAAGCAGTGAATATTGCCTTTACCTGAAACTACAAAAGTAGTTAAAATAACTGGAACATCAGGTTAACTAAAAACCCTATCTGACCTAGGAAGATTGTTACTGAGTCCAGATGATCAGATCCCTCTTTTAAGATCATCCACATAAAGAAGTTTTTCATAAAAAGACACCGATATTTTTCATATTTGGGGGGAAAAAAAAAAAAAAGAAGTGTAAAAATTCTTGCAAGGTGCTTCTGGACTCAAAAGAGATGTCTGTGCATGCTTATTCTTCATGCAAGCTAATAATTGTATTTTAGTAGAATTCTGTTTCCTTGAACTATTACCCCTCCTCTCCATCTCCCAAGTGTTCTTCTTTGATTTAAGATTAAAACTGAGTTAGTTTTAGGATTATCTTACAGCACAGAGCAAAACCAGTGTCAAGGACCCAATGAGCACACAGGAGACTGTTATTGATGAGTTATCGTGTAATCACTGTAAAGAGGCTGTGCATTCTGCCTTTTCCTCCAACCTTTGAGTATTGATGTATCTTTGGCTTCTCAGAGGTTTAATGGAACTTTAAAAATTATCCTCTTAATTTTTCTTTAATATCTGCCATATGCTTATGCCAAGGACTCTCCTGATTGACCAACACCTGCAAGCCTAGTGAAGACTTTCTAGAAATCTTCAGATTTGAGACATAAGTAAGGGACATCGTGAACCGAAATGAGCAAATTGACTACCAAGACCCCAACGTACCTAGCATTCAACATGGCAACCTTCAGCAGCCAGAGGGGAGAAAATTCAACTCTCCTCCTCCAGCAATCCACATTCAGAGTAGTCACCTGCCTCTTTTGTTTCCCCTGCTAAATCAAATTTACTATTGTTCTTGTAGTATAGATGCTACTGGAATAACTGACTTTAATATATACATCGTCTCAAGAGATGTTCGCCACTAAATCTATTTTGTCCCTATTTCACTAACTGAAATCTGTGAAACAGAAGTGAAACAACATTTCTACAATAGATTAAGTCATCCATGGATTTGTGTTCTGCTTTACTGGTGTTTAAGCCATACTTTGATATCTGTATTTTGGAACCAAAATGAGGCAATAAGCAAGACAATATATTTCAGCTCATCTTAGAGCAGCAACTCTCAGTCCCTAACAATGCAGGCTAATACCTCCTAGAGAAGGAGAGAAGCCTCATAAATGATACTCTCACCTTGTTTATCTCCACTATTGAATGCTTCTCCATTCTGACAGGCATGGGAGGAGAGTGGTGTTTATTTTATGTCAGTAGGAACATAGGAATGAGATAGGGTAGATGGGAAAGGGTCAAAAGGCAGTATCTGCTTGCATGGTGACAACTATTTGATTGATTTGATTAATCCTCTTCCTCATGCCTGGGCAATGGTCAGCTGAACTGTTGCAAGCAGCTGAATTTGTGCAATCGTGCCAGCACTGCAGAAAAGTCTGCTTTTTCTCTTCATGCAGTTGTCCAGGCCCATCAGCTCAGGTGAGGCCACTTAGATCTAAATTTGATAAACTGGTTTATGAAGGAGAAAAGATTTCTGCAGTTAGAAATAGCACAGAGATCAGGGTAATCACGCCTGGGAGAGGGGCTGATTCTGAATACACACATCATGAGCAAGCTTGGCTCAACTGCAGCCCCCCACTAGAAGATATTTGCAGGATTCAGTAGTGGACAAGGCCAGCTTTGGTGGAACTTGTTCCCAGGATAACAGGAGGGAGAACAAAGCATACCAAAGTGTTTGGCTTCATGGAAGCCAAGGGACTGCAGACAGGGGCAGAACAAGAGACTGACATGGGTGTACAAAACCAGCAGGATGGAGTCAAAAGTATTACACCAAGTAGACAGGGGCAGGTCTACATCACGTAAAATGTGGAAGATGATAACTTTGAAAGTCACAGTGCATGTCTGGCTGTGGCAAGAGTGCTTTCAAGGCACTAGACTCAGGGTTGTTCTTTAAGTCCACTCTTATGCAATGGACATTCATACCCTATTCAAATATTCCTTCCCCATTGTCTACTTAAAGTCCATTGTTTTTTCCCCTAATAGATAGGAAAAATTGGAAAATATTCTGCTGGCGTGAATCCAGCAATCTTATACTTTCTCCAGCTATTTTACCTTCTCAAGCTATTTTGATAATGAGGAAACAGCAGTAGGAACATGCCTGTGACAACTACTGCCTCATGTGATGTAGGGCACACAGGTTGCACAAGGCTGTGCCTACAACATTTTTCTTCCCACTTTTTCAGTCCTCATGCTTGGTAAATTTGCATCTGAGATAAACAGATGAAGTACTGCTATAAAAACATCTCTCAATACCAGAGTGATACAGAAATCAGTGGAACACCTATTTTTCTTCTCATTCTTTCCATCTTTAGGTCCAATCCAAAATAAATAAAATTTTTAAAATACCCTTGAAATTAATGAAATTTTTCTTATACAGTTCAGCCTGGAAATAGTTAAATTGATATTTATGCAATTCATCTTGACTCTGCAGACTACCATCACCCAAAGAAAACTTTTCCATATATAAGAGTGGAAGTTTATGTAGCTGCAGTCTTGGATTACATTGATTCAGTCCTGAGGCAATACAGATGCCAATTATATGATACACATACCATACATCTTAAATTCTCTGTAAAACAATCCCTGAGAAATAATTGTTACTGTCATTCTAGTCAGGCCCTGAAAACACAGCCAGCACACTTCCTTTCCTGTTGATACAAATCTAAACTTTTCACGTGTTTGGTACCAAGTTCATTCTTCTGTGTGTATTAGTTACAGTACAGCAATGGATTTACCCCGGTCTGTGAAAATACTTTAATTCCTTTGCTAAGTACCAGTCACCCTATGTGGTTCCATATCACTTGAAGTGTTGAAGTGCTCATCTTCCTCCTCCTCCTCTTTTTACATTAGGGCTTCATTTGACCCTCTGGGTGTTCACTAAATTTTTTGTCATCAGTAAGTGCCAATTAATCTTACGCAAAGAGCTAAACAAATAAAACCTTTAATTTCACTATAGAATAACAGGATTTTTTTTTTAATCCAAACAATTTTCAGAAAGGCAGAAAAATTTTTGTCCTTCAGTCTGATCATTAGATGACTAAACAAGGCAACTGCAGTTGGATGAGGCTTTTTTTTATAATATGACCAAAGAGGTTTTTCAAACTCTGCTGTCCAACTGCAGATGACTTACCAGTTTTTAAAAGTACCATTTTGCCTCAACTTTTAATTTTGTAGGAAAATGTGATATCTTAGTTAACTCACGTTCACATTAATGTCATCCTTGCCACCACGGATGTCACCAGTCTATATGCCTGTACCTCTCCCCAAGGCGGCATCATAGCCTCTTCTATTATGCCAAGAGAAAGTAAGCACTAACCGTATTTTCAGCTTTTCCTTGTGATTTAGCTCACAACAAACTTTGATTAATAACATCCTTCATAGAACTGTCGCTAAACCTCTAAATCTTCGTATAATCATCATAAGGAGTGGTAGCCTACAAAATGCTTCATGTTAGAAAAAAAAATATTAGTAGAGCACTAAACCCACCTGAATGAAATCAGCAGACACATGAGAAAAAAATTATGTACAGCCATACTCTTAATTCTCTTCCATTGTTTTCTAAAGACAACAGTCAAAATATACACATTAATGAACTCAAAAAGACTTTGAACCTTGCCAAACCATTACTCTGAAAGCTTACTTCTCATTTTAACCTAAGACCAATACTGATAACTAGCTGTACAACAACCCTATTCTAATGAAAATTTCTCAAACTTCCCCTCCTAGCAGCATCCTAACTTTGTTAAAGTCATCTCAGATGTAAACTTCTGCAAACCTGGAACCTGACCATGCCTGAGGAATAAATGCAGGACCTGACAGCACATCTCCACAGCCACCAGCGTGGATCCCACAAACACAGACCCTAGGAGGTGTATGACCATGGAACACATCTTCTCTCCTCACTGAAACCAAGTAATCACTGTTCCCCAGAGCAAACTAAGAACTAAAACTAAGAAGTAAAACAATGCAGGACACTAACATTCAAGTATCAGTAGTAGAACATTTTTCACCCCCAAAAATTGGTCTCTTAATACCGTTACTCAAGAGAGACATCATTGTTCAACACAAGCCTGGAAATAAAAATTCGTCGTTCTACTGGCTACTTGAAAAGCATGCATTCACTAGAGCTACAAGGTTTATACCACATTATAATGTTCCCTGCTGCCTACCACACACTCATTATTGCTTTTTACCATGCACAACCCTGATTCTGTATTGCCAGCCTCAACACTTCTTCTTAGCGATTGCTGAAACAATGGTAGCCTCACCTGAAAATTACACTGACTAGTAAAAGACAGGCTGAGGTTTGATTTAAGCACACCTTTATGCAAATAACTACCTACAAGAGAGGCAAATGAGACATCAACATTAGGAAAGCTTACTGAACTATGGCTCTGAATAAAAGCCATGGGCATAATAAAATGGAAAAAAAAATTAGGAACTTTGAAAAAAGAAATTAGTTAATTTAAAGCTTCATGATACTAATGATCAAGGGGTTTTTATTGCATTCAAGGTAAGAGAACTTTTATAGTTTTTGAAAAGTAAGAAGTTATTTTCAAAGGAACACCTGACTCCATAATTTCCTTCACTAGAAGAAAATATATTTGCCAAGTGTTTATGCAAAAAGGGAGGTAAAAGTAACAGAGCTGGATAAAAGGGATCATCAATACATAGTAGGCTTTATAAAAAAAGTTACACACAGGATATTTTATCTGGAAACTATTGCAGGATAAAACTCAAAGGTAAGTCCATGCTAGGCAACTGAAGAAATAGCACAGAGTGAAAAACACCAACAGAAAACGGAGCTATATTCCAAAGCAGTCTGTTAAAAATGACACAAGCTCATTCACACTTTGAAATCTAATCATTCGGTTCATTCCCTCTGTTCTATTTCAGCCAGGATATCTGTAAGACGTTTACCCACCGTTAAATTGGTAGCCTTCTTTAAGCAAAATTGATCATTGTCATGACTACTACTTTTCCTTTATCATTCAGGGAACAAGTAATTCCAAACTGCATTACGGTAGGCTTTCTGATTTGAATTTTATTTTCTGGTTCTCTTTGCTTTTCGTCTGCTGTCATGTCTTTTCCTGGGGATATATTTTGCCACTTGGGAAATTCTGAGAAGATAAAACACTGTGTGATTCAAAATTCTTAACTGTCCAAACCATGTGTGTTTGCATTTGCGGAGGTTCTGTATTTATTCTCTGTCTCCCTGGAAAAGCTCCTAGCTTTTTCTTTCTAGCTCATCTCTGGCACCTCATTTGTAACATGCTACAGGCTTCCAAAGAGAGATGCAACACAGAAAGAAAAAGGGAGAAGGAAAATGCTGAGTTCATCACCATAAATTATTGATGTTTCTTCTACTTAACTTACTCATCAGGATTCATTGTTAATGAGCTGTGGATTTTAGTTTTAAATTTGCCATGAAACCAGATGATCTTTAAGGTTGCTTCCAACCCAAACCATTCTGTGATTCTGTGTAGCACTGCAGGCATTCAATTTGAAGCACTGCATTAAAGAGGATTTCTCCCAGTGTGTGTCTCTGGTTCCATTTTCTGCAGTAGGTCTCTGCAACTGTGACTTGGCAGGCACTGGTGGTATTTATCCACAGCACAGAATGCAATAGGAAACAGAAAGACAGGAGGAAGATTTCTATTATATAACTGATAAAATACAGAAACAGATGCTGTTCAATTGCTCTGGAATTAGTTGATTTATTTAAAGGGTTAATTGACTCATTGTATTCCTATAGGGTAAACTGGAATTCAGATGAACTGCAGTGATCCAGTGTCTGGGAGCACCAGGAAATCTGCCAACATATATTACTGAATTTCCATCTTCCAGTTTGCAACTACTTTAAATTAGGGTCAGATGCTGCTGCTATTGTTGTTCCTGATGCTAGACTAACACTGCCTTTAACATAAACAGAAGCTGTCTTGTAGGCTGGGGTCAGTCCTGGGATATTCTCAGTTAAACAGCCCAAATGAAAACTGGGAGGGAGGTGGGAATGAGCTGGCTGGGGTTTACCCCAGAGGAAATTTCCACCAAAGCAAGCTAAAAAATAAAATGGGATGAAAGATTGATTCGCTTTAGGGTTTTTCCAGAGAGCTTCAGCAGTGGAACCATCTGAACTGAAAGCAGCAGAAGCTTTATCAATGGCTGTAGCAGGATCAGGCATAAACCAGTGCAGCATTTCTTTGAAAACTCCGCTTGGACAGTTGGTGCCACGAGGCTCCACAGGATTGAATGTCACTTTCAGGGATCCACATGGCCCCTACAAAACTCCTGATACAGGTATTGGCCCCAGATAACTGCACAGGAAGAACTGTCCAAGGCTGAGAAGTTGAATTTCAAAACCCTAGTTCATCACCTACTACCCCTGGGACCTTGGGAAACCTGCACTGTCTGACTGTACCACAGCTCTTTATCTGTAGATTAATACTAGCAGGTCACTGCCCTAAAGATCTATTGCAGAGATAAATACATTATAGCTTATACAATGAGTACAAGATCAAATGAGTAGCTAAGACAGGCAGCCATGAACGTCCTGGGGGTTTTTTCATTCTAAATCAGGCAAACTAGCAATTAAAGTGGCCTTTTTCTGATACACAGTAAAAAGCAGTAGAGAAAAAAAAAAAGCCACTTAGAGAGCTGCTCCTGAAAATATAAAATGTATTTTAATTATGAAGGGGAATTAATTTTAGATTGTCTGAGGAAAATCTCATGGGGCATCCAGCCAACTCATCCATCTCCTATCACCAGAGAATTTCAGCTTTCCAAACAGACCTGTAACATACCATTTCTTGGGATCTTCTCTGAGTACTGAGCTTATTATCTTTTGACTCCTTCATTATCTGTCACTGACATAAAATGCACCATATACTCCTAAGGAAATTAAACACTGAAGAAAAAAAATGTATTAGGCTATCTGATCACCCTTCCCCTCCCCTTTCCAGGGCTTTTCCCTGCTGTATCATCTTTGCCCTTCAGCCACACGCAAAACTTTGTCAGCTCTACCACTGCTCTTTCTCTTTCTGCCCCCTGATTTCCTGCCACTTTGTTTCTTAAATTTAAAATATGTAGCAATGTCTGAATGCAGGTGTCTTGGGACAGTGTCAGGTGAGTGCGGACATGATGCTATTCAGACAGTGTATGGTCACCATTAGCCAACAGGGCTGAGTGCTCTTTGTCTTGGTCTCCAGAAGGCTGATTAAAACTCACGGTCCAGGCTAACTCAAAAAACCCATGCATGGCTCCTTGGTGCTCTGTCCCAGTGCCAATGTCAGCACTGAGGCACAGGTCGTGCCTGGCCTCACTTGGAGCAGTGGAACATTGTGCCTACAGCAATGGAGAGCTTTTGGAGAGTGAGATGTACCCCTGGTTTTACCACTGGCCTGGAAGAGGCCTTTGAGCAACTCTACCTACCCCTGTATCTTGTCCTGTGTAAGCAGATGCCCTTTATCAGCAACCACTGCATGAAGTTCTCGCTGCTGGTAGCAGTGGTAACACCGATAGTACAACACATTCCAGTCCAGTCCTGGTAACTTCATATCTGTCAGATGCCCTTATCCACCTCAGTTTCCTCTTATTTTCTACAGTACCAATATTTACATTACTTATTTCAAATCAGGCATCTCCCTGTATTCTAAACCATCTCAAACTCTACTCCTGCCTTCACCTGCACACTCACCTCGTGCTGCTTCAGCAGCTTCTCCATGAGTAGCACTGCTCCAAGAGCCACCAGATTCATGGCAGAAAGTTCACTTATTTTTGCTCTTGTAATACATCTGAAAGTTCATATCTTCCAGTGGCATGATCCCACAACACTCTCCTCCTGTGGCTGCACCCCTTCACCATATTACACTGTCCCCAGGGACTTGTCCACACAAGTATATGTGGATATTGTATAGTGCCCTGTGCTGAATGTGACAGTGCTCTCTAATGGAAAATGAATTGAAAACTGTGAATTTTGAGATTCCTTGAATGGTAGTCTGGGAGAATTTAAACTATTTTTTATTAAAAGTATTTTTAAAATATATTAAAAATTTCAGCAGCTGCAGATATCAATAGCAACAAAGAAATCAAAACCATTAGCGTACTTACTAACTGAAATTAAAATATTGTGGAGAGTATAGGGGATTTTCCTTTACTGGAAAAGCTGATTGGATTTTAGAACAAAAAAAAAAATGAAAAACAAAACAAAATCTATGAAATCAAAGAAAAGGAACTAGGTCAAACATGCACCAAGAATCAGAACTTCAAATACCTTCCAAAAATTGCACCAAATGACCTTCCAAAATTTGAAATAAACTAGACCCACTCCAGCTGTGGGGTAGTTGCTGACTCCTGCCAGCTGATCTGGCCCAGAATATCTCAGCTTTCGGATAAAATTATAATCAGAGTAGAAAAGGACAGATTATTCAGTTCTCCTCAATAACACAAGAAGTCTTTCGCAGGGGTCATAAGAAACTGTATCTAAAATCATGAGATGTAGAAGGTGCAAAATAGTGAGTGGGAACGCGCACTTTTCTTCTTTTCCAATGCAAGGCTGCTGAGGTGCCTCACAGCCCAAAAATCAAAGCACTATATTTGCTGACCCCCTATTCAGCAAACTTTGCTGCCAGTGCCTGGCTTAAAGCGGGACAAGATCCACATCAGCAGAGCCACTGAAAATAAGCTTTGAGCTCTCACACCATGTTGATGAAAATAAGTTGAAAAATATATGGGACATTTGGGAACAGATTTCATGGATATCCTTGTCTTGATTAAATGAAGATTTTTGTCTATATATTAATTAGTTATTTATTAAGTATTTAAGAACTGGAGAGTTAACACACAGTCATGCAGTGATTGATTATGTTAAAAAAACTTTGCTCTGTTCTTGGGATGGTTTATAAATCCTCATTTCAGGGTCCTTTGCTTTTTCTTTTTTTTATTATTTTTTTAAGCACTATTTGCAGGGATTCTATTCAAAGTAGAGTAACAAAACTTTTTTGTTGACATGCATGGCCAATCCTAAATTCCTCTGCTTTTAAATACTTTTTAATTATTTGTGAGTTGTTGTCCAGTCTGCTAAGATCTGCTCATCCTCTCTTGAGAGTATTTTAATTTATTAATGTGAAGAGACCTTGTAAATTCACACTTAGTGATTATTAATTTCCTTTTGCTCCAGACACTTCTGTCTAGGGTGTGTCATTTGAAGATTTTTTTTAATCTCCATTCATCTCATAGTATTAAACTGCTGTCTTTGCCATGCAAGGACGGCTGTCAAAACAGACAAATCTTGCTATAAGGATCTTGCTATAAGGGGGCCTAGAGCTTATGCTTGAGATGGTACTCATAGAACTGAAACACAGTTCCCTGGAAAGAGAACATGCACCAAAAAAAAAGTAGATTGAGCTGTATGATATTGGTTGGTTATCCAAAACGTATAAATACTTATGTAATGGGCTGAGCAGAAGGGAAACTGTGATCAGAAATTCAGAAATTCACAGAAAGCTGCTTTAGAGCTGAAATCCTACTTTGGTAATGAATATGCTGCCATCATACCCTCCTGTTTTCACTCTCATTCAGTTATCCCGGACTATCAACCAAAATAAATGGCACACCTCTTGTGAAATCACATCTACATTAACTTGATTTTTTTCACTATTTTCAAATTGTCATATATATTATAGCTCTTTAATTAGGCATCAAACAAACACGGCAACACATCAAACTGTGGGATTGGTTCTGAGACTCCTGCTGCTTATGTCAGTGTCATTTTCATTTCCTCAAACTCCTTTTTGCAATTTAACTTTTGGATTAACTTTCTGAGGCTCCCTGCTACCAAGGCATTCATCCTTAACACTACTTCCCAAGTGAAATAAACCTAAGATGATACTGCAGCCTCTATGTCATGCTTGCAGTCTTGCAATTATGGCTGACACAGCTGCCAAAATGGAAACAAGTTTAGGAATGTTTTAGAGAACAGAAAAAAATCTCTATAAAAATATTCATTTCTTTCATCAGAAATATGCATAAAAAGCCTGCTCAGTTCTCAAAATAGCAAACCATGATTAAAAATATATTGTTTCTACATTGGCCCAGATGACATGGGGGGAAAAGAAGAAGGAAAGTAAGGAACCAGAAATTAAAAATTACTAACCGGTAGCATTTCTATTTTAAACAATACAGTATTAAAAAAAAAAATCTCAAAAACATAACTTCCAAGCAGAAAAGTTTCAAAACAAAAACCCAGCTACATCCCTTTCTCCCCACCCAGTTTTTGCCCTTTGCTCATTCTCAGTTTCTACCATTCTGAGTCCACCTTAAATTGCAAAACGCCAACTGTAGAGATTTGCTTTCTCCTGATTGTTCAAAGACACAGTGCCAAATACAAAAATAACAGCAATAACAGCTTGCTGATCACAGGCATTATGGCAAGGTAACCCACCTAGCTGATATCAGTAAAGCTTTCAATACTGTCTCTCACAGGATCCTTCTGCACAAAATGTCCAGCACACAGCTGGATAAACACATCAGGTGGTGAGTGAGCAATTGGCTCATGGATCAAGTGCAGAGGGTAATAGCGAATGGGGTAACATCAAACTGGCCACCTGTCACTCGTGGAGTTCAGCAGGGCTCCATCTTGGGCCCTGTGCTCTTCAACATCTCCATAAATGACTTGGACAAAGGACTGGAAGGGATACTGAGCAAATTTGCAGACAACACAAAACCGGGAGGAGCTGTTGACTCCCTCGAAGGAAAGGAGGCCCTGCAGAGGGAAAGTGCTGGATTCTGCACCTGGGATGGGGCAACCACGGATGTTCATATGGACTGGGGAATAAAATGCTGGAAAGTAGTGCCATGGAAAGGGATCTGGGGGTACTGGTCAATGGCAAGTTGAGTATGAGTCAGCAGTGCCCTGGCAGCCAGGAGAGCCAACTGTGTCCTGGGGGTCATCAGGCAAAACATCGCCAGCCAGTCAATGGAGGGGATTGTCCCACTCTGCTCTGCACTGGGGCAACCTCACCTTGGATATTGTGTGCAGTTTTGGGTGCCACACTACAAGAAAGATATTAAGCTATTAGAGAATGTCCAAAGGAGGTCAACCAAGATGGTGAAGGGCCTCGAGGGGAAGCCCTATGAGAAGTGGCTGAGGGCATTTGGTCTGTTCAGCCTGGAGAAGAGGACACTGAAGGGAGGCCTCTTTGCAGTTTACAACTTCCTCATGAGGGGAAGAAGTGGGGCAGGACCTGCTCTATTCTCTGTGGTGACCAGTGACGGGACCCAAGGAAATGGCCTGAAGATGCGTCAGGGGAGGTTTAGGTTGCATATTAGAAAAAGGTTCTTCACCCAGAGGGTATGTGGGCACTGGAACAGGCTCCCCAGGGCAGTGGTCACAGCACCAAGCCTGGCGGAATTCAAGAAACATTTGGATGATACTCTCAGGCACATGGTGTGACTCTTGGGGATGGTCCTGTGCAGGACTAAGGGTTGGACTCGAAGGATCCTTATCAGTCCCTTCCAACTCAACATATTCTGTGATTCTTTGAAATGTCATCTCTTTGACTGACACAGAGGGGGCCATAAGTGTGAGATCACCACGGAAAGCAAAGCCCTGAGTCTAGGAAAACAGGACCAGTGCAGCTTAAAGTTATCTAAAAATATGTTTTGGTTTGGGTTTGGTTTTTTCAGATTTGTTTGCAAGCCAGAGGCAGTCACATAGTTCTATATCATTAAATCAGACCTTTGAAAACCAAAATAACTCATAAAGGACTTAAAGGCCACAAATTTGTTTGATGAGTTCTCATCAAGGAGAGCAAAGGTTAAATCCATACAGTTTGCTTTGCTGATTTTTTGCTTTTTTTGATGGCAGAACTAAAGAGTCCTGTTGAATTTCATGATTGAATGAATACATAAGTCAATGTAGTATTATAGTCCAATGAAATACTATATGCAGCTGAAAACAAAGTAAGTGCCAATGTCAAGTTCATCTCTGGCCTGCCCCCCCCCTGCTTCCTAAGAGAAGTCATTACCTAGTATTTATTTACAAGATTGGAGAAAAAAAATCTTGGAAAAATAAAGGCTTTGTGCTCAAATTTCAAGCATGAAATGGTGTCCCACTGTGTCATTTTGGATTTGCCATTTAAAGGCTTACAGTGTGTTTGCTTTAACAGTCCTGTTTTTTAAGAAGAGGAATTTAGTTCTTTGGAATCTGACAATCTCAGAAGAGCTGCTCAGATGTTTTTATTAATTAGTTAATATTTGTGCAATGCTTAAAGTATCAAGCACTGTATAAATGTTAAGCTAAGGAATTTGGTCCTACAATTAAATGGCAATTATAAACAATGAAAAATACATATTTATATATTTGCTAGGAATTTACATGAGCATGACATATTTGATAGCTTAGCAGAGAGCTCCTAATCTATCCAAAGCCATATAAAGTTTAGGGGTATGGCTAACAGCCTATTTAAATAACATAGCAAAAGTCATATTTTCCCCAGTGTTTCCATGTTAGCCTTTAAGGCTCCAATTAAAAGCAATTTAGGAACAGAACTTTCACATCTGATTTTCCCATGCAGACCTCTTACACAAGCAAAATAAAAATTTGCCCCTGAAATGATGCTAAGTATGCAAATTAAAAAAAAAAAAGCTTGCACGCACTCGGGTTTGGCTTAAAACCTGCAGCCTTGAAAGCTTCTGGCTCATCTGACATTACAAAAGATAAAAGTACCAAAGAAACAGCAGAAAATGCTGAGTGCCTTGTTACTTTTCCTGGATTTTTCTTCTATGTATGACCATCAAACTGTTAATAAAAAGACTCTTAATGAATCAACACTCTCACAACAGTGAGAATGAACTACTGGTATCTGGAAAGGAGACTAAAAATACTATGGCTCCCTTTAGTGAACAGTTATCTTATCAATATGCTGTAGCCAGAACTGCTAGGCTGAGAAATGCTTTTACTTAAGAAAATAACACGATGGAGCAGAACCAGGGTAACAATACTTCCGTTGCCAGAACGCACTTGTAGTTGGTGGGTGGCTTGTATAGCTTGAGTGCTTAATTAAGTGTATTTTTCCAATAAATAGGTTGGACATTAATTTTTACTGATGGCTAAATATCTGCTAAGTAGCTACCCTATCTCTTAGGCAACCAGGCTAGATTTTAATAACTTGCATGACAAAAGAGCAACAGGCCCATAGAGTCTGGTAGGGATGTCAGCATTTCCATTATAAACCCTGTTTTAGCACTGGGGAGGGTACTCCAATTTGAACATTAAAACATTCTGGGGATAGCTTTTATCCAGGAGCGATTTTTCGTTTTCTGTTTTTCTAATAAGAGTCATTTGCATCCATTTGGAAGAAACTTAAATGTAAAGAGCTTGCAGGGGGGAGAAAAAAAGCTTGAGCAGAGAATAATGAAAAAGCAAAAGAAGAAAGAACTAAAACAGAATGGACTTTGGAGTTTAAATGTAGTATTGAGCCTCAGTGTTTGACTCAGAGAGGCTGATGCCAGTAACTAGGAAGCTGAGCAAGGATGGGTCCAAGGTCGTATGGGACCTTCAGGACACAGGTCTGTGCTGCATAATCTGGAGATGCTGATTGACAGCGATGCCATTGTTGGGTCAGGAAACAAGAAGCACAGCATGCTGTTTGTGATGGTGGGGAAATGTGGTCCTTTGGAAGTTGAAAACTGAATGAAATCCCTGATCGGTCTGTAAATCCTATGGATATGATACTCTCTTTCTGTCAGAGTTTGTGTGTTAAGTTCCACTGTTGTAGGCACTTTCTAATTCCAACTCAATATAAATTTAAAATAGCCGTCACTTCCTTTGCTAAATACATTTTCAGGAGTTTTATATGTGCTTTGGATCAGCTATGAATCAGCCATTCCACATAAGAGTATTTCAGGTATAGGTGGAAATGGTTCTTATATATTCAGTAGTTTGATATATATTTTAAGCTTGTAAAGTTGTTTATTACAAAAGCTGTTTTATAACTAAACTACATTATTAATATGGACCAGGCCAATAATATGTGTTTTAAAGCTACCTGGATACAAGTTTACATCAGTGGCTCAGTCACCATCCACATCTGCAAAAAATAAAACAATAAAAAATAAATAATTTATACAGGAAGTGTTGTCAAAATTCATTCAGGCAGTTCCATTTTATACACATTTCATTTCCTAGATTTTAAATACTGAAATATTGATTTATATTGTCAAAGCATCCTAAACTTACCTAGAAAATAGGCTTCAGAGACCTTACAGACTTTCAAATACCCTCAAACAGTGCAAATAAAGTAGCTCCTATACAGACCTTCTTACTTTCAGGTTTTTCCTTTTTTTTCTTTGTTTTTTTTTTTTTTGGACTAACCTATGCTTCTGAGCTTTTCTGCATAGTCTTTGGCATTCTGTAGTCCTGCAGGGTCACATCTGAAATTAGAAGGCCAAGCAGTTGCTTGTCATCCAACCTCCCAAGAGAGCATGGGAAAGAACTATCCATAAAAAAAAAAAACATAGAAGTTCTCTCCTACAAGAGACTGTGCTTACAGACCTTGTAGTCAAAAATAAGTCCACTAACACATATAAAAGGTCCAGTCCTTTGTCCATCACTAGAAAAAGCCAGGAACCACAAGAGAGGAACTGAAAATCAGAATTTTCAAAGTCATGTTTATTCTAAATTTCCTACTCTTTCTCAAAGAGGCAGGAAAATGAGTGGAAATATTTTAAATGGTAAGTCTATGCAGTTCCCAGCAAGTCCATCCATTGCCTTCTATAAAAGAAGATTGCTGCTTCTAAGGGGCACTGACTGCCTTCAGAACTTTTATAGATGCACTGTAGGGCTCAGCTGCAGAACGTGTGTGGTGATTCAGAAGGCATTATGTCTTTATTTTCATGTGTTGCTGGAAAACAGAGTCATATTATTCTCATTTCAGAGGAGAGGGGCTAAGGCACTGGGACTGAGAGCTTGAATCAAACACTGGTGACAGCGGCCAGAAGACTGGCAAGTATTCAGCAGGAATGTACTTCTGGAGGGCCATCCTCTGCCCTCAGCCAAACCTGCCTTCAGACTAAAAAGCAGAGAGCCACTGGGGAGTAACATTCACCTGGTTACAGCTTTAATTTTGCCAGCCCTGTCTAGAGCCACAGTGAGCAAAGCTCCCCAAAGCTCAGTTGCCAAGCGGAGGTTGTGATGAAGCCTGTACACCCATCCAAAATTTGCCATGCAGTTACGCATTGCACTGATCTTCCCCAAAGCAGGCCTTGGTACACGCATATGCCAACTTGAGAAACAGTCAAACCCTTCCCTGGCTACTCACTTAGTAATGAGAACTCTCATATTATTTGTCACATTTTTTGCAGTGTTTCTGCCTCCTTCATTTTACTGTCAGAGAGTTGATGACCAATTATATCCCTAAACAGTGAATGGGAACACTGTTCACCATGTCTACTTTCCCCATCAGCACTTAGATAAAAAACCTGATATATAAGGGAGAAGAGAGTAAGTTCCATCAAAAATGACATGCTAGGATTTCAGGAGGATTCAACTTCTCAAAATGAAATTTGAACAGCTGCTGGATGATATAACCTGAATAAAAGTAATTAAAAGAAAATGAGTTCTGCCCTCTTGTATCCTCCTGACTCATGCCTCATTTTCTACTTCAGGATTTAGGAAAGCAAATGTCTATTTCTGTGTCCATCACCAGAGCGACATCACAGCAAGTTAATTAGAACACATGACAGAGAGGTGCTATTTTTGCCTTCAAATAAAGATCTTTCTGTTGCTTATGAACATTTTACTTTCCGCAATAGGGAGAGAAACTTCTTAGCTACCAGGAAAGGATCCTCTCTCCCAAAGGTGTATAAAAATTATTCTCTTTCTACAGCTTGCAAACTTCATGATTAGAGTTGTCGACCGTGGTGTATTAAAGAGGATACAGTCAGACTTGACTGATCAAGCTTAATTTAGCCTTATGTTTGTGTTTCTGAAACACGGTAAACAATTTTTTAGCATGTACATGCTTACTGACTTTCAAACAAGAAACATTTTTCCTTATCTGAATAAAAATGAAATCTACAAATTCATGTCCTCTGTATTAATTCTGATATTTATATTTCAAACTGTATTGCTTCAAGGAGAGGCCTGAATACTATCTATTATATGCCCTGATAAAGAATATTCCAGGCGTTTACTGCAGATAAACACAACTGAAGCTAAAAGCCACATTTCCCCTCAGTTTGGTGCCTGTGTCATCATGTGGAAACAGCAGTTTATATTATGTGGGGACTGCTCTTGCCTACAGAATCCAGAGTCTTAAACATCTAAAATGTTTGTTTCCCAGACTCTGACTGTGTGTCTAAAGCTGGATTACCAAATTTATATTTAACAATTTGAAACCTATGAGTGAAAATATTATTCAAAAGCAGATGACATTAATCATATCCAAGTTCATTTTCCTCTGGTCTTTCCTTACCTTCCTCTCCATCCTCAGAAAGGATGGCCAACTGCGCCTGAGAAAATAGATCTTCACCATAGTTTAATTAGATGTCTTGGTCCATTAGGAGATTCAGAGCAAACAAATAATCATCAGTCATTTATTAAAGGATCTGTTCATAAGCAGACCCAGGTTCAGGCAGCTTGTCAATTTTTTTATGGAGATAATGGCCCACAGTACAGCATCAGTTAGCATCCAGGAAGACTCAGCTCTAGCTTTTATCCTGATGCTTTACTTATAATCAAGCAGAAGTACTCAAAGGAGGCCTTGGATTATGGCTTCTGTCTGTATCTGGAAGTCTTAGAGACCCTAGACCAGGTGATGGGCACAAGCAAAGGGCCACATTTCTCTGGCCAGTGATCCAAAAACCTCCAAAAGCCCTTTCCAACTGGAAGACCACATTTAAAAAAATAGGGTCAGAAATATAGTGTATGGAGAAGTTCTGTTAAAGTACATGACCAGATGAGGACAAAAAACAGAACCATTATGATGGTTTTATGGACTTTCTGAATATATTCCTAAGTGCCACACAATTTTAACGTTGCTCTGACAGGTTAATATGTGAAACTTGTCTCCAGGGGCTAAGATTAAGTAGCAACAAAGCTTAAGGGAAAAGCATTGCCAATAAATGGTGAGAAATTTTTTTGTAAGCACTCTTTCTCTATGGGAATACTTTATTTAAGTAAAAGTAAAAACATGCAACATGTACATGATTAAAATCATGTACACGATTTAATAATTTAAGCAAACTTTAATTATTATTCTAACAATGTGACATACATCACCAGTAATTTTCTTTCCAAATGCAACATGGTTTAAAAAACCCTCCAGCACTTCTGTGCTTGATCTCCATGTGGCTACCACCCAAGCCATGGAGCTTGCCTACATGTGAATACAGGGCATGGTCATGGTGAGGAGAAAAGGAGTTCAGCGAGCAGGCCCTGCAGTGAGGTCCCAGTGAAAAGCACAAGGCATAGCTGGTATCTGGGTTCTCCTAATGGCAGAAAGACTATTTGCTCTACTGCCTCCAAGCTGGGCAGTGACGGGGCTGTTCCTGAGGGAACTGAGCAATGGAAAGAGTGAAGGGCAAGAAATGTGCAATGCCAAAACTTGTACAGCGTTGGCAAGGAAGCTATGAGCAAGGACCAGGACTCAGAGGCAGGAGGAGGAACACTAGCAACCCACCGTGAGGGCGCAGGGCAGAATCATGCCCACAATCATACAAGGACCACTGGAAGTGGCAGTGCAGGAGCCATCCAAGAAACTCAGTCCTTTAGCAAGCTATCGTCACTGCTGTTGAATGCATCCAGCTACTCCGAAACATTAGTGTCCAGAACAAACTGCTTTCATCAGCTGAGGAGGCATATTTTCCAGGTTCTCCCAGTCAAGCCAGCTCATCTTTATTTCACTCTTTGATGTAAGGGCAATGTATTTTTAAGAGACATTTCTCAAAGAGGGAAATGCAGTCATTCAGCACATGAAAGAGAGCAGTGCTGTGAGAATAAGGGACCGCAGAGCACAACGTGTAGCAAGAGAAGAAGGAACACAAAGGCAGCGAAAATAGAAGGCACCTCAGAGTAGAGAAAACAATAAACAGCAGAAATCCATAGACAAGGACCCCAGCAAGGAAACACTCTGGAGGCAGTGGAGGAAGTAATAGAGAAAGACAAGAGCAGCAGCCATGGGGTGGTTACACTGGCTGTGAAAAAAGCACAGCACTGCCAAAAAGAAAGCTGCTGAGTGGCTGTTGGGTTGGGGAGAGAAAGGTGGGCTTGCAGGCAAGGTTATTGCCTCTGTGCAAAAAACAGGGCAGCCCTTGTCCCTTACCAGGCTCGGGTGGTGGGCGACAAGTCTTGAGCTGAACTGCTGCCAGGAGTGTATTTGTAATGTTGAATTTAGATGTGAACGTAATGAAAAGCAGGAGGAAAACCTTTTAGTACCATTAATTAATTGGTTTCTATATTATATTTAAAGTTCTTGGATGTTTTTTACAAAGTCAATTAACTCAGCTTTATGTTTCTAGTAAATAAAACCCTCTATTTTGAAGCAACCCTTTTTAAACTTAGTGGAAGAGGAAATCAGATCCCTAATTCTGACCCCTACTCTGAAAATCACCAATTTTTTCCACAGCAAGATTAAATGCACCGTTGTTGTTCTGCCAGCCCTTAACGCAAATTAATGACTTAAATTACCTTTCATCTCACCTTATAAATTCTACCTTGAAGCAGCAGAAAGCCCAAGGGCTCTTGCATAACCAGATGAAGACAAGTTCACTGCCTCGAATCCTTCCCTTCTTGCTCCACTTTACATCAATTCTTTATAAGAAGAGGTCTCCAGGGCTAACAAAGAAGCTGGCCATGCAGCAGAAGGTGCCGTGGGACTTTCAGAGGTAAAAGCCCATCTCGCGGTGACTCAGTGCACTCCATTAGTCCTAGGAAACACAGGGCACATCGAATGCAGCAGATGTGCCCTCACTTGCCAGGCTTCAGACAAATGCAATCAAATCTATTTTAATCATCTATGAAATGCAAATGTGTTCCACTTGTGCACCCGCAAGATCCATTGTCTTCCTCACTGAAGCATGCGATAATGCCAATTAAACGCTGTTGCTAACTTAATAGGTGTACTGATTGCCTATGGGAAATTATCTTTACTTTTTTATTAGTAGTAGTAGTATTATTTCAAATCGTGAAGATTTTTAAATGTTTTAATAATTGTGCTGGGGTTTGTTTGTGTTCTCTCTTTCCCCAGCAGTGTGGCCTGCACCCAGCCAGACTGAGCAGAGAAACCCGTGTTTGCACTCGGAAGAACAACACCATGTAATTCCCAGTATTAAAAATACCCTTCCCTACTTCTAAACAGGCCCTATGCAGAACTGGCAGTTGCATTAATCTGCTGGCAATTTTGTTCACACACACAGGCTCCCCGTACAGGCACACAGCCCCTTTGTTATCCTGCTTAGAAATGGCCAGACAGCTGTAAAGATGTTTATTCTCAGGCCCACATGAAAAATGTTTGCAGTATGTAGCCTACAAAGTCAAGAATGATAAGCATTTAAATCAGACTTGCCATGCAAAGTCAATATTTCGATATCAGAGGAATTGATTCTTGATCTAGTGCCAGCACTGTGTACTCAATGTACTGCAGAAAAATCCTTGCCCAGCCTTCCTGCCAGCACACTGTTAGGGATGACAAGCATGCAGTTATCTGATAGAGCAGATATTTGTTCCAAAAGACAATTTTCATTTCAAAGACAAAACATGAAAAGAGCTTACTTGTGGGGAAACCAAATACTGTATTCTCCTCTTGATAAATCAAGCTTTAGAGAAATAATGCCAAAGAGAGCAGGATTCTGAAAAGAACTTCTGTAGCTCTTTTCATTCTTTTTCAGCTACTCAGCTGGCTTAACTCTGCCAACTAATAATCTTGTGTTTTCCTCAGATATGTTCAGAAAGAGTTTATTTGCAAATAATTATTTAGTGATAAGGATGCATGTCTGTTTACTTTTAAACAGATCCTACAAAGCTAATTAGGGGGTTTATCATAGAACACAGGGTTCTATATGGTTTATACCTTAAGCTGCTAATTATGGGATTTTGAACAGCATCTCTTTCTTTTCTTTGCAGAGGACTAAGACAGTATTACGTGACAATAAAAGCCCTTTTTCAGTGAAAAAGGTGAAATTTCCTCATGTCACAGTCTTGTCAGCTCTCCTCATCACTGGATTTACATAAAAGTAACCAACTATGGGTAATAAAAGGCAGGAGAGGGAAACGTCTTCATACCCTCCGAGACCAGGGATGAACACAATGGTCCTTTCATACTCTGCAAAGACATCTTTGCTATTTGGCCACAGACCTCCAGATACACTGTCTAATTACAGTTAGCGAGCAGTATGCCCTTGACACAACACAGAATAAATACAACCTGCCCTTTCAAGTGTGTCACTGTGCTCAAAGCTTACTTTATGTCTTCACACTACTAACCAGACCTTATACAAAGAAACTTAACCATGCCTGTACCAGCAAAAATTAAATAGTATCACATTTAATGCTACTTTATTTTAGCACAACATCAAGAGGGATTGATATCAAATCACTACCATCCAACTACATTAGCAAAGGGTCTACTTCACTCACTGCTCTTCCTCGGGGCATAATAATTGCCTACATGCTTTATTTCACTGCCAGTCTTTTACGCAAGTGCAAATATGGAGTGTCTGTCCAGTTTCAAAGAGAAGCTAAAAGTAGACTGTAGAGAAAATTAATCATAAGCATATCAGGACCTTACTGGGATGCAGCCCAATTAAATTCAATACACACATCCACTGTGGAGGCCATTAATAAACCGCTAACAATTTCTGTATGTCCCTGCTGGGCTTCATACAAAATTTTGCCCCTATAATGAACTCTGTAGGCTTTACAGGTGGGATTTTCAGAAGTGTTCAACACTGACCCAGATCTACTCTCCTTGAAGTCAGCAGGAATTTTAACCATCAACTTCAGGGGGGAGGTAGGGAAAGGTCAGCCTTGACTGCTTTTCAAAATCCCACCCCACCAGTCTGCTTAAGCTCTGCACAACTCTGAGAGGAGAATTTTGCTGCATTTATTGCAGAGTAAGGAGTCTTTGTGTACAATGAACATCAGATTATGTGCTGCAGGAGCACAGAATATTTTTGCATTGTTTATCTGTCAAAAGAACCAATCTTCAAAACAATATATAAGCCTACACGAATAAACAAATGACTCCCGCCCAGGGAGGGTAACTTTGTTTGCACTCGCTTGTATAGCCTAGAGACCCAATACAGCTATTGATCTGGTCCCTTAAACAGAAAAACTTTTAAAAAAAGAGTTATACAAAAGACTAATACACTGAACAAAATGCAAATTTAATAGCAAAAGCTACTGAAATTTCGAAAACTGATTGTGAGGATCAAACTTTCTGACAGACTGTGGGAACCCAGAGGAAGTAACAGCAGCTCCACTAGTAGGTTGTTGATTTAGGCTTCAAATTAATTATAAATTCATAATTAATTATGAAGTGCTACCCCTTGCTCTGCTTTCCTGTGGCCTGAGGAAGAGACAGATTCTCAAAAGCTCAGAGCCAATTTCCGTTTTATTTTTAGCCAGTCAATCTCACAAAAGGTCTTACCTACAACTCGGGGACTTGCTCTTTTATATTCCATTCATGTATAGGCTAATCAGCTGGTGCAGTGATCTGTGACACTTAAAGAGGAAAGATGCATATAAAAAGCAAAGGCAGAGCAGAAGGGACACAAATACTCTGCCAGGGCCGTGGCAAGGACAAAGCAAGAAAGGTGTCCATGCTCAGCAGCTCCTGCTACTGTTGTGCCCTGAGAAGTGGGAGTAGTCTGTGCCTGTGGATGAAGGAGGATGTGCCAGGGGTCTGTGGGGTGGGAAGGCTCTGGATGTCAGGGTGTCCTGCAGACATGGGTGCTCATGACCTTGTTTCCCCCAGCAGCATCCACCTCCAGCTGGGAAGTGAAGGACTCCACAGTGCAAATCTGATGCCCTCAGAGCCAAATCCTCACAGAATCATAGAATGATTTGGGTTGGAACAGACCTTAAGGATCATGGGCAGGGACACCTTCCACTAGACCGGGTTGTACAAAGCCTCATCAAGCCTGGTCTTGATGGCTTTTCCATCCTCGCACAGCTACCATACTAGGAATGGCAAGGTTCCTTTTGTTTCTTTCTGCTGAGTTTCTAGCTCTATGAGTTTAACGGGGATCCATATTAGTGTTGGGTTTGTATGTTTATTTATTTTCTAGACTTTCCACTAGCATACATCTCACTAAGAAGCAGTATCTGTGAGGGTAAAGGGTGTTATATGCAGCTCAGCAGATTGAAATGGTCTTTTGTTTCAGTCACTACTGAAGGATGGAGTGGTTACAGAACAGTTTTTGCTTACAATTACAAAATCAACATACAGTATGTAATTAACCTTAAAAACTTTCAGTGTCCAGTAAACACTGATCTCTAATCCATTAAGTTTGGTCTTTTCAGGACTGAGCAGCCTGAAATAAAATACTGTTCTGTGAATCAGCAGCCTTTTGGTAGATAACAGGAAGAAAAATATCTAAACATGTGGTATTCCCAGTTCAGCTGTCATACATTAGGAGCAATTCTGAAGGATAAAGTGCTTTGGATAAGTAATACCCAGGATGGGTGCTGAGTCTGAAGAAAGGGGCATTCATTTGCTACCACTTTCCTGTGTAATCTCAGGCAAATCACTTGTTTTAATTTTCTAGTTAAAAAGGAGTATATGGAGCCTCTCATGCTTGCCTGGTCACCCGAGTAGAAACTTCTGAGTTTAAACATATGTGCATACAGCATTAACCACAACACAGTGCTGGTCCTGATTGGAGCTGGTAGCTGTTATCATAACAAAAATCAAGAAATAAATCATGATGTGTAAGAAAGCCATGTGGTCTGAACCCAATGGCACGTGACCAGAAGATGGCAATATTCAAAACGGAGGACTGATGCATGTGTACTTACGGATCATATGTGTTGCAGTTCCCCCAGGTTACCCCCACCCCCTTCTATCAGCGATATGAAACCTCCACAACCGGCTGAAATCACCTTCTGAGCCAGGAGTAGGAGTAGGTAATTTAGTTTCCATGGTAATGCAGTTCTGGACCATTCTTAAACAGAAGCTGCCAAGTATGACAAATGGTAGGTGCTGATTTTTTTATGTGAACAGCTATTCACTATGAATCGAAATGAGATTGCCAAATTCACTTTCCTTGGGACCGGAGCTAGGGTCAAAAGCTATTGTTACATTCAAACCATAGTCCAAAACTAGCACTTTGGCCACCCATTTCCAGCTGCAATATAGAAATTTTTAAGTCATAGAATAAAAACGAATGACTCAATATCAGAGTTGTCAAATAGATGAGACAGATTTACATCAAGCAATTCTGAAATGCTCTGTAGCCATGAATTAAAGGAAACATATGACAAATGACTCTTATTCATTCCCTCAAGGGGAAGAAATTCTGTTTTAAACATTGCTGACTGTTGTGCAATTCCTATTATATATATGTATATATGAAACCTGCATTGGGGTAAACACATGAAATGATAAGGGCTTGAATTCAGCTACTTTTCTTCCATGAGCCACCACTGTATAATATGCCACAATAGGTTTTGCACTCTGCTAATCTCCCTGAACAGTATTTAATTGGTCTTGGAAAAAGCTGTAACACCTCAATTAGTAAAATGACAAATAAAAGAGGGAAAAGCCTTTTTATTTGAGTTTTGTTTTCCTTTAAAATGAAGCAGTAGGAAAACAGGTTGCCAAATCAACTGATATTTAACACCATCTCTGCCACAAAAGTAGCCCAGAAAGCATCTCTGTTTTGTTCAGATTGGGGAAATGTGGGGAGAATGGTCATGCCAGTCACTACCCAGCTGAAGGTAGGTTAGCAGGGTGCTGCTGGGCTGCCTGCAGTGACTGCATGGCTGTGGCTGAATGAACTCCCCAAAACTGCCCTAGCGACCCCAGCAGACAGATGGCATTGAAGAGTCATGAGGATTTAGGTACTGGTCTATCAAGAGCTACCTGTGGCCTATTTGAGAACTAGCAGGCTCTGCATGGCAAACCCATGGAAAAGTGACTCCTAGAAAGGTTCTTCTTCATATTAGCAACTCCTCCCACTTTCAATATTACCTTTGACAAACACAAAGAATGGAACAAAACATTGTAAGTGTTGGGAGAAAAGAGAGACATTGCCAGCTCATTCAGTCCTGAAAAGAGAAGAAACACAGCCGAGAAGCATGATGACAAAACAACATTTTCTGCCTTTATAGCACCCTTACTCATCCTGGTACTCAAAGCCTTTTGTAAACGTTCATTAAGCTGTGCATTAAAAGAGTAGTTCTCCCTGACATACCCTTTTCGCTGTTTCTTCTTGGTGAAATGCCTGGAATAAAGGGCATTCACCCATTGTTTGTATTTTTAGCCATTTATACAGACAGAGTTGATAGAAGCTGGAATTCAGACATGAGAGGTGAGTGGGTTTGTTTGGGGTGACACCAGGAGTGGCTTGCAAAGGCAGGGAAAGAAACTCAGTGTGTGAAAGGGGCACAGTGGCTCTTCCAACCCACCTCAGAGCTCACATGGACTCAGTACACCCAGCTGAGCCTGCCAACTTCCCTGGCAGTGCCTGACCCTGCACCACGATCCCCCCATCCTGCCCAGACCTTCACAGCCTGTTGCCCATGCCTTGCCCGTGGCTGCCAAAGCCATGTGAGCAATGTCAGAGACACTTCAGCACTCATTTCCGACTCTCAGAAAGCAGTAGCAGGTCTCATGGGGGACCACAATCCTCACGTGGTGTAGTGGAGACACCTGCTATGAGCTTTTATTAGTAGTGATTCCCCAAAAAGTGGGCTGTCACTCTCAGTCAGCAGATAGCCAGTGCTGAAAGCAAGGTTGCTTTGTCATTGCAGTGCTAAGAGGATGAGTGGTGGCTTTGGGTCTCAACCCAAAAACTTCCTTAGGGATCACCCTGACCAGGGGTGGCCAAGACTTAAGGGACATAATATTATTTTGGAGCAGGTTGTTACTGTTATTTAGCAATTAATCTCTGCAAAGAACAGCAAGTTTTTGGCCAGCTGGCTCAACACCAGACACTTGAAAGTGCTGCATAAATGGATGTCTAGAAGGCAAGAAATAGTGTGGGTTACACCACTGGCAGGGAGTTTGACTAACATATATAAACTAAGAGATATTAAGAGACAGGACTTCCTAAATTGCGCTGGTGCCATTGTTGCTCTTCATGTCTTCTCCAAGGGATGCCAGAACCTCTAAGTCACTGGCATTCCAGGTTAGTATTAGGCAAACATTCCTCAGATAACTCATGCTGATGCAAAGTGTTGTACAACCTTTAGTTGTACAACTCTTTTCAAAAGTGATGACTTGGTTTTCCTACTAATTTTATGGTTAAAAATGGGATGTGTGTGCCCCTGTGCGCCCCAGACACTTTGGGTAATGCTAAACAGGAAACAAGGGAAAGCACTTACAGCCCACCATGTGATTCTTACCTTGCACACAAAGACAGAATATTTGTGACCTGCTGACACATAGCACTTCAGAAAGTCAGAAGAATTCGTAAGACAGGGTGTAGACACTGGAAATCTTTGCTGAGGAACCTTATTGACTATCATGAGTTTCTTCCCTATGAAATGCTCTTACAAATTCATACACTGCATCTCCCCTGCCTCTTCTAGACACTTCTGCAAGAAAGGGGGAGCAGTAGGGAGCTGCAAACTGCTTTTCTTAGTGGACTTTTTTATTTAAGTTAGCCACTGGGCTTTATAATGCAGCCTGCCTGGGACAATGCGCTAATAGTCTCATTCTACCAGTGTGACAAAACAACAAAGAGCCCAGTATGTGCTGAAATATGCACTCCCCTTGCTAAGCCTGTAATCCCAGCTTTGATATTTTTTTGTTTAAGTAATCAGCACAAACCTAGTGAGAATGAATCGGAAATCGCACACTTAATTTCATCTTCTGCTTGGCTTCCATCTTTGATCAGAGACTGAAGAGGATGGGCTGAGGGAAGCACATGGATTCCTCTGCCAGATGATGTTGAAGGATGGAGTAGCCTCCATGGTAACTATTTTCTTGGTTGTAGCTACAAAGTCCCTCCCACCTTTCCTGTAATTTCCTCCAGAAGGACACAAAAAGTACAGATACATTTTCCTTATTTGGGCTGCTGCTGCCATTCTGCTCCAGAGCTGCTGTGTCACCTGCTCTCACCTTTCTTCTAGCTGCAAACAGATATCCAAATTATGGCCCCAAAATGGGTGACCACGACATGAGACCTGCTGCAGAGGGGTTTCAGTGCCCTTGCTCACAGCACTACCACCAGGGATCTCCTCTCCAGCATCCTCCAGCCTAGGAGTCAGTGTGCCCTTGCTCATTTACCTGACACCTTGGGGACTCTGCCACTGCTGCAGCTGTGAGCACCCAGTCAAGCTCTCCTGTCCCTTTGGTAGAGCTTCAAAGAGTTGCCAAACTACAACTGTCATTTTCCATTCTTTGATTTTTAGAAACTATTTGCTAACTTTTTAACAAGCTTCTGATGCTGATCACACAGTTCCCACCTTCTCTGACTCTGCAGGATGCCAGCAGACAGACAGAGGGTCATGGCCCTGGAGGTGGTTAATCAGCACCTTTGTGAGACCCTCTGGCCAGCTCAGCACCCTGATTGAGTGAGCTGAGGCTGAGGTGAACCAATTACTGTAAAAATGAGAGAGATCATCTGAAAATAAGGGTTAAAGGCTGAAGACTGCACAGCTTTAGCGACGAGGGGAGCAGAAAGACCCAGAGGACTGAGGGGCTGTAAAATCTGATCACTCTTCTGCTTGAAAGACCTTCACGTTGCAAGGTAAAGAACTGCAATGAACACCAATCTGGGCAAGCAAGCTTACCTTCGAAGTGCCTATGAGCTTATCTCCCTGCTAAGGTCAACAGAAAATTCCCATCAATCTCATGAGGGCTTGGATTTTCAATTAATGCAAGGCTACTGGACTTTATATGCAGTTATGGAGCATTTGTAATTATTAATTTATCTCTTCTCTGACTTCCAGTTGACTTCTGAAAGAAGATAATACATCAGCGCTTAAGACTGAATGTATATTTGTTCTTTAGAACACCATTTTCAGTGATAGAAGCCCATGAACTGACATACCATACTCTGCTTAGCCAGTTTAAGAAGAAGTATGAAAATAATCTTATTGTACATTTATAAAATGTACTGTGAGTCTGCATGTTTGAATCTAGTTACTGTTACCATTTTACTTGTTGTTGACTTAAAGCCTTTTTATGGTGTCAATACATGACAGTAACACTCTCTCCAAAGACAAGATGCTAGGAGTTGGGGTTTTTTCCCCATTCTTCTAAAAATGTTGTTTTACAAACAAGATTCACATAGTCTGCACCTGATGTTTCTAGAACCCCAAGAAGTTGCAAAATTCCCTGGTATGTCTCAACAAGCTTCTTTTTACAACACTGTTGGATATTCAGAAATTAGCTGTTCAACTCCTCCTACCATTCTCTTTGAAGTCCTTATGCAGAAAGTCTGTTAAACTCCTGCGTAAACATTCGTGTTTATGCATTCAGAGTTACAGAAGTCACTGGGTGCTATGATGAAGTACAAACTGTTCTAGCATGGAAAGCTGGACACAGAGCTACAAGCGAAGAACAGTTTTCTTCCCCTTTGGAACATACAACTTGATGCCAGATACAGAAACAAAAGAGGTATGGAGGCTTCCTGGAAATCAGTGTGACTCCAAAAGCAGGATTACTAAAAGATTACTGGATTCTGTAATATTTTCAAAGTTGAACCATGAATATTGCCAAAGGCCAAAGATATATATGAGGAAGCAGCTATGCAAAAAGACATTTCAGGGTACCAGCCATGGAGGCTGGAGGTAGCCAAGAAGGGAGGTGCAAGCTTGGGACAGGAGCAGGAGTCAGAGGGAAAGGCAATTACTGGAGATAAGACAACCTGGCAGCACATTTGGCACTGCTAAGTTGAGCCAAGGAGAGAAGGAGATGAGAAAACAATGTGCCAGGAGGCTGGGAGGCAATGTTCAGATACAAGTCTGAGTCAGCTGTGTCACAGGGTGAACACAGACAAGGGCTTGGCAGCAGTGTTTTGGATCACTTCAAGAAAAAACTGAGAAATTGGAAAGGCCAGGTAAAGAAAAGTCTGCAGTAGTCAAGATGAGGAGTAGGAGCATCAGCCAGCATCATAAGCAAGAGAACAGGAACCACCTTCTGAGACCACTTGGAGAAAGCCCCATCAGCTTTGAGCAGTTGCCCAAGTGTACAGGGAAGGAAGAGAAGGTGTTAGAGCATTAAAAACTGAAAAGGAGACAGTAATTTATTCAGTTCTAAACCTGATTGCAGCATACCTCACAAGTATTAAGCACTACAGCAATATGAACCATTATCTCTTTTTTATAGGTGGGACCATCCCATATAGGAAGTTACCCAGCAGGTCAGTGGGAGAGCTGACAAATGAACTCAAGGATTACAAATCCCTGTCCTGTCTAGGTTTTGAACCTTGTTCTCCATTTGCAATTGGTTTAATGAAAGAAAAAAACTCAGCAAGTTTGTTGTAATTGCCCCAAAACCATACATACAATCATCTTAAACTGATGAACATTCTTCCTACCCTTTGTTTATGCTGGTTATCTCCTAGTATCTCATGGTGTGAGAAGTCAGTGCTACAGCATTATTTTTCTTCAGACGCTGATGGGGTACAAATTGTCTTGAATAGCTAGTAGCTAAAAAAGAACGTACATTCCCCAAATACATGAGAGTGAAATCTGTATTCTGCACAGGTGCTTTTGACCAGTCATCAGAAAGCACATACAGCTGTGAGCTAAACACTCAAAATCCAACAATTATTTGCAATACCTATTTTGCCATGTTTAGACTATTAGGCTGAAAGATAAAGACAAAAGAAGAGGCTGTTCATGTGCTGTAATGGGGAAAATGGAAAGTGGATTGCAATCACTCTAAAATACAGAGACTTTTCTCGTATCGTGCTGGATTATGTAGGCTCTTGAGCAATGGCCCTACTCTCTAAATAGCCACTTTAAAAGGATGTATCTTGAAACTAACGCACTGCTTATGCTGTGCAAGTAAACAGTTATTTAGGAAAGAAAGAAAAACAAAACATCAGAACATCAGACAGTAGATGAAAGGACAAACTAGAGACTCCATTCTGCCACCTAAATACAGGCCACCTCATCCCACGGGAATGACCTGCAGTGTCCTCCATGATATCCCAGCCAGCTCTCCATAAGGGCACAGCTCCTCTTATGGTTTCCCTGCTTTCTGTGTGTACAATGCTTTGCATCACATCTGGGCATTTAAAGGCCTGATTCAAAGCCATTGATTTCATCTCAGTGTCCCGAATTAAGGCTGGAATATACACATTCATAAATTCCTTCTTTGCTCCACCCTGAATTTCTTGCATGCTCTGCCCACCAGCCAGCCTAGAAATGACAAACTACTGCCCGTAACACTAATATTTTGTCCATGGAACTAATGTGATCAGTCTTCATTGTCTCCCCAGAAAAAGTTTTGATATTTCCATTTCTTCTACAAACAAAATGAACATATAATTTATGTTTGTGAGCAAAGTGATTTTATGGTATTTCTCTTTGTTGACAGAATGATTGGAATAAAATTACATTCTGTTGACAAAAAATGTGATGAAATGTTGTTTGTGAATGTTATGAACAAAGGAATTTGACAAAAAATGCAGTTTGCCAATGGGATGTAGTAAACGCTTTAACAAAATGAATTCTGTCTATCTCCTATTTGTCCTAGGAATGACATATGAAGTTTTTCAAAATCCACCACGTCAAAATAAAATGTAAAAATTTTACCTATAAAAAGATTAAACACTGCTTTTACAGAAGCCATTCCTTCTAGTGCTTTAAACTACCTTGCTCTAGGTCACCCCTGTTTTTTCCAGAATTCTGTAATTTCGAAAAGAGATATGATAGATTCACACGTTTTGGTGCATATCCATCCTACACTCCACCATTAATTAGCAGTCCTAGGCTTTCACATTTTTCTTTGGTAAATTGAACAATGAGGTAGAACTTTGTGAATATCAGGAATACTAGATATATTTAAAGATAACAGTGTTTGTTGTTGGAAGTCATCAAGCCTCTGACAGCAACATGAGTACTCACATAATTTAATTTTTTCAGAGCCTAAGAAACAGTCTGACAGCATCAAGGAAACATGTGCCAAGATATTTTCTCTTTGAACTTTGATGCTTGACATCTTTACATGGACATGAGCTCATATGAGAATGGGCAGAAAGGGAGGAGAATCTCTCTTTGGTGGGCTCAAGTGAATGAGCTTAGACAAGGCTGATTTACCCTTGGTGGCAGAGGGCCTTTAGGTTAAAAGAAATTTGATGGCTCTACAGGGAGTGGGATTTAAAAGCACAAGGCCCAGAAAAAAGGGAATAGACTTAATTACAGGAAGAAGTCACCATCATGAAATGGTTGAGCACAAAGCAAAAAAAGAGCTGCTTCAAAAGGTTAAAGTACAAAAGAACAAAAGCAAAGGTCAAACAATATTATGTAAGCATCGACACATTAACAACAAATAGAACAAAAAATAAAAATCACAGCATAAACAGAGCCGGCTGCATTTATCTTTCCTGCATTGGTCACTAGGCCCAAAGGCTATAAATCAGAACAGTACAAGCGACTGTTTCTGGGCAGGATGATGACAAAGAGCATGAGCTTTCCACAGAGCTGGTGTGAGGGACAAGCTCGAGGGAGAGACTTGGCCAGGTCAGGCCCTGAGCTCTGCATACAAGGTTGCTTCCAGGGCTCCAGTGGGCAGTGAAAGAAGTCAACTTTCCCTCCAGATAGATAAAAGTGAAAGAAAAACATTACAATCCCATTAGCACTGGTGGATTTCAGTCTGATCTTCCATCATGCAAAGGAATACCATAACCCCTGAAAACACTGGTGGGATTTTGGCCCTACCCCATGGCAGATCAGGTAGCCAGGGCATGAAGCACCCTTACATCTCTTAAATACCCCGGTGGCTAAGTGAGGAGGTACAGAAAGGACACAGAAAGAATGTGGTTAGATCCTACTGTGCAGATACACTTTCAAACGTTCACAAGTTTGAGCTTTTAAAGTCACTGGGGCTTCACATAGTCAGAAGGACTGCAGACCCGAGCCCTGGACTTTAATGTCAGTGGGCTAAAGAAATCTGAGAGCTTGGGGCCACCAAAGATCTTGTCAGACTTGCTTCTAGCACTCCAAGGTCATGGGTAAGGTAAATGATGTTTAGCTCAGCTCTGTATGGGTTAAAGATCTGGAGGAGACCCATCTCTGTATGGACTGGCCAGTCTCTGTACAAATATTAACATAAAAGCAGCGACAGATATCTACATTTATCAGCAAATGCCTCTTAGAGCTAAAAATACAATTAATTGCACTGCTTACTCCAAGGTTTTTATTCTTTTCTCCTTGCCCTCTTCCTCCCCCCTCCCCCCAACAGTGAGGGAGAAGAAAAGAGCTAATGTGGTAAATAGCTTTCCTCCTGATTTTTCCATTACAAAAGAATAAATGATATTAAAAGGTAAGAAATGTTCAAACATAATCAACACACACATACATTCTAAAGAAAATAGCAAATTAAATGCAAAGCCTATGCTAATGCATCATCCAGGTTGAGATTTTAATTGCAAAAAGTCAGGAAATGTAAAGTTATGGTTCTCACAGTAATCATCACTCAGCCCCTTGAACATGGTTAGGATTTGTATTCCAGGCAGTGTGCTGTGTTAACTCGAACACCAGCATATGTATGTGTGCTCTGCCTTCATTATAGTTGCTGAGGGAACCATAATTCTGCATTTGCTGACTTTTGCTCAATTAATTTTTTTCCTTATTGCTGTGCTACATGATTCTTGCATTTAATTTCACTGTATTAAAAAAAAAAAATCACAAAAAAACCAAACACATGAAACAATGAATAGAAACTGAAAATTTCCATTGCCTGTTAAAGTTATGAGATATTCCATTCTGTCTCTGCATCCTAAGGCTCATGTAGGACCACGCAGTCATTTTAGGGCACAGGTACATGATTAATAATAGTAATAGTAATAATAATTAATAATAATAGCAATAAAGGCACATACCTGGAGCTTCATCTCATTGTGAAGCAAGTGCAACAAGATCAGGGAACTGTCATGCTGTGGACAGTGCCTTTTTTCAACCCACTCTGATAACTACTTATATCACACTTCTTTGCAGCAAAGGCAATGCTGAGGTCCTGTGTTCCCACCGAGCCTGTCTCAGAAGTGTTTCACCACAAAAGCAAATTCTTCTTGTGCTCCCACAACCTTCTTAGGAGTCCAGTACCTCTGAGGATAATTTTGTCTGTAATCCTCCAACAACATGTGGCATATACCTTTCTGGAATTCTGCCTGATTGATCTGCAACAGCAACCATAAAAGTAATTAATTCTAGTGGTCTGAGAAATCAGTTGGAAAACAATGCTTAGAGTAGGTATTTTCCTACTCTGAAAAAAAGGAGTTATCAATCTGATGAATATTTGAAGGCACATCTGCAGACAGACACTGAGCCTCACTACCACTATTGATGTGGTCTCTTCATACCAGCAGAGCCCAGCACCATTGTGACTTGCCTTACCCACCTTACGTTCTCCTCTGGATGAGAGGATAGCTCCTGAAATGCGTCCACAGGTATGCACTGGATGCTTCAAGGTGAGATTTCCAAAGTGGCTGAAGGATATGAAAATGAATACAAGCCCAGTGAGAGTTTAAATAACTGAGCACTTGGGTAAATCCCACTAATACCACCTTTCTGTTAAAGCTCATATGCATATAAAATCTACTCCTAGGAAAAACCATCCCCCCAGAAGTCACCATTCTCATGCAAACTGTCATGCCAGGGGGTCTCTTTCTCTTATAGCAGCGGGCCTACAGGTCAGGCGAACCCATTAGCCCTAGCTGAAACAGCCCTCACTCAGAAGATGCATACATATAAGTCTCCTGAGCTGAGAAGATATCAGTATTATCTCTCATTGATAAATCTTGGCATAATTTTCTTCTAAAATTATTCCATATTTTACAGTTTTATGTTAGCTAATGTGCAAATGGGAAACACAGGTGCCCCCCGTCCTCTGTAAGGTCTCTTATAAACTCTCCTTTCATCATGGAAAGAATGGGTTTTGTGCTGTTAGACCAGCACAGCCACAGGTGAGCCCTGACCTCTAATTTATAAAGAGCTATCAGACCTATATGGTGTGATAACATGCTGTGTCTTTTGCAGACAAATGTATTTTTTTTACCTTGCAAATACATGGAATACTTTCTAAATGTAGCTCTCAATCATACTTAATTGTTATAAAAAGGGTAGTCACAAATTTCTCACTGAAAAATTGCACTTTTCAAAAATGTAAGCAAATCTTGACAGAAACTTCACGTACTTTTTCCAGTATCTCTTGCCCCTCCTCAAAAAAATCCTAGTTAAAACCCACCACTTTTGTTATTCATATTTTTCCTCCCTCTCTCTTACCTTTTTTACATTGTAAAGAGAAGGGAAATAGAATTTTTAAGAAGGTATAGAAAGAATAATGGAGAAGAATTCCCATGGATTTTTTAAAAATCCAACAGGTTTTTTGGCTGTTTTTGTTCTTCTTGTTGTTGGGTGTTTTGGGTTTTTTGGGTGTTTTTTGGCCTTGATTTTTTTTTTAGTTTGGGTTTTTGTTTGTTTTTGGGGTTTTTGTTTGGCTTTGCTTGTTTTTATTTTTGTTTTTTACTCCTTCCCTGTAATACATCTATTTGGTTTATTTTTAAGCCTCTAAGTCAGCCTGTTCTTTGGACTTTGAATGCAAAGAGAGCATCCAGCCAGAGGTAAGCATCCAAGGTACCTGGCAGAAAACAGCATCAGACAGAACAGATGGCAGCTCCTGACCATGCCAGAGAGAAGAAACGGCATTGCCAAAAGTGCAGAGTTCATTCAGCTCTGTTTAATGCTTTGTGCCAATTTTCCCAAACCATAGCCAAAAGAGTCCAAATTCTCTGCATAGTCATGTCAAGCCTACAGCTGATCCACAGCATTGTACCACTCCTTCCACTCATTTCAATTAAAAGCATGATAGTCACACAGTCACACAATGAAAAAAGGTGACAGAGGTCCACTGATCTAAAAGATGCAGGAGTCATTGCTTTCAGGGGTATGCAGCATAAAAATAAGACAGTGAGCCATGGAAATAGGTCTAAAATATGTCACGAGGAGAAACACTGGTTAGCAGTCATACAGACTTTAGACATAGTGCCCTGAAGGGCTCATTTCAAGGGTAAGGAACCAGCTGTAGAGGACCCAGGGCAGTTCCACCACAGCAAGGAACAAGTGCGACCCTCCCGCTCTCCCTGCAGAGGAAAGAGGATGAATTAGCTGGAACATGTCAGCAAGTAGAAAATCTAGATCACAAGTTGAGCAAGCAGGATTCTAGTACGTCATACAGAAACCAGCTGTTGTACATATCCGTGGTCGTTAGTGTCGCAGCTCGGGGTGGATAACGGGTGAGATCCACTCGGGTAGAGCTATTAGGAGTAAGGGGAAGCCAGGCTAGCTAGAACTGCGGCATTAAAGGGCCCCTGATGCTGCGGCGCAGAGAGGCACACATACAACACCAAGGGTGGAGAGGAGTGGATCTTTATTAATATGGCGATAGCCCCTTTTATAGGGTCTGTCTTAGAATGGTCTGGAAAAAGGGAGTGGTTAACCTAACAAGGCAAGGAGGGGAGTAACTTAGAACATATAAGGATTGAAGGGGAGGGAAAAGGGTGGTACATGAAATAGATAAGGTAAGGAGGAGGGGGAACAACCATATATGGTTTCTAACATTATTTTACACAGATTAAGCTTTGATCACAATAGTATAAACAGCATTCAACAATATTAAACACTACAACTGATTATACAAAACTGTCACCTGGTCGGGCTTCAACTAAGTTGTCTCTAAATCGGTCATAGAGTTCTTTTTCAGTAGATAGATCCCCCACAGTTAGGACCACCAACAGCCTTAGGACTGCTAAAGAAGAGATTATGGAAATCAGTATTAGGTGCTGCCTGGAGTATGGTGCTTGCTTAGTGCTTTGTAGCTCAAAAGAAGGAGGCAGAAAAAAAAAAAAAGAAATAACGAGTCCAGAGGTGTGAGATAGGTGAGAGGAGGAGGCTGTAGACAAGGTGGTCTCTCAGGCTGGGTGGAGGCAAACACCAGCAGACATGAGCAATGTGCCATAAATGGATAGGTGAGGGCAGCAACCAAGTTCTGTTTTACATTCTCAGGCCAGCAGATTTTCACCAAAAGCAAACAGAAGTCACTAGTCAGTAACAATGACATTGTGGACAACTTAGCACAGCTGGTGCATAGAAAGGTTCCCCAAAAGATGAGATATATGGGGAACACAGACTTACATGTTAAGAGGCAGAAATATGTAGGAGACACTAGCCAGCTCTGTCATCAACAATCAAAATATATTGTTCTCTTACTACCGGTTTTACCTATTTTCATTTAAAGTAGACTGTCTAAGAGCAGGTAGTGCATACCTCTGGTGAAATAAAGTTACTTGGAAACTTTCCTAACCAATTTCTGCTTCAGATTTCACTTTGAAAATCTAGCAATTTAAAAAAAAAACAAAAGCATCCCACAGAATGATAGCAAAGGACAAAGTTATTTTAGGAATACAATTTTAATCAGTGCAGTACCAGCATTTAAATCTGCTGCTGTAGTGACATCAGTGGAGGAAAAAAATAATTAAAAACAAGGAGTCCAGAGGGACTGGCAGTTTTGAAAATGAATCTACACCTGTGTCACCTTAATGTGGGATTACTGCAATTCACTCTTGGTGCAGAAATTGTGGGGGGAGCAAGAGCTGCCAGCTTGCTTGTTAGGATGAGTTTCACAGTGAGAGCATGACACCTCTGCTCTTTGATGTATAATGGCTAACAACCAATTTCCATCTGACTCCCTGCATTAAGGACACAGCAAATTAGTCACCTCACTTCTTATTTTTACGTGAGTCCATGTGCTGAGAAGACAAATGAAATCAATAGAATCTGTGTGCCCAAACAGATTTACTATCAAAACAGAGTGGCAAGGGAACAGAAAAGGTACAGCAAACAAGGGTGACTGCTCACCAGATATGGGTGACGTGCTGAGTACACTTCCTCGTCATCCAGGGCCAGGAAACCAACTCCTCTGAAGCACACTACTATCTTACCTGTGTGTCCCAGTGTTTCCCTGCCTGAGGGACAGACAACACCCCAGGCTTAGGCTCAACATGGAGACAGAGCCATGGGCAGACACATTACTGGGGCTAACCTGTGGATCTCCAAGCAGGGAAATATCCCTTCAAAAGCATCTCCCATCCCACACCAGCCCCCTCTTGCCCACTGGCTCCCTGGGAGGGAGCAACCACCCTTTTAGTCAGGCTAGAGGGATCCATAAGAATCACTTGGACATCAATAACTGCAAAGGTACCTATACCCCACTACAGTGTAGGCAGCCCAGGGGATGACAAACACAGCCTTTGCTACCATTCGTGTTGATGCTTCCAAATCAGCTGTGCAAATCAGGATATTGCTTGGGTAAGTTTCAGAAGTTTATTTGCCTAAAACACTGGTTTTCCACAAGATGAAAATCACTCTGAAAGCATGAGGACACTTGCACTTGTCAGAAGTTTTTTCTCATTTCTTATTGCTGCATGTTTTGAGGAAAGGAATTCTTTATCCTTCTTCCTTTGTCCTTTTTCCTTTATCCTCTTTCCTTTATCCTCATCCCATAACCACAGTAAAAGCTTGGTGATGTTTTCCTACCTAAATCTACTGTTCATTGGTATTTCAGATAAATTGGATTTGAAACTGAACCTGAACATATCCCCCCCTAAAACTCCTAAAATTTTCAAATCTTTTCTTTGACACTTCAAAATAAAACATTTCTCAAAAAAAATCCTTATGAGACACCTACCCATTTCCGAAAGGCTTGAACAAACCACAAGTGAAGTAAAAAGTTGCACTTTGGATCAAAAAAAAATATAATATTGCAACAAAACCAATTTTTCCATCCAGTTTTTCAGCAGGGCCATCACTCAACCCTGGGATATGGCTATATGTTCTTCAGGGCATAAAGGAGTTGAGCTGTATCTAGTAGAAGCAAGGTGACAAAGTAACAACATCTCTGTGAGTGAAATGAGCCGTGTTAGTAGAAGTATAGTGTGAGCCTTAAAAACTGCTGCCCAAAGAGCTGCAGGACTTTGTGCCCTCGCAGCACACTGCAAACTGGGAAACACTTTGCATCCCGCAGGCAGGTGATGGGATTCACTTGAACATACATCATTGTGAACAGTCGGGTGAATCACCACTGCAGCTGATGGGAGCAATGTCGTGTCTACAAGGGTTTTCTTTCAGCAGTGCTCCTGGCCCTAAAGGTCTCTGCTGCCCAGGTAGAGAGCACTACTCAAGCTCACCAGTTAGTTTTCTTTTTGGAGAGATGTAAACATCTACAAGCCCAACCTCTATTGACAAAATGCTCTTGTGCAGACCACACAGACCAGTTCAAAGTCCTCTTTCCCTGGTGGGAGAGTTGGAGACATTTATGTGTCTGCAGGATCCTTGGAAGAGATAACTGTAAGAGGCTTCCTTGCTGCCAAGTACAATATTGATGCAGGAAATAATCATACTCGGGCAGTTTTTAACAGAGCTCATGATCACTTTAAGCAGAAAGCTGCCTTCACAACCCCTCTGGATGATAAGGGAAAGATAGAGACAGCAAAGCTAAGTGAGCTGGTGGAGGTCACTGAAGCAGGCCAGGCCACCCTGTGCCCTGGGAGAGTAGGTGGGAGAGCACACCCACCGAACAGCTATGCGTTATCTATTACAGTTTTTGTAAACCAAGGAAAACCTCCACCACTCTGATTCTAGGGATATAATCAACTAGTGATTGACACATTTGTTAACTCAATTTTTGTTCAAGCTAAAAGCTTCTTCAGAGGGTGCTTGAGTATTCAACCATCTTGTATATAGTACTTTCATACAGGTATATAAACCAAAGACTGTGAGAAAATGGCAATCATTAGAAGCCTTTGGCTCATAGTGTACACAGAGAAGTCAAAGAGGAGAGCCAGTGGTTTTCCATAACCTAACATTCCTCCATCCAGGCTGAACTCCCCAGTTTCTGATCAGCTGCAGCAGGTGTCAGGGGACAGACTCCGAAGCTCCAAACTACACACACATACAGACGTGTGCAAACAACAAGATAGGAAAAAGTCAGATAGGTACCCTTTCTGCACAAGCATACAATGCAACCAAAAGCTGAAGGAGAAGTCCTAAGCTCTTGCCAGCATTACTTACAATTCACAGGCACCTGGATAGCTGTTACCAATCTGATTGCTTTTATGTGAAAGTCTGCTAAATCACCCCATTGGCACCAGCTAACACCAGAGATTTCACCTGCCATTTGAACAGAAGAGAGACTCAAAAGTCAGCCAGCAGAGCTGATGAAAAGCAAATCACCAAGTCAGTTTACTACCAATGAGCTCTATTAAGTGACTGTAATGCAGTTCATAGCCCTGGAGTAGTCACTGTCCCTCACTAATTTAATGGTAGTATTGACAAGGATCATTTACACAGTTTCTCTTAAAGGTTACAGCTATTTGTCAAGGACTCTCTGTGCTCTGGATGTGCGTGCAGTTCTTATTCTGATCCCAGCTTGCCCATCCTCACTTGCAGAGCTGTGATCCCAGGCAGCACCGACTCCCTTCCTCACAAGGTCACGGTGCTGCAGCCAGGCACCGGGTGTCCACATCCTCTAAACATCTGCTAGGGATTAACAGGAGACAGCACAAACCTATCGTAAGGGCTGAACTAATGCAGAGAAATTGGTTGTTCGACAGCAGTACCTTGCCACCAGGTAGCAGCTAATCTGCACTAAGCCTACCCAGCTGTTTCTCATGGTCAGTGGATATACTCCCCTAATAATCAGCCATATCACAGAGTTGTAGTTTTATGTCCTTGATCATTAAGTGCAACCACAGCTTCATTTTACATCTTCTATGTAGAAAGAAAAAATAAAAATCAGGAGTCCCTTAGGCATCATCTCTGAGCTTTAACAAGCAAGAACTAGCTTTAGGATTTTAAATACATGGATATTTCTTGCTAAAACGTCTGCTTTTCAGCCCCACTCCTTCTCTGTTTTATAATGATTACCTGAATTGTCCAAACATCACTGTTCTATTTGTATGAAGTCTCATCTCTTCAGCATACAGCTCTGTCCAGAAAATGAACGAAACTCACAGCAACAAAGCCCTCCTGATGTAGATGAAAGACAAGGAGAGCTAATGTAGATAACGGGGTCTTTAAACCCTATCTGCACTTACAATGTACATAGATAAATCACAGAAACACTATGTAAAGCATAGAATGATCTTGATCTTTAAAAAATAGCTTAAACTGCTTTTAAAGAAAAAAAATAAAATTTTTGAAATTCTACTTAACTTCCCACCTCACTTCACAGATACAGCCAGATGCTCCAAAGTGGTGGGGGCAACTTCTTCAGATAGTCTCACTTCAAGGGAGGATCAAAGGATCAGGGCAGTCCTTGGGATGTAATCCACAGCAAAGAGGGACAGGATTAGGAGAAAGGCAACAAGGGAAGGTCTCACAACTCTGACTCTCTCCAGCCTCTCAACATTGCTCCGTGCTCTCCAGTGGGCATACACTTTGAGACACTTCTCTGAGCACAAACAGGCCAGATTTGCCCCCCTGTTTGGAGGTGTTTGCTGGAGAACCTCTAGAGCCACTGTGCCATGGAGCTTGCTCATTCCTTCCCTCAAACAGCTGTCATGTACCTGCTCCTGCCCAGCTCTGAGGCCACCAGCTGCTTCTGCAGCTCCAGGTTCACAGGCAACCTCATGGTGGAGCTAAACCAGGTTCCTGGTGTTCAGTGTTTGTGAGCGACAAAATACAGAGCAGATAGGAGTATGAAGTTTCAAGTTAGGCTGGCTCAGTAGAGGAACTCGCCTGCCTGTTTGGGGCAGTGCATGCTTGCCATCCCTACTCACAGAGGGATCTAAACCTCTCCACATCTTCTGCACAGCCCTGGGGAACAGACCAAGTCCTAGACCCACACCACTTACACTAGGGCCCAGCAGCCCCTGATTGCTTCTTCCCAATGCGTGCAGGAACATTATTATTTTCCTATTATTTCTCTTTTTTCTCGCCCATACCACAAGCAGCCTGCAGGATCACACCAAGGAGACAAAGCACGTCTCCACAGCAAGCTGAGGAAATCCACTCAGCCTCAGTTAACTCTAGTGGAAGGCAGTTAATGCTGATTCTGTTCCTATTGAGAAGTACATAGAAATTGCCATTAAGTTCAATAGAGCAGGACCACACAATTAAAGAAGAAAAGATTACCTCCCTTTTCCATTTTCTTCTGCTAGCACAGAAAAAGATAAAAAAATTAATTTTCTCTCTATTCCCAGCATTTGCATAGCTGTGTGCTCTAATGATCAAACCATGGACCTGTTATGCAAAAGCTTTTGGGACAAATCCAACCATTAATCAAACCTTCACAGCCCAGATGAGGATCCCCACCAGAAGAAGAGGTCATCTGGTCCTACAAATTGGGACAGCTGGTGCAATGGTATCCCAGCCCCCCTTCACAGAGAAAGAACAGGGCAGGAGATTCCACCTGCCCTTCACTGACAGTAAAACCTCTGCTTCGTGGCAGCAACGGAGAAGCTTTTGGATACCTGGCACCTCCAGGAGCAGGAAACTGCCTGTGTGTCCTTAAAGTACTGAAAACACAAGTTGAGCACAGCTGATAAGCCAGCTTTCGGCCTCCAGTCACTATGTAAACCAACACCCTTTTCCTCCTCTCTAAAAAGAGGGTACCTGCCTACTTACATCACATGAAGTTTGGGGTGTTAGTTTCAGGAACATAAACACATCCACATCCATCTCCAAATATCCTCTACCTAATCTACCAGTACATTTATAAATTATTTCACAACAGAGATGCTGAGACTGCCAAGTCAAACTCTCCAAAGATATGAGATGCAGAATTAAAGCTGGTCACTCACATGCTGTTTTACTTCAAATACAATTGGTACTTCAATTGGTGCACCTGGAAAGAGCTGGTTTATGCAGTGAATTCAAATGTTCTCTGTGGCAGGCTTCCCACATTTGCCGCAGAAACCGGGAGGGGAAAATGCAGATTAGAGAAAGAAGAGAAAATACTTTCATTGCCTAAAAAGAAATGTCATGTAGAGGTATTATTCTCTCTGAGCATATGCCAGAAGGACCCCTTCTGATACTAGACAGTGTTTTCAGACCAAGTTGCATTTGAATGTTTGGTAACCCATTGCACCTTCCTAGTTTCCCATAGGTCAGACACAGGTGAATATTCAGCAGTGGCTTTGGGGTGGATTCAGAGCAGTGAGGAGGCTCCTGGCTGTGGGTGAAGATGCCTGGACTTAATTCTGTGTTCTGTGGCCCAGGGTCTCAGTGCCTCAGAAAATACAAGAAACATCTGAAGGTATTTTCAGCGAGCTTGTGCTTATTTTCTCAGGGGCAAAATTGAAATTATAAGATCACCCAAAACTCACAGCAAAGCTGTGAAGACAATAGATTAATACCCATAATGTTTTTAGTGGCATCAAAAAAAAGTCCACACAGCAAAAGAACCCCACTCTTCACTGAGTGAAACAAGAGCCCTGTGGAAATTGTAATGTGCAGTCAAGTATTCCAGCCTTGAAAGCCAGAGTATCCAGGGCTGGAGCTTAGGAGGCTCCCCAGTCACAGGCCCAGTACAGGCACTCACGAACTGGCTGGATCAGCTCCCCCGGTTCCCAGCTGGTGCTGCCATCCCTGCCGGGATGGCCATCCCAGGCATCCAGCATCAGTGCCCGAGCAGCTGCGCCAAACATTCCCTGGGCCTGATTCAGGCTGAGGGCCAGAGCTCAGGCTGCACCGAGGTACACAATGCTGCTAAATCAGGGAGCAGCTCTATATATTAGTGAATGCAATATATATTAAGCACCACCAAGCTTGCAGTTCAAGGCTAATGTACCTAAATGCATCCGCTCATTCTCTCCAAAGTGCTGTAAAGATGAAAAACATGAGGGTATTATTTTGGCAAACATCAGGATCCCAAATGCAACTCTATTTTTTCCTACTTCATGCTGAAGTTGTTAAAATTCTCTGAATATTAGATGTCCAGCCCCACTTTCAGGGTTGACTTATATGCGGTTTCCAAAAAATGTGCTGAATATTATTCATTTCTCAGAAAATCAAAAAGCTAGAGGCTCTTTGATGGGGTTGCTTGCATTTTTAAATCACATGCACACACTAGTTAGAAGATTTTGGCAATTACGGTTATATATGTCAGATCTCAGACAAAAATGCACGATGCAAATGTAAAATTCTAGACGTTTATAGCTGTTCTTTATTATATTTTTCTGTCTTTAACCTGAATCTCTCCTACATTACACAGCACTATACTATTGGCTGAAGAAATGCAAAAATGAAGCCTAGAATAACCAAAAAGTGCAGAGAACTGCAGTCTGCTACCTTCCAAAAACCAACTTCCATTACACTCATTAATGAAAACAAGGAAATAATTTTTCCCCAGTGCTAAATATGGATGTTAGCTTGTATCTGGGTCTCAGAAAAAGGATTCAGCAACTTCTTGGAGGAATGTTTATGCCTCAATGTTTATCGTCTGAGTTGATGTTAGTGAACTAAACTTGTAGGAGCTAAGTCAGAACACTTGCTCCTGGAAACAACATATTTGAAGATAAAAGACAAATTTGAACAAAAGCTGTGATACAGGCTTATGTGTTGGAGTATTTATTCACCATTAAAATGACAGTCAGGCTTCCCACTGAGAAAGCTAGATTGCTAGTGGCCCCAGATCACAGCCTCCACAGTAGAAGATTTCCCATGTTCTGAAGGTCTTTAGACCAGCTCAGCTCAGATCTGGCTCTCCTGGTCAACCAGCAGTTAAACACGCAAAAGTACAGCAAATAACACTACGCTGCATAACACTTTGGCACCCAGACTCCTTAGAGCAAGTGAAGAGCACCAATTTATACTGTGTGTATAGAGGAAGGTATGGGCTCTTGGCTGGCTGGATCTAAGCTAGTCATGGTTCAGAAGCTGTTTAGCTGTGTTGCACCTGAGCAAATATGCCCTGCCTTTCAGCCAGATGTATTGATTCAAGCACAGCAACATACCAATATCACAGATACATCTGCTGGATCACATCTGGCTCTCATCCGGCCAGCTCAGGCCACAGGCAAAATTGATATATCTGTCTTCACTTGTATTCAGAGGCATCCTCTAGTTTGCATGGTGGACAGGGAGCCACCTAAATTATCTCAGACAAGTCAAAGAGAGATGCAAAGTTTAAGTGTTTAAGAGAGTCTAGATGATCCCATGCCAGAGGACATTAACTACTTCTGCTAACAGTGCTCTTGATCACAAATGTTTCTTTGGCATTCAACACACAAGACAGGTTTTTCCCACAAAATACATCAAGAACGTGATGATCCCTCTTTCCCCACACTGCCTTTAATCCTATAATCTTGTGATTAAAGACTTCATGATAGAGGTAAAAGAGCTCTTTTTGCCCAAAATCTTTAACCCAGCTTCTAACATTCAGCATAGCAGTCTAGCCACGAAGGTATGCAGTGGGTATTTGGAGGGCTCACTCTGTTTCTCCCCTTAAAATTGCTCCTCTTTTCTTGAAGCAATTACATATCTACTGGGGCAAAGCAGAAGCAGTTTAGTTAGGTTAAGTGGTTTCACACTCAGCTGAGGGTAGGGGCAACAAATACTTAGCTGAAGTTGAAAAACCTAAATGAGAGATTTCGAGAACACTTCTCCCAGAATACCCTGAGGTGGAGCAATTAGGCTTTTCTGAGAGAGATGGGCAAGTCTGAGCGCCAGCCAGCAAGGAAGGGGTTTGGATGCAAGTTTCTCGTATCTCAGATAAGTGTTTCAGGAGAGTGTGGGTATGATTTGCCGCTTTCCTGCACATGCAGAGAGGAAGACTCTGGCAGCGTCTGGGGGGCAGGACTCTCAGGCTAGAAGGAAGCAGAGCATCTCACTTTTCAACTCAGCAAAGCCCCAGCATGCATTGGGATTCAGAATTTTAGCTCCCCTCTGAGGCTCCTGCAGCCTCCCACGTGCCAGCCCTGCCACCACCCAGCCAAGACCCAGCAGCACAGAGACCTCTCCTTACCCAAACTCCCTCCCTCAATGCTTGCTGGCCCAGTGCCCTGACACTACCTGTCTGTCCCGAAAATAAACACCTAATGATAGACTTGGGTTCTACTTGGCAGGGAGGGACCACAGCAGCTTTCAGATACAATCCACACTGCTGGTAGGGGCAACTACAATCACTTTGCTTTTGGTAGTGTAAGGAGGGCAACCTTTCTTCTGTGTCAGGGACCTGTGTATGTGGCTGCCTGGCCCAGGGAGATTGCAATCCAGCACTCCCACTTCCTCACAACAAGGTGTTTTGAGGTACAGGTCCCAGCCCTCTGCAGTGCTGGGCACATTCAGCCTGAGCACAAATATGAGGGAGGATGTTGTTCCAGGCCAGCACTGCCGGCAATCCCTTGAGGTCCAAAAGTCTGTGTGCATGTTTACATTAAACATCATCAGATAAAGTGTGCTGCTTTTCCTCCCTCCTGTGCTCTCTCTTTTTCTCTCTAGGCTGTGAATTTTGTACCCCTCCTGCTCAGTGTCTGTCTGAGCAGCAAGAGGAGGCACCAAGAATAGCCCTCTAATCTCTACCCACTTCTTATACCCCTGATACCTTCAGAGGGAACAGAGGATGCCTTTGCATTCCTTTCATCCTCGGCCTAGACATACTCATATGAGGCTGCCTCTCTGTTCTGAAGCAGAAAATGTTAATAGCCTGTTTTGTTTTCTTTTCCCATAGTGACAGAGTTTTATCATACGATGGCATAGGCCATATTCTTCAGTTTTGGTAGCATCTTCCATTCAGGTTCCACAGGGTCACTCATTGTGTTGGTTGTTTTGAACTTATAAGTTTTAAGATACTTCTTCTGCAGCTTTAGGAGTTTTCATTTTAAGACGCTTGTTTCCAGGGATTTGAGTAATTTGCAAGGGAACAAAAGAAGCAGCCAGGAACATGGAATCTGGCATTGACCCAGCCCTTCATTCATAATAAACCTTTTAAAAAAACCAGCAGTGACTCAGCACAGGCATAATTCACAAACCAGAAAGGCCTGCTTCCCTACCTTACAATTGCATTGGTAGTTACTTAATCACAGCAAATAACATAGTGGATATTTTATTTTTGAAAGCATATGCTGTTATGTTCATCTCTTAAAATTGCTGTAACACATGGCCTCTCATCTAAAATATCCTTGTCAGATATAATTGGCAAAAGTCATCAGATGAGGCTCATGTCATATAATTAGATGTATTATATTAGGCTGAACTGGTGACTTTAATAGTAATGCTACAACATATGCTAACAAGGTGCTTTAAAATACAAACAACTTCCATGACCTTCTTGAGGCAATAACTCTGATTGTCTTTCATTTAGTTTTGGCAATAATCTATTAAAAATATGTTGGGCAACTTGTTTGGGCCCTTCTAAGCCTCCTTCCAAACACACCTGTTGTTGCAGATCCCTACACCCACACAGCTCAGCTCAGCCCCCAGCTCAAGCACCTCCACTGGTACAGGACGAGAAGGGGCTGGAGGGGGACGGACTCTGGCCCTGCTCCCCACTGGGCATTTGCAGTGTCATGTAGCTGAGTCACTGCACAGACTTGCAGTTCTTACCAGCCAAAGATTCAGCCCCCAAATCCCTTGGATGCCCATCCATTATGTTAGCAACCAAGTTATTTTCCTTCTTGCCATTATGCACAGTAGTACTGCTAATAAACATAAAATGGCTTTTGGTTCTATAGTGGTACCAGGTACTTTGTCTAAAGCGAAGAGGAAGCCTAAATTTTACATTTGGGAAACACCTTAACGAAAAAAAAGGCAATGGCCACACGGTGACTCACTGCTTCCTGATGATATTCTGGTTTTTGAATAACACTGTGGGTGTGGGTGTCTGGTTTTTGGGTGGCTTTTTTTAAGTTAACGATCTGAAGACGCCCCTTGGTTTACCCTGTGATGCTCCTGGCTTCCTGTCAGTGTCAGAGTAGAGATGAGTTTATGATGTCCTACGTGCCTCAGTTTCTCTAGCACCTGTGTTGCAACACTAGTACTAGGAACTGAATTAAAATACTGGACAGAAAAATACAGCCATCCATTTCCAGGGTTATTCATTTTCTGGGCTGTATCCACACACGAGATTTTTGTCACTAAAAATATATAAGCCATCTCCTTTGGCCTCCACTTTACCCGAGTAAAGGTATTACTAATCTGCTATTTCACTCCCCAGGAAAGACGTGCCTATTCGCAAGGATAATTGTTAGAGTAAACAATCACACCCCTCCCTGACCCAGTTACGCTGCTGGAGAAGCTGGGGGTAATTTCTTACGCACACCAGTTCACCTGCATACACACTGGCCCTGCTCTCTGTTGCTGCCCAGGAGGTGCAAGTCCAAGCAGGTGCAGGTATTGGAGGTCGAGCCCACAGCTGCTGTCCGCTGCAGCTGCCTACAGGACGTTTTCAGGATGCATCCACAGATGCTATTACAATATATCCACATGGTAAGGCAGGGGAAGAGTTCTAGGTTTTGTCACACTCCTTTGAAGCTGAATGCATTGCCAAGCTCTGCTTACAGTTTAGGTTTTGACAGCCAAACACATATTCAGGTGTCAAATTACTGCCTGCAGCTTGTATTCAGGTAAGCAATAATACCACATAGGGTCAAAAATATTGCACATAAGGTTGTGTGGCTTCAGAGAGAAAATAATTTACTTCTAAAGACAAACTTCCTGAGAAATCACAGATTCCTTTTCAACACAGCCCGCTTCCATCCTCAATGCAAATTAGACTGATTCATGTCAGAGATATAAGAATTACACAAAATTAGGATGGTTTATCCCACAGGAAATTCTAATTCATTTTGATCTGATTTTATTAAATCAGTAAGCAAATCTGAATTTCCAAAATGAAAACTTGGACACAGAAATATGGAAGTGGCAGGTCCCAAAATGGGTGAGCTGGAAGGGATGATCTGCTGTACTGGCCCACTCCTGTCTCCTTTGGCTGTGGCTGATGCTTATGGGGGGATACACTGAACACAAGAACTCAGTGACTCCCCTCCCTGGTCCACCTTTCCCTGGTCCAGCCATCTGTGACTTAGCCTTCCACACCTAAGGGATGCAATGTGTTTATTTGCTACAGAGAAACTGACCTTCCCTTTTTCATTTAATACATTTGAGGTCATTTATATTCTTTATCTCTACGTCATTCAGTAACAATGAGTTCTACATAATTACATAGCATGTGAAACAGATTTTCCTTGTGTTTATATTGCATTTCTATTTAATAATTCCTGTGGGTGCCTCTGAATCTGTTGAACTAAGAGAACAGCATGCAATCTGCATAAATTTCTCTCTCATACCTCTAAGATTTTATAAAAATAATGCAGTATTCCAATCACAATACTTAATCTTTTCTAGGCTAAAGAGTGCCAAACTACTGTTAATATCTTATATTTTTTTGGTTTGAGTTGGTTTTTTGTTTGTTTGCTTGTTTTCCCAATTTGGCTGTATCTAGCCAAAACTAGAACTACACCTAGTATATGGGATATGATATTATTATATTCCTCTATTCCTTTTCTCATCATTTGTAAAGTGCTACTTACCTTTATAATCCCTCTGAATAGTAATATGAGATTTATCTGAAAATTATCCACAATATTTGCAAGATTTTTTTGTCTGAATGGTAATAACTGAAACAGACCTCCTCGTTATACACTTAAAACTAAGGGTGGTTTTTTAAGTTCTAGTTTTCTCTATCCTAAACAACTGTGTATTATCTGGAAAACCTGTCACCTTGCTATTCAGCTGCCCTTTCCTGATTATTTATGATTGTATCTAACACAAATCCTAGCATAAGCTGTGTGAAAATTAAACTAATGATAATTTCAGAAAAGCTTCTTTTCATTCATGCAACATTTCACAGTTGCATTTTTTGTGCTTTGAGAATAAGCTTTGTGATTTTCTCAAATTATATTTAATGTTTGTGAAATTTAGCCAACCCAAACCCTTGTCGAGTTGTTGGTCCATGTCAAACTGCGTGTGTAAAACAGCACCCTGTTGCTCTGTGGTACATGTGGTTTAGCAGCCTGACCCTTCCCAAACACAACCAAATGTCCAGTGTTACCGAGGGCTTTGTTAAAGATTTGTTGTTTCACATTTCTGTTGTGAGCCAAGTCCAACCCTGTGGTTATCACTCTGGGGCATACTCAAATACAAAAAGCTAAAGTGAAACTAAAAGGATATAAACCCCTGTCAAATAAAACTCAAAAAAAAAAAAAAGGGTTTCAAAGTCTCATACATGCAGAAACGTTTTAACTATCACATGCAATGAGATGTCTTTAGCCTCCGTCCTTTCTGGAACAACCTGCTTGGTGGAAAAAACCACTGATCCAGACACCTTCTAAAACAAGCACACTAATTATTTCATGTATGTTCACTCAAAACTAGCATTGCTTTCTGAATTCATGGTGAATTGTTTCCTTTTCCAGCAACATGAATGAGCAGAAGTCACAAGAAAAGCGTATGACCTCACAGCAGTGACAAGGCACTTCTGGACCCTGCTAGCCAGGGATGTGATCCACAGTTCCCTCACTGCCAGGAATGGAGCCTTGCCCTGTGTGCAAAATAAAAATAAAAATAACAATAAAAATAAAAATAAATAAATACATAAATTTAAAACAACAACAACAAAACATCCAACAACCAGAAACCCAGCAAAAAACAAATTTCTAATGCAACTGCATCTCTGCTTATGCTAAGTGCAGGGTAAAAGGCATTAAATATTTACTTTTTTGATTATGATGAACTGAGAGGTTTTCTGGCAAGTTAACAGCTCAGCAACTATGGGAGGTGCACTGAAATGTAATGGCGCCATAAGACACTGCAACGTTAGGCCATGCAAAGCCTTTTAACATGTGATGATATCAGCCAGTGGTTTGGACTGTTATTATTTTATTTTTCTTAAATAAAACTTCATGTTAACTTTATGTACAAGGGATTGCTTGGAAGTGATAATAATGTATAGCTGAATCACTGTAAAAGGTAATCCACTTATTCCCAAACACCTCTCCTCCCTTCAGTCAATGTTATTCCTTCTTCAAGAAGAGTGACATCCTGGCCCAAATGAAATGAATGCAAGAACATCCTGTGGTTTCAACAGGAGCGAACTTCACCTTCCCCAGGATCTGGGAGAGAGTTGGCATCAGCCCTCAGGTTAAAATTCAGGAGTTCCTGGCTCTCCTTTAAAGTGCATATTATTATCCTGCTCCCTTGCCCACAGCCATCCATCAGCTCTGGATGCTGCTTATCCCACAACTGCTCTGTAAAGGCTTCTTTTTTTTTAAGCTAAATTCTGTCTTCTCATTCAGCCTCCACATTTGGAGTATTTGAACACCTTTAGCAGGTTTCTGTCCAACTTTGGCAGCCTCTCTTGGAAGCCACAGAGAGTTAGCCACCTGCCAGGGAGAAATTAATCACTTTGTTGCTGCCTCCCTCATGCGTGATGGCAGAAATTCAAGCCTTTGGCTCCACCAGCAGCAACCATGTGCCTATTTCAGACCTCTTCGACTCTCCTGTGTCACCTCTCCCACTTTCCCTCTGCTTTCAGCTAAGCTCAGGTTATTATTAGTTGGTAATAGTGACAGAATATGCTTGCTTTTCCCCCTTGCCCTTTCTGCCAACGAGGATGCGCTGTGACTAATACTATCTTCAGCTCCAGGCTGAATTACTGCAACTGAGCTACATGAGAGGCTAAGCCAAGGCTTCAGCTTCACTGCCATGGAATACTTCTACCTCAGGCAGAGGGGAGAGTGCCCTGGGGGCCTACTTACCGCTTCTTCATTTCTTCCCAGTCCGTTCAAAATACTAGGAACTTATCGGCAAAGTTAGGCTGTAACAGAGATCACATCTCCAGCTGCAACTCAGCTGACAAAGGATGTTCCACTGGCAAACAGAGACAGAGTGCACTTACTTGGAAGTTCAGTTGCAAAACAGGATACTGAACAAGATAAGAAAAACCCAGAATTTTTAGGAAAAAATTTTCTCTTTTCCAGAAAATACTTCAGGACCACAACTGGATGAGTCCTTTTTGTATGTCAGTTTTTTCTGACTGGTAGTTCACATACTCCACATACTGTTAGAATCTCTGCTGTTTTGTTGTGCTGTTTTGTTTGTTTTTTTTTTTACCTAGGGGATCTGTGAGAGTGTCTAGGAAAAGTTTCAGCTAAAAGGATTCATACTTCAGCATGAAAATTTATAATGACATATAAAATTGAAAGGTTTGAAACCCCTTAATATATACCCTATGTACACAAATCAATGCAAGCATATTATGTATGTAGCATTCAAAAATCATAACGTACTGGAACAGATGTTTCCTGTGTCATCTTAATTCAGTTTCCTTATGTGCTTCATGCAACTTTTAATTATATAATCACTTTTTTTTTTCCTGCACAAAGCTGCCATTTTACAATTATACAAAATTAATCGATTCTGAAGTGGAATTGAGGGTGTGTAAGGACGTTGACTATCATCCACAGGATAATTCCTGATTTTTTGTTGAAGAAATTAGGGGGTACATAGTGAATGAAATGAAACTGAGTTTGTGGAACTTCATCTTACCTTGAGGAGAGACATGGATTGGCAGAGTGTAGGCCGCCCCCACCTCAGCGGAAGTGACTTTCCAGGTTCCTCACTGACTAGGTCAAAGAACATGATGCTAATAAAAAGGAGGAAATCAAAGGAGGAATAAAAGCATATTTTCAGCTCAAGGTAAAGATGTTTGAAACAAAATAAATTATGTCACTACAAGACCTGAGGAAGAGTTCTCACTGGTCTCTGCTCCAACTGTATGAGCATGGGCCACAGACAAAAGTGACTGAAACCACTCATAGGCTCACAAATTCACCCCAGTTTATCTTGTAGAAAGCTGATAATGAGGTCCTCATCGTAAGAGCCTGAAAATTCTGATTAACTTCTATTTAGGAAGGTTTCAAAGGGCACAAATTTCAGAAGGTGATGCTCTGTCGTTCTCCATTCCTGGATCATGGAAAACTGAGAAGCAGATGCCTTGAATGCCAACTGCACAAGCTCAAGAAGTGGTAACAGGCAGCCTGGGCAATCACAACAGAGCACAGGGTGCCTGTTTCCTCAGGCATCTGCCCAGCTGTACAAAAAGCTGCACTGATAGGCTGCAGAGTGAAATGTGCTGGGTCTCTCTTGGTGCCAACGCCAAAGTGTCCTGAAGACATTTTTTGTGTCAGTTTTCATGCTCAGAATGAATTGTATCCACATGAAAGGAATTCTGCCTTATAGTCTGCTACAGAAAAACTGATCAGAGAGTAGAAATTGACTGTAGCTGAGGTCATTTAACAGATGTAATTATGTGCAATCAGAATTATACGCTTGGCTCTATGGAAGTTCTAAGTTCACAAAGATAGGAATAGTTATTCACAAAATCACGTGGAAGAGGACATTTAAATAGAAAAATTTCAACTATAGCTGGGAAACACTGAAGAAAAGTGGTGAAAAAGACCATAATAAATAAATTTTATTACATATAAATATATATACTATATATAATAATAATAAACCTAATAAACAGTGTGATTAACATGTCAACCTGGTTTTAAAAAAGAGATAAAACAACTGTTAGTATATGGATACTAATTTTAAAAGACTGAAAGCTGAGGGCAACAAATACATATCAGCTAACTGTTAAGAACTGTAGAAAGGTCAGCAGCAGAGGCAGAAATACTCAAGAAGAAGTGAGATCAAGGTACAAAAGGTTAAACATATGGAAATTAACTGGTCCAGGTAACTTGTATTCTCAAAGTGTTAAAAGCTGGTGGAGAAGGTCATTAGACCTTTAATATTGGTTTTCAGTCATTAAATTGTAGCTACCTGGCAGAGAACTGATGCTACCCCAGTGACTGCAAGAACAAATGGTCCATCCTCCTGCTCTGACAGAGATCCCAGGAGCACTGCAGAAAAGCAGAGAAAAGACCTGAGTTTAAGGCCAATAGTAGAAGTAAAAGCAAACAACAGGTTTATGGAAAGCATATAATAACTTTGAAAAATTAGAATTTTTGTTGATAGAGGCGCCACCATTGAGATAATAATCCTGAACTTCTCTAAGATATTCAGCATTGAGCCACATAAGAAGTAAGAGTGAAATCAAACTCAGCTTCACATAAATTGAGAAAGAAAGTTACTTCTTTGATAGTTTAAAAAGTTATATGGAAACCAAGGGACAGCAATGTTTTTAGTGAGTTTCCTCTAGTGCTAGGTCACAGCTCTGTGCCACTTAATATTGTAGCAAAATGAAAAAAAGCTAAAATAATTTAAGAAAACTTACAGAAATATTAGAAGAATATTGTATAGTAAAGGACTATGCAGATAAAGGTACGAATAAATAACCATTTTTGAAAGGAAAGGGAATCATCAGTGGGATAAAAATGAGAGGGAGCATAAGTTCAGTGAAGAGCTGATGAGAAGGAAGTCAACAATATCTTCCCAGGACAAGGACTTAAGTTCTCAACAGAACTGGAAGAGCAGTCAGTTGGCAATTCACGCTTGAGCAATTTCTCTTTCTTCCAGGCCAAAGCAGGAGGAGGTGCTACATAGATGAAGGCCAGAGAAAAGCAACAATTTTTCATCCGGGGCCACTGCAAGAGAAACAGAATAACTGCTTAGAAGGAAATATATAAATTTTTAAAAAGTAAATTTATCCCACTCACCGAGAACACCATTCTGGAGAGAAGACTGGTGCCAGACACTGGTCTCATGTCACACCAGCAGGGCTCTGGCTGGTGCTCCTTGGAAAACCGACTGACATTTCTACATGTTCAACACTCCCACAGGGAGACCCTGTCTCTGCAAACTCTTACTTGGCAAACAAGTATTTCACTTGAAAAAGGCAAGAAATTTGGATGGTATAAGAAAGTGCGTGCTTGCAGCAGAGAGAAGCTAAGAGAGTCTAAGCAGTATTGGAAAGAGGTGCTAGGCTAAACACAAGAAAGGTAATTTAAAAGAAATATCATCTCTTGGAGAGAAAAAAAAAACAAAACCAAAACCAAAACAAACAAAAAAAAGACAAACCAACATTAAAATGTGCATGGAGCGACCACAGCAATGATCCAGCCATCTGTTGCATACCTTCTCCAGCATGGATGAGTACAAGAATACCTTGGGATCCTGGACTATAAGAAAATTACCATCCATAATCCGGGTGTCTAAAGCAACAAGCTTATGAAAAGTGGTGGATGGACATAACATAAAGTATCTGTTAAGAGTTTTAACAGCAGAATACAGAGCTCTAAAATTGAGCGGCTACAAGAGTGGGTGGAAAACACAGTTGCTCACAGATGTCCTGAAGGATGGTATTGGCACAGCTGTTTTACAATCATTTAGCCAAAACTAGAAACCAGGGAACTCTCCACTTCTCTGCAGGTGTTATTTAAAAAAAACCAAAAAAAAAAACCAAAAAAAAAAAAAAACCAAAAACAAAAAACAACACCCTTGCACTGATCTACTCATCTAGGGAAGGCAGCTGCGCTCTCAGTGAGGGCACCCAAAGGTTCACGCGCTGACTGCAGCCCATGTTGACTGAAACAAACCACAAAACATTGCTGTCGTTTCTGAAGGGGCCTGGCAAACCTTGCCTTACCACAAAAATACGGAACTTATTTTTCAGCTTTAGATGTACAATTTGCAAATTGAATGCAAACCTCAGAAAGACTCAGTTGTTGCAGATACACTCTAAAGAATTAGAAATACACTGCGGAGAATAGGCAAGAGATAGATATCAATCAGTTCAAAACCAACAACTGCTGCAGGTCAGATTTCATGAGAACTCTGATTTCGAAACCTATTGCTAAAGGTACAACCCCGTAGACAGGGTTTAGGACTTTTGACCCAATTTTCAGTTCAAAGACTTAATCTCATAATCTGAAAAGAAACAAAAAAAGCATGAAGATGGTTAACTCTGAGACACTGTGGCATTCTACAAGTATGAATGAAGACTCTTTGGAGATTAAGAAATCTAAAAAAACCAAAGAGTTACTACGATGAAGATGGTCAAATTTGTTGCCTTAAACAAGTAAAGCAAAAGAGCAATTTACTGTTAGTACCCTTTTTGTTGTTTTTTTTTTTTCTGCTGTAGTGTCCTCATCCCAAATTCAACTCTTGTCTCTTCTTTAGCCTTCCTAAGCAGCTGCTCCCACACTGAGAGTCCGAAGTTAATGCAGAGGGGGACATGAGGTGGGCAGGACAGGAATGATGGGATGGTGGGCAGGATGGGCTCTCTAGGCTCAGTTCAGGTGTCTCATCAGACACACACTGAGCACATGCAGATTCATCCACTAGCCTTGCATAAATCTCCACCAAGTCTGTTGGGTTTTCAAAAACGTTGTAACTTCCAGAGTCTTCAAAAAATACCTCTGCAAATACTCCTTTTTCAGCAGCAAGAAAAATTGTTTTCTGTTCTTTTTTATCTTCGCTCATCCTGACAAGAGTATGGACTGAAGTATGTCTCCTGGAAAACACATGATTAGAACAACAAGCCCGATGCCCACCAGCAGCATGAAGAAGGTCAGCCCAAAATGACAGATCTCAGCATGGTTCCTTCCAGACAAAACCACCCTGGAGAGTAAAATGTCCAACCTACTTACAAAAAAGTTTCTCTTCACAAGCAGTTGTAATACAAAATAGAGTGCCATAGAGGGAAGGAAAAAATTAAGCAAAAAAATACATTGACCTCTGGAATTTATTTAGGTCGACCCAAGTGGGACCTTCTCAGATGGAAGGAAACTTTTTGTGTGTTTAATGTTTGCCTCCTTTGTGGTAGCAGAAAATTAGGTATTTACCCCTTCAAGAAGCAACAGAAGCCAATACAACTGTTCCTTCCAGAATGCCCCTGCTTTTTTGGCATGCGATACCCTGAAAATGGCTCCGGTAATTTGCTGCAGGAGGGTCAGGAGGTTTGCTGAAATAGGTTGAAGCATTTGTTTCTCAAGCACTAAAAAAAACCAAAACAGGCAATGGTTGTGCTGGCTAAGAGGATATAATGCTCATTGCTGCATTTTATTATTTATGGTACCAGTACCACAGAATATTGGAATTAGGCTAAAATGAAATCTGACAAAATATGGGTAAAAATAAATGTGCCACATATATTCATGAAAAAGCCATAAATCCTATACGACTGTACCTTTCCTCATGGGGTAAGAGATCAGTTCAGAGAGGTGTTATCCATGGCTTGCTCTATCACTGCCCTGTGGATCACCCAGTCCCAGTTCCCACCCCTGGGGATGATAGGAGAAGGGCATCTAAAATCCCATTCCTCATCTGCCAAATGTAAACTTGTGCGCTCTCCCCACACAAAAAACAGAAGGGAAGGACTGAGGGGTGGAAATGGTGTGAGCGTGAAACCCCCATTTGAGCATCTGCATTTCTTCAGTGGCACCTTGCATCAGCTGTCACCAAGTCACCAAGGACTGGCAGGTGACATTCTTATTTAAATATATGGAAAGTCACAGCTGGATTCAAACAATTTTGCCTGCAAAAATGATCAGCTGAGAGAGGGGAACATTAAAACCTGAGGGTTTAATTCACAGTCCTGTCAAAAAATCGCTGCTTCTCTCAGTATCAGTCCAAAAATGCCTTCAGTGTCAGAAATGGTGCTGGGGTGTGCAGGCATCCCAGCTCAGCCCTGGACAACAAATCTGCAGAGTAAAGACACAGACTTAAAAACATATAGGGATTATGCAAAAGATCCAGACTGAAAGGTGGATTGAAATTCCCTTTTGACCCTGCAGCCATCACAAGCCTCCTAATCCCTTTGGAGCATCGAGGGCTTCAGCCCTCACCTGTGAGGCAGAAAATGGTAGCTCATTCTCTGGGCACATCAGCACCCGACGGAGGTATAGCATTGGTCCTGCCACAGCCAACACCCTGCAAGAGAAACAGCTTATACCAGCAAAAAAAAAGCTGTTTTGCTGGTAGGAATTAAACCACTTTGCTGAACAGCTTACATTATAACAACAGAAAGGCCTTTTGATGGCAGGACTGAACTCCCAGTAGGGATTTTACCATGGTAATTATACTATTACCATGCCAGCAAAACTTTTTAAGTATAGACCAACTCCCTACATTTTTATCTTTTCAGTTAAAAAGGTTACACAGAGGCAGAAATTATGAAATGAGTTGGCAGCTGGTGTGGGGAACTGTCTCGGCCCCTTAGAAAGCACCTCATCTTGCAATGGAGAAGTCTCATGAAGGCAATTTCCCCAAGGAATCACAGTGATATGCCAGCTCCTGAGGCTTGCTAGGGGACTGGAAGTTGTGGTCCAAGGGGTGTGCTCAGATTGTTAATTTTTTTTTTTAATGAAGATTTAGGTTGGGGGGGTTTTTGTAGAGTACCTATTTTTAAATGTTTGCAGCTGCTGTGTTAATAAAGCTTGTGGGGGTTAATTGTATGGAAGAGATTTTGCAGTGATGAAATGGTGTGCATATGCAGATCAAATCAAATTGTAATCCTTTGGGAAAATCTGATGTTTAAGTGTTCCCTATTCGGGATGTGCCAATTCAATAGCATACATGCTTTTTATATATAATGTAATGCAAGACTAAGATACTTAAGACACATTTAAAAAGGAAAAAAAAGGGGTGGAACTCCTTGGCAACAGCTTTAATCCCTTTGAAGGCTCCGGCATCTGCTGAGTCAGGCACTCCCTCTCTATGTTGTAGTTTACAATCAGCCACTGAGTCACAGCAAGTTCCCGACTTCACTGTTTCATGAACTACATGTTGCATATTTTTAGGGATCGAGTCCTTCTATTTAATTCCATCTGTTGTTGTTCTTGTTGTTGCTCAATTAAAAATAAATAAATACAAATTGAATAAACAAATTAAAAGGAAGCAAAAATAAAGGAGCTCTGATCTCTCAGTTCTGATTCCAGCTACAAGAAACTTTTTCTCAGAAATGCTGTCTTTGCGCTGCAAAACACACTTCACTCCTTGTGAAGCCCTCTGAGTTGGAGAAGCATTTTGCAGATCAGCCATGGGATTCCCACGTGAGGTGTCTGGAGGCAGCATTCCATTAGCAGAGCTCTCTGCCATGCTGGATAGACCTTGCTCTCCAGCGGCAGGCTAATTAACCAGGGTGGAGCCCCATTCTGATACAGATCTGTGCCAGTCTCGGTGTCTTTTTACACTTCCCAGTGACACGCAGATGCAGGGATGTGGCCTGGAGCCAGTCACCAATCCTGCCTTATTTCCTCATCCAAAAATTGATGATGCAGCCTGCCTGCCAGCAGAAACTCCCATTGTGAAACTGAGTTTGCTGATATTTGCAAAGCATTTAAAGGTGTGTCTTAGTGGGAAAAAGCGTGTTTGAGCTCCAGGTAGGTCATAGGAGTAAACCCGTTTCTGATTTTAGCAGACAAAACAGCAGTGAGCAGCATTTCACATGCACAGAGTTGAGCTAGGATTGCTCTTTAATCAAGTCAAGTCAGGTTTCATTCCTGCTCCTGCCACTGATTTAAATCCCATCTACCCACAAAAGCCTCCAACCTTGCTGTGGTGGAGCTGTTGACTCATGTGACTGATCAAACAGAAGCACCAACCTGCAGTCATCACTGGCATGGATAGGGAGTAGCTCCATGGGAATGTGGCTGTGTGTCCTCTGGCACATCCCTGTGCTGCCATGGCACACGCCAAGCCCACAGAGAGATCCCAGAGAAGTTTCCTGGGAATAATTAATGAGGTGGGTCAGGCAAAAGCTGCTCCACCCACCACAGGATGTGCCACCAGAAACCTCAGGAGAGCAAGGTGCAGGTATAGACACTGAAGCACTTGGGTTCACCAAGAGGCACCATGATCACCTTTAGGCTTGCCCAGTGCAAGGGGCTGAACTCCAGGCAATTCTTCATCAAAATACGCTCTGCATTAACCTGAGCCAGGGAACTGAAACCAAGACCCTGTCTCTCTGCTTCATGAGAACGTTCGAGGGGAAATACTGAGGAAATGCAATGTGACTGTTCATGGAAGAATGCTTTCTGTCTTTTCTTCAAAATGTTTCTAGAGTTTAATATAAGCATCAACAAACTTAGCTATTAAGATCCCCTTTGCTCATCAGCCGTGTTTCTATCTCTAGGCAGAACTTGATATCTGCTTAACAGTGCAGAGCAAATTTATAGGACAGCTTAAGGTAGGAAATAATGAAATCCACTTCAGCAACTGATAGCACATAATTGTGTGTAGCTACAGTTTGTCACACTGAAATGCATAATAATATGCAAGCTCCAAGTTTCAGTTCTTATTTGCCTCTTATTGTTTAAAGAAATAGAAAAATTAGAAATATTAAAAAATGGAAATAAGTTCCATTAATTAAGTCACTTCCACTTCAGTAAGATTCTCTATTATTTTTTAAAATGTGCTCTTAACCTGTATTTCTTAAAATGTAATTCTGTATGCTTCCTTCCCATTTTTCTCCCACATTCTTACTGTATTTTTTCTTTTATTTCTATGTACGTTACATGCTAACTATCCATTTCTTTCATCACATTATTTTCTGAAACTTTTCCACATTTCTTCAGCTTTTGAAACACCACAGAATGTCAAAAAAAAAAAGTATGTTTAAAAAAAACTCTCTAAACTTTAAAATTGTGTAGTGCCTTTTGGTGATATAAAAGCTTAAAGGAAGAGAGTAGAATTTATAAAAGCTAATATTTTACCACTAGTTTTATATTTCAATTACAATCCCCCATACATGAAAAAGCCCAGCATTTCATTTAAGGTTTTGAACTATAAAAAAAAAAATCTAAGAGAAGCATTGAAAAAAAAAATCTAAGAGAAGCATTGAATTTGCACTGAAAACAATGATGTTTATTGCTGAGGGGATGGAAAATAAATGCAGTCATGTTTACTGAGGAGCTGACTGTAAGGGGGCAAGATCGTAATTTACACATAATTACTGGTTTGCACTATCGTTTAACCACTACTGAGATAAATATGTTTTTCTTTCTTCTCTCTTCCTGTGCAGAAGTAATGTTCAGCACACATCTTATGCATTAGCCGTTCTTGTGCAAATCACTGCTTTCTGTGGTTTGTGATTCAATAGCAAACACTGCTGTCACAAACAAGGTCTGCATCTAGAGATAGCTCTGTATTTTTTGATAATATTTTCAGTTTGTAAGAATGTGCCATCAGCACATAATTACAGACGCGCATGCTATGACAAACAAACATGGAAATGTGATTGACTACAGTAAATGAAGAAAATTTTAAATATGGGGTGTGCCTGCCATTGTTCGTATAGTACGTACAGTCACACCAGACTTCTTTGCACCAATTCACACAAAAAATATCCAGCCAAGTATTTTGGGTGAGCCTATAAATAATATTGTATCCCAAGGCTGAGAAATAAATGCTTCTTGGATAACTTTCGAAGAATTTGAGTCAAGATTTTCAGTACTGGCCAAGGCTTTTTCTTGCTTTGTTAGTACCCACTTTGAAAACACAGGGTGTCCAGGAAAAGCTGAGCATCTCCACTCTGGGAATTGGTCCTTAGCCGTGGAAGAAGTCCGGTGCCAAGAAACAGAGGACCTCAAACTCACGAATCATGCTAGAACTTTGTCCTTTACATCAAAGCTATTTTAAAAATACCTAGATTTTGTGTTTGCAGCATTGGATGGTGGCATACCAAGCATGAAAACTAGAATAAAGCCATATGTATTGGTATCAGGTTTTGATGTGCACAGAGGTGAGTTATTGCCAGCCACCTATTCAGTGACAGCTCTTCCTGGCACAGCCATAACTCACATTAACCATGATGGTCTGTTGACACATATTTCAGTCTATGACCCATAACACTGCAACCAGTTTGAAAAATACTGGCAAAATGGTTGCTGCCTCACTGGTATTTTCAACCTTTGCTCCAAACTCTTGCTTTCAAGAAGAGTGAAAGGTTTGAAATGGGCATAGATTTTTGGGACTGTACCCGCTCCCCCTTGGCAGTCTGTGTGGTGATCCTGATATCACACTCAAAGCCTGAGCTTCACACTCAAAGCCACCTACTCCTCCAAGTTTACAGGGAAGGTAGTTTGCCTGGGCTACCCAACTTTCTTGGTGCAACAGTCAACATTTTAATCACTACTCCAACTTGCATTTATACAGAATTTCTAGAGATGGGATTAGTTCCAAGCTGGGATGAAATAAATTTACAGTTTCTCCCCAAGACAGAACACTATTCTCTGCCAGGATCTGAGAAGCTGATTGTGGGTGAGCTGGTGCAACCCTCCCATTCTTCTCCAGCTGCTTGTGCAGAGGGCAGAGTACTGTGGGGGTTATTCACACAGTGCACGCCAGAGCATCTCCCTGCACACAGACTGGTGAGATAGGAGGGCGAGTGGCTATTCATAGAATCATAGAATTACTGAGGTTGGAAAGGACCTCTAAGATCATCAGATCCAACCATTAACACAGCACTGCCAAGTTCACCACTAAACCATGTCCCTAAGCACCACAGCTGCATCTCTTTCAAATACCTCCAGGGATGGTGACTCCACGACTTCCGTGGACAGTCTGTTCCAATGCTTGACAAACCTTTCTATGAAGACATTTTTACAAATATCCAATCTGATGCTCCCATGGTATACCTTGAGGCCATTTCCTCTTGTCCTATCACTTTTTATCTGAGAGAAGAAGTCAACCCCCACCTGCCTACAACATCCTTTTCAGGGAGTTGTAAAGAGTGATAAGGTCTCCTCTGAGCCTCCTCTTCTCCAAGTTAAACATCCCCAGCTCCCTCAATTAAAAATAAATAAATACAAATGGAATAAATAAATTAAAAGGAAGACTCTTCACCACCTTCATTGCCCTTCTGTGGACTCGCTTCAGCACCTCAATGTCTATCTTGTTATGAGGGGCCCAAAACTGAACATAGGATTTGAGGTGCGGCCTCACCAGGCCAAGTACAGGAGGGCAATCACTGCCCTGTTCCTGCTGACTACACTATTTCTGATATAAGCCACGATTGGCCTAGCTCATGTTCAGCTGGCACCCCCAGCTCCTTTTCCACTGGGCAGCTTTCCAGACGCTCTGCCCCCAGCCTGTAGCATTGCATGGGGATAAGCAGGACCCAGCATTTGGCCTTGCTGAACCTCATACAGCTGGCCTCAGCCCACTAATCCAACCTTTTAAAATCCCCAAATCCTTCCTACACTCCAGCAGATCAACAGTCCTGCTGAACTTGGTGTTGTCTGAGAATTGACTGAGGGTGCACTTGATCCCCTCATCCAGGTTTTAAAGATATTAAACAGGACTGGCCCCAGTATTGAGCCCTGGGGACACCACTGGTGACCAGCCACCAACTGTATGTAGCTCCATTCATCACCACTCTCAGTGTCTGGACATACAGCCAGTTTTTTACCCAGCAAAGAATACACCCCATCAATGTCAATTTGTCCAGGAGAATGCTGTGGGAAACAGTGTCAAACACTTTACTGAAGTCCAGTGAGACACATCACAGCCTTTCCCTCGTGCATTAAGTGGATCTCCTTGTCATAGAAGGAGATCAGGTTTGTCCAGCAGGACCTGCCTTTCATAAGTGCATGGTGGTTGGGCCTGATCCCCTGGTTGTCCGGATCCTTGATGCTGGAAAGGCATAAGGAAAGGCTTGTGCAACCTTAATTTAGCCCTCTTCTGATCTTCAGTTACAAAATCATGTACTGTATTTTCCATGGGACCCTGCCTCATTCAGTTCACGGAATAGCTGGTGTTCGCTTAATGAGCAACTATTCAATATTTTATTTTCTTCTCACTCAGTATGTTGCCCTAGGCATGATTTACTAGATGTAATTCAAACCTAGCTGTGCAGTCAAAGTTATTAATTTCAGCACAGCTTTTTTTCCTTTGGTACTCATCCTCACAGCACTCTCGAGTGCTACACGAACAGTAAATACTATATTTTCATAATACCACAGTGAGGGTGTTTTCACAATACCCCAGTGTGATTAAATGGGGAGGAGGGATGGAATTATCCTCTGTGTTTCACAGATGCATATAAAAGGCATAGAAATCCAGAGGAGACATTACAGTCCAAAGAATCAAAATTTGTGACACTCTCTTGACAGTTTGAGTCTTGACTTTTGAAAATTGTTCATAAAATTCCCATTGAGTCAACCTGTATCCATCAGTGCTTGGAGAGAGGGGGGACCTTCTAAGCCATAGACTAGTTCCCTCCTAACACAGGCAGCTTTTAATAATCTTATTATATTGGACTGAATAGGAATTGGGTTTCTTGAGTTCCTATTAAAAAGCTGAGAACTCACTCCTCTGATGGTTAAAAACCATTTTCTAATTTTCAGCCTAAATTTATTCATAGCCAGATTGCACTCATTTGTTCTTAGGCCAACATTGTCCTTCACCTTAAATAGTTCCTCTCCCTCTCTGGCATTTGCCTCTGCTGATAAATTTAGAGTGAGCAATCACATCTTTTTCTCTCTCGGCATTTGTCTTGAAGAGCTAAATGAGCTAACTCTCTAAGCTGTCTCTCTCAAATTAAGCTGCCAAGTCCCCTGCTCACCCAGGGAACCACTTTCCTCACCTGCTCCAGCTTGTGCTTATCTGCTCCAGGTATGTTTGACTGGGCTTGTAGGCAGGACCAGCCTGCCTGTATTCACCCCGAGGAGGGTCAAGAGGCAAAAGGGTAACTGGCAGTAACCACAGAAGTTAAAAATACTTCTTTCTTTGCCCTGGAAATGGTGTGTCTTAGAGTCAGTCTGGGATTTCCACAGCTACAGCACATTGGTAGCGTCCCGATGACTGCAGTCTTCCAGCACATCCCATTTTTGCTCCTTTTCAGTTTCGAACAGAAATTCTCAGTGTCAGTTGAAATAATGCAGCATTTTGTAACCACTGAATTTCACCTTGCTCCTCTCCTCCCAGTCCTCTGGATCATCATTGCAGACCTCTGCTTCCAACCTGTGATGGTAATGATGCCCACACAATGTCAGTGTTTGCCCTCACTGGCAGACTAGAAAATATATATACGTGCACATAGTGCATATGAAGTTGTTTTTTGAATATGTCTGCTCCTGGGAACAATTTTAAAGGACCCATCAGAAAAAAAAATAAAAATCAGAGCAACTGAAAAGCACACAGGTCAGATATGAAAGCTCAGAACACTAGACACCCTTTTGAAAAATTCCTGTACTCAGTGGCTGTCAAATGTTGGTCACCTATTTGACATGAAATAAATTATATTTTGATTTCTGAGAAGATTACACTCATCATATAATGTAAGACTGCTTCAGTTATGACATATATGCACTTTTTGGGGATTCATGTGTTTTTCTTTAAGGTGTGATTTGATGTATGCAAGGCCATTTGTAGTCATCTTTTTTCAGTCAAACATCTATCTTACAATCATGTAGTAAAATATCTGGTAAATAATGACCAGACAAATTGAACACAACTGGAGAAACATAATACAAATCTGACAGCAAAAGAGAATGCCTAGGCAAGAAATCCAAGGAGAATAAAAGAAAGGCAGTAAGCGTGCGACACCATAACTTCGCTGAAATAAATCACCTCCAGTTGCACAGACTGCTTGTTTTTCTGGCTAAAAAATCTGCCTATTTCAAGGAGAATACAGCAATGAGGATGATCCTCCCTACCCAGTGGTTGATGGCAGAACCACGCAAGGGAGACCAAAGTTTGGGACCAACCCAACAACCATCACTGCCACCAGGCCACAGCCCAAACCTTGGGGAGTGGCCCTAGCAGGTCGTGGTGGAACTCAGTGAGCAGCTGATGCCAGTAGACCAACAATCCTCTGACCGCGTCAGACTTTCTGTCACCAACCTATGTGCAGATAGCCCTGGACAAGCTGAGGAGACCCAGAGGCATCTACTGTCAGATTTAAACCACTTTATGGATGCTCTTGAGTGCACATTACCTGCAAAATAACCCAGAGACTGTTGTAAGCAAGAGGAACTTTCCTAGCCAACAAATTACGGTGATTTCAGGGATAATTTAGATAACCTCCAAGGTGTAGGAGGGATCAGATTTGAGCTGGAATGATCCAACAAGGCAGTGAATAAACACTACATCTCTGACTTCAGGAGGGCTCAGCCCAGATACATAGAAAAAGTTGCAAAATACCCTTTGGAGAGTCAAACCCTAAATACATGGAGACATAAAGCAAACATGAGGTAATACATGAAGCTTTCTGTGAAAGGGCTGCACTGTCACATGTACTTGGGGAAAAAAAAAGAAGGCTCTTTCTAGAATGCAGGGGAAGAAAAGCAACACCCATAAGAGAGGCTTGGGCAGAGCAGAGGGCAGGTACAAGCGTGTAGGAGTTGGTGAGAGAAGAGTGTTTGTGCAGGCACTGCAGGTAGGAGGAGGCAAGACATGCACTGGAGCAGGGTATTGGAGAGGGGTGACCCTCTGCTTATGGCTTCTGCACTGCTCCCTGAGAACAGCCTGGTCCTCAGTTACCCAGTGGAGTTAATTTTGATACCTGTGCTGAACAGATCCAACTAGTTCTTTTTGAGGAGACACTTTTGTCTGCACAGAGGCTTGCACCAGTTTCACTAGATCGGTTTTCCCATTTTAGTTAAACTGCTGCTGCTTGGCTGACGAGGTCTGGGGAGGTAAGGAGGGAAAACGTTTGGTCCTGTGTTACTCCAGTGCATCTGACAGAATCGTATCTAATCTCTTCCCAGTGAGTAACACCTATTTTTGGGGCAGAAAAAAACCAACTGTCTGACAAAGTCACACTTCTTGTGCTCCTTATTCTTCCTCGAGAAGTATCTTCAGCTGTGAATATGTATATATACTCTAATGACAGTCAGCTGTCACGTCTGTAAACACACATTTACCTCCCATTAAGGGTTATTTGCCCCTTCTTATGACCTTTCACCAGCTTTCCATACCGTGGCCATGTGGCACAGATGGTATAATCCTGTCAGGCTAAGGCAGGTGACAGTGCTGCTCAGTGTTTAGTAATCAGTGACTGTAATTAGCCAGACTGGACGCAGGCTCAGATAATAGGGCAGTCAAACAGCTGCCAGTCATGAGGCTTTTCCTGTGGACTGCAAGAGATGGAGGAGAGGATGATATAAAGAGGCCATGCATTTTCTAGCACACTTTACACAGAATCAGTGATAATTCTATATATGGTGGGTTTTAATTAAAAAAAATTCCTTCCAGAGTGACTGATAAAGTGTGTTTCATATCAGCAGGGCATACAGGCTTTTAGCTGGTTTTTAAATCTGATGGAGGTGTCTGGAGAGTGTTTAGCAGCACCAGAGCTTTTCCTATTTGGAGACTTTTGTCATGCTTTCCTTCCACAGACATATTCACATACACACACAACATGGATGGATGGATGAAGCACTTCAGGTTCGTGATCCCTAAACAGACTCCTTTAACACAGGAAAGTGCTGTCACTAAATTACTACTTCTTTGCATTCAGAGATCCGGATTTAGACAAATAAAATTAAACATAGTTGTATGTAAAAGTAAAGAAAAACCTAAATTAATTTTAATTGAAGAGATCATTAAAAAATAGAGGGGTATTGAAACTACGGACTATAGGAAGTTATCAGAAGAAACTTCTACTGATTTTAGTTCTTTTTACTTGTACTGATTTTAGTTATTTTAGAGAGCTCAGTGATTGTCCTCATTTCTCATCTTGTGTTACACTACACATTTAGATGATATGTAAGCTGCACATGCGGTGCTTAAGAGAAGTAAGCAGTGTGCTGATCCAACCATATTTTCATGTGAGAGATGACTCACAGTCTTCTGGATGGTAGAAAATTCTTCATCCTGAGCAGATGCTAATGCTTACAGTTTGTGAGAGTGAAAGAGGCTTTATTTCCAAAGAGGCGGCAACCAGTCTTCTCTCGTAGAGGGAAGACTAGCATTCGTTACCAGGAGAACTTTTTTTTCTTACTTAAACATTTCTTTCCTACTTTTAAATATGTGTCTATTATTATAAAGACACTAATGATGAAACGTGTGCCTTTTTTAAAAAAACTAAATACCTCACAATTAATCAACTCCTTGTGCTTTATTGCATGTATTCCAACAGCTTTTCTCCCTCTTCCCTGCCAGAATTATGCTATTTATCTGTATTGAACAGATACCTTAATCTTTTTGGGGAAAAGATGAGAATAATTTCAATTTCCATGCATTTATGGAAAGACATCCTTACACAGGCCAGTGAAAGAGATATTGCATCTATAAATAAATTATTCCAAGGCGGGCAGTGGGATGGGGTTACACATCGCCATTGTGCAGGGAGGCTGCAAAGCCTGACCCGGGAGTGCAGCTGTTGTCTTTGTGCCGGGCACTCTGCCTCTGCCATTGTTCCCTTGATTACAACAGGCACGTCGGGCGCGCGGGGAGGGCAGGCGGGGGTGAAAGGATGGCTGTGCATTGATAACGCCTGGCACTATCACAGAGGGCAAGGATAGGCTGCTCAGCTGCGGCGCTATCGGGGTGCGGGGGCTTTTGAGCGTGTGCATGTGTGTGTCCCCCACCCCCCCCTCCGCCTCCCCTCCCTGAATCAGCAATTTCAGGAAATGTGAATGTGTTCACATCCTGCATGTGCCAGCTGGATCTTACCCAGACACACACACGGGATTGTGTCAACAGATGGTGTAAAAAGGGACAAAAAGGACAGTATTTCCAAACTGAATATGTAATATCAAACAGGTGTGGAGGTAAGGAGATGGTAATGAATAAGGAACACCAAGAAGGGTGTCTGTGCTGCTCAGCAGAGCAGTGGGGAGGGAACTCATTGCTCTTACCACGCTCAACTCAACAGGAGGGGAAAACAGCCATGATCTCTCTGCCACAGCCATTGTCCCCAGTAACACAGGAACAGCTCAGCTGCTGGATGGCCTGGCCCCAAGGAGCCAGCAGGGGTGGTGTCCCTGCTGCCCTTTCATCCCTTGCATTGCTCCCTTGTTTCCACCAGCACCTCCCAAAGCCCTACAGAAAGATGCTTGGCCTGTCAGCATTCTAAAAGCCATGCTCACCCACTCCTCCAGCTGGGGCAGAGGCAGGCCAAGAGTACAGGGCAGCAATACCAGCATGTTCCCAGCTCCTGTTATCAGCCCGCCTGGGTCGGAGCGGTGAAATACCCCAGGACAGAAAAAAACAGATCAGTTGTGCTAATCTAGGATTGTGCTGTCATCACAGATGCACTGGGAACATCGGAGTTGGGGTTACTGAGCATCAGTATGAAAGGCATCCATGTAACAGGAGGTGTTGTGTGGTCCGCACCTTGCTACAACACTGCAATTGATTTCCCTTTGTGGACCTGGTGGTATGTGGGATAGCTGTCACTCACACCACCATTGACCTTTAGGGTTGCATAGCACATGTGGTGCCATGAGCCTGCCCACAGGGAAGGATGCACCTTCCCTCCACCCTCCAGGAGAAGCCTGTCTGGCACACAAACCCAACAGGGCTGTTAACCCCCAAAAGATGACAAAGCAGCCATGCCTGACTCCAACCATGGAATCCATCATGGCCAAATTGCATTTGTACCCTGAGATGTGCACCCCAGTTCACAAGACAATGAGGGCGTAAAAAAGCCATACTGTGCTTTCTCTGACACATCAGCTCACCATTGCTTTGTAGATTTCCCCCTTCCTAAAACCCAGAGGAAATCCTCTTGTTTCTCAGCAAACTGCTGTTAGGTCACTGAGCTCCTCCTCAACTGCTGAAAAGAAGTATACATCTTGAACCTACTTTAACTTAATTTTTATATCTCTGTCTGGTTTTTCCATTTATTTCTGATTTCTGTACGTCTTGCTCTCTGCAGGGATAGGATCACACATCTGTCTCATTGTTAAAACTGCTAACAGAGACCAGGAGTAAGGGATTTCTGATGTGAAAGCCATGACCACCCAGCACAAGCAGGGGTAGGAACTAAGATGCCTGTTACAGTGGGACTGGGTCTGATTCACTTGATTCTGCTTTGATGCTTTTAGTTGCTGTCAGACAGTGTATGGTTACTTTGTAAATTTGTTTTCAGATTGTGTTGTTGTGGGTACCTAACTTGTATATTCTAAATTCTTTCTTTGGCTTATCCCGAAGTTACAATGCATTGTGTACAAATCCACCTTATAGATATTCATATATTTTATTTGCAATCTGGTACACATCTGTTACATGTAGATGAGCTTCCTGCTCTCATGCCCTTTCAAATTATTCTCTCCAGAACAGTGTTCGGCCAAAACTGAACATTGCTATTTCCCCATCCTCTGTGATCCATCAGCTGTGTTCAACACAATTAACTCTCTTGTTAATCATGCAATCCTGCCCACACTTACCTGGCTTGGTCATTTCTTTCTTCGTCTCCCCTAACTGGGCCAGCAAGAGGATCTTCCTCGTTCCTCCTCCAGTTTTCCATGGAGGTACCAGCAGGTCCTCACCATGCCCCCACTCTTTTTCCAGATTCGCGATACCAGCCTCCATCGCAGGCACCTATATTTTAATCAGCTTTCTCCCAACAGACTCTTGTTTAACATCTCTCTGTAATTCAGTAAAGTAATCGAACTGAAGTTACTGGAGAACCCACCTTAATCCTCTTTTCTTTTGATGTGGCTCCAAAAGATGTAAAAAGATACTAATATACACAAGCTACCACTCAGTACACTGATCAATACTGTTTCAGTTTTAACTTGTATTCTCTCACACATCCCTCTCTTGTCTGACATGTGAAGGTCTCTGTTTGTATATCACAGCTGGGGCCTCTGTCCCCCATTGTCTTAGTTATGGACTCAATGTGCTGCAGATATATAAATCATGGAAATTTAATCAGGCTTATTGCATTCTTCATCTGCCAGCACAGACTGAAATGAAAGCCTTGGTGAAATAAAGGCTATTCCAAATGAGAGGGAGCAGCAATGCTACATTTTGGTTTTGAGAATTTTCTCAAGATACAGGATCTCTGGGGGCCCTCTTCCCCAACATACACATGGGTGCAAACCCTAGCTCAGGCTAAGTCATTTATTTAAAAGTTACAGTCAACATATAAGACACAGGACCCAACTTGACAAGCAGCAAGTGCTTTGTTGCCACAGAAGATGGGAAGAGAGGAAAGCTCATGAGATGGTCCTGGGGATGTTCACAGGGTCTTTCAAAGGTAAAAAAAAAAACAACAAACAGGGTGAGAACATGGGTCAGGTGAGCACAGGATGGTGCATGGAGCAAGTGGGTTGTATTTCTGTCCTACTCAACTCCCCATGCCCCTTCCTTTCCAGGCTGCTGGGATCCCTGGCTCCTTACCAGTCCCTCTATGGTGCTCCTTTTCACATCCTTTGCTCACCCACTCCTTGCTGGTGGCACAAAGAGGAGAGGAGTGAGTCTCTCTCTGCATTCAAACCCACGTCAATAAAAGACCAACCAGGAAACAGCAAACTGCCACCTCCACAGCCAGATCTACCAGTCGGGGCACGTTAAATACTACCATGGAGTAAGTGTTTAAGCAGACATGTGGGACAACTTGTCGGGTCATTTCCATTTGCTTAATCAGATCCTGTAATAGGTGTTAAATTGTAACATCTCCTTACAGTGCTGAGAACCTGACTTATCCACAGGCTATTCCCTAGTAGGAAATTAAGGCTTATAGAATGGGGTACAGCTATAGGAAAACCAAACACTTACCCAAATTGGGACTGGGGAAAAATCTCATCTTGACATGAGAATTTGGGTGAAGTGCAATACACGTTTGCTGTCAAAGGGGCAGGGCATGCTGAAGTTTTTCATCAGCGTGCATTGCCAGAGCCTGCATGATTAGCACCTATTCAAATCAATTAGTTTAATCACAATAATATCCTCCAGGTCTGCATGGTTTTGTAAGACAAGCCCCAAAACGTTGTCTCTACTACGAAAATTACCCACTACTGACATTGCCTACACCCTAACAGATGCAGATGAATAAGTAAACACGTTAAGCTGCTGAGGTAGACTAGGACAAACAGCACTTGGCACTGCTTAGTAACCACACCGTGTTACTCATCTGCCAATGTGTTGACTGCTGTTTAACTTGTTATGTCCTGATTGACACTTGGAGCTAAGCAGCGTTCAGCCTTTGTTCTTTTGGTGAGCAAGGTATGAAGCCTGAGTATGTGTGGTTTTCAAAATAGCACTTAAAAACAAAGATGAAAGAGTTATTATAATATTGCAGAGTGTAAAATAGATGCTGGAAAATTATTTTAACTTCAAAATGCTCCTATGAGCATTGCTGTATAGGATGGAATATAACACAGACTCTAGCCAGTATTAATAAGTAAGGATGAAAGCAGATATTGTGCAAAAAATTTGAAGGATAAAAAAAAAGCAGAATTAACTACTAAATCAGACCAGCAGAACTGTCAAATGTGTTAGACTATATTCACAGGCACTCATGTGTGACATGCAGGCACAAAACGTAAACATTTGTTTAGTTTGAGTAATTTTGCTTTTTAGAGTAAAAGGGTTGGTTTTTTTTTTTTCTTTAGGAGAAGGGCTTTTATCCACAGTCTGGATTTTAAAAGTCTTATATCCTTGCAAGGACTGTTTGAAGCAGTTCCAGAAGAACTGCTTTTCATTAGCAAGTGCTGACTCAACGATCTGTAGAGATGCATTGAGTTCATCAAGAAAATTAAAGAAAATTATTTGGTTTTACTTCTAAAAGGTTACATAATTTCATTTGGACCTCATCACTTAAATCACTATATACTATGTTTCAAATGTGTTATCACTTCAAAAATGGAATAATAAAAGCAAAACAAACTGGTTTGATTTCAGTGAAGACTTTGATAAAGAGTTCTTTTGATGACTTCAAGTAAAGCAACTCCCAAATGTAATTTGTCTGTAAATTTTGAAATTTCAAGGTTTTGTTTAAATTTGAGAAAAAGCAAAAATTAAGTGATAGCATTTCTTAAGGGACATAAATTTCTTAAGGAACTTAGGCAAATGCTGATATAATTGCGCCCAGCAGCCCAGGGATTTATTTCGAGCGAGCAAGTGGTTTTGTAGTTATACATGATATAAACTTGGACATATGTGGTCTAAGTTTCGACATAAAGTCTAGAGGGCTGCCAGGGCAGAGCAGCTTTTCAAGCTGCTCTAATATAAACCAGAATCACAGTTATTACTTTTCTGCAAAATAAGAGAGTCTACTCTTACACTCTTTACCACTCTTGCCAGTTGGGTAAAAGAACACTAAAAAGGCACTCTGGCTGCACCTACGCTGATAAATAGCTGGCTCAGGCACGTTAACTGGCCTCGAGGCTCTACAGTATGGCTGTGTTCCATGTTCTTGGCCTTTCTCACCCATCTAAAGGGGATGGTGTGAGAAACAGGCATCGATTTGTATCAGATGGCAAGTAAAAGGTAGCGTTTGTTTACATTTCATAGCAAGTCACTTGGTTTAGACATTAGTTTTTATGCACTCTTTCAAAACACGTGATTATCAAGTTATGAGCAGGGAGTTAAAATCATGTCCATTTACCACAAGCTAAAAGAGAGGTTGAAGCTGGCAGTTATCTCTTTCAGAGAGGTTTATCCACATCATTTTCTTGCCCATTCCCCTGTTCTATTCAGCCAGCCTGCAGCAATAGCCCTGAGAAGCACAGATTCTTCCTTTCATCCCATGTTCATCCTCAGTTCTTTAGATTTAGTTCATATCAAGCATCAACATCTGAAAGCATAAACTTGTCCTACAGTCACAAACTCTTCTAACTCAAGAAGTGCCACCTGCTCTCAGTAAAACAATCTAAACAGCCCAGCTCCTCCACTGATAAATTCTTCCAGTGCTGCTACACATCATAGGAATGGTCATACCCAGACCAAAGGCCTACCCGGCCCAGGAGCCTGCCTCCAACAGCAGATGCCTAGGGAAGGGTATGAGAACATAACAGTGATGGCTTTCTCAGAAGATGTGCTGGCACAGGAGATCCCAATGTCTTTGTATTCAGTTTTTCACAATGGGATTGATCTTCTTCCGTGGATTTTTTTGCAGTTTAGCTTGTGCTAACTCACAGCCCTCATAACACACAAGAAGAAGTCCCACACCTAAATACACACTATGTAGGGAAAAACATAAGTAGTTCTGAACCGCTTACATGCCGGGGTCATAGACACCTAGATCTTCTTGGAAAGAGGTAAGGAACCAGAAGTCTCCACATTCTTTTTCTTCAAAACTGAAAAAGACATGTAAGTCCCTCTTTGTGTGAAGAATTCCCATACTTTTCTTATTTACTTTCTCTGAACTTTCTCCAGTCCTCCACTACATTTTTTTAAGAAGAGGGGACACGAACTCTGTAGGGATTTATGCAGTCTCTTTTGTTCTCTATTTCTTTTCTAATAATTCCTAACATTCAATTTACATTTTTATTGTTACTGAGCATTAAATTGGTGGTTTCATAAGAACTATTCATTATAATTCCAAGACCTCATTCCTAAGTGGTAACATTCAATTCAGAGCCCATCACTTTATATGGAGAGTTACGATTGCTTTTTTCTAGGGTATCAGTTATATTTATCTACATTGAACTGGTGATACCAAAATTTGCAACACAGTCAAAATTTCAAGTTCAGCAATAAAATAAATATTTTCAAAAATATTAAAATTGGCTCTTATTATGAATTACTCATTTGAATTTAATTCACTGAAGAATTTTCCAACAATGACATCATGACAGTGTAGCATAAAGAGACCTCTATGCTTCATTTGGTACCACTTTCTTTTGAGCAATATCACTATCCCTCTTGATATTCTAATGAGTCATCATGCTATCTTAGAGCCACAGTTCCTAGAGACATGGGAATAGAAGAAAATCATGCCTTTCATTAACAAAAATCAAGTACATTTCAAGCTATCCTGGGTGTAAAAGTTAAACCTTAAAAATGTGATACAATTGCACAGCCAAGAACAAGAGTAAACAGACAAAAAAAAATTCAGCTTTTTTTATTTTTACATCCATTTTAAACCTATTTCATGCTTTGTGAAGCACAGTTTTTAACTGGATAACAGAATTACGATGGTGAACAAGAGACATATGTATAGGTACAGTCAATCAAATTTATTTACAATGGCAATGTGTGATATATTACTGAATTAGCCTAAAGATAATCCAGTTGGTTTGGGGTTTTTTTTAAGAAATCTGGAAATGCTGTCAAATTAATCATATCATCAAGACCATACTAGTTCTTGAGAACAAAAAGATTTAATGCATTCAGGAAAACGCCAAACAGATCACAACAGATCACAAGGAATGTGATGGTGAAGACTCTAATGTTGGAGACTTCTGTTTAAGACCTGATGGTGATATTATCTTATTACGCAATTGAGTGTTCTGCCCCATAGGCTCTCAACTAGTGTAGGAAGAGATGCTCACAATCTCTGTTCATGGAGCTCTTCCACAATGAGATACTCAGTTCCTGATCTGAAGCACTCTAAGTTAGAAAAAGAAAGCATGAAAAATACAAGCTTTAGGGGGAAAAACATTTTCTGTTTCTGTATTATGGCATGTATCTACAGATATCCATAATAATTTGTGACTTCTTTGTTGTCTTTTGGGTTTTTTTTGGTTTTAATATAGTCAGAGGTGTGAGCAAATAATACAGATCAGAAATGTAAATACTATGATTTATAGATGCTATTAGAAAGTAATTACCTTCCAAAATGTATATTAGTACACTAGTTTTAACAACTTTTAGTGCAAGTCCTAGTCTCATCTAAGTATGCACAACTAGCTAAAAAAGAAACCCAAAAAGAATTGTTTGTTGTTTTAGAAACTCTTCATTTTCTACATCAAGTTCTTTGGAAATACAATTTTATTCAAGAGCATTCAAAATAATTAATATTTTAAAGTCATCTTAAGAATAAACAGGTTTTTTTCTACATCATCATAGGTGGTAAGCATTATAAGATAATACATAAGCACACAGCCAGTATTCACAAAATTCTTTATTTCCATATTTTCCCTGACACGATAAGATCTGGGTTTAAATCATGACAAAGTAAAGATTTTTTAGATGGTCATTACATTATGTGGCTTACAATAAATGTACATCATCTTATTTGCCTCCAACATTTGCGTATGACATCATTAGCATTGGATAAGATCTTATCCAGTACAAACACAAGAATTCATGTTTCAGGTCTTTTATTCCTAGTAAAAGGCAGATTACCTCTCACCATGCTGTACTCTTCATTTTCATTTTATAAAAGCAACCCTTCTTTAATCTCGCTGTCAATTTAATGATGAAGTGTGAATTGTCACATTTCTAGGACATGTTATGGTCCCTGCTCTGATAGCTTCGTGAGTTGCACTTTTAATCGTGCATCACTGGAGAGAGGTTGGCATGAAGACGGGTAAACCCTGTCAAAGCATGCATTCACTCCTTGCTTTGGGACCAAGTGGTGGCTAATAGCTGAGCTTGATAACCAGACAAATTAGTGAAGGCAAACACTTCCCATCCCTTTCACACAGTGAGATCTGCCTGCTGGACACCTGTCTGTCACCTGAAAGAAGAGACACATGGCTTGCTGTACAGGGGTAAGAAATAAGGACAACAATCCTGTCCATATTGTCAGGCTAAAATCTTATTTTGGCGAAGCTCTTTGCAACTATCTCTTATATCTGCCCCACCCCATGAGTCCTGTACTCTTCTGTTCGAATACCAGTGTGTGAAGATATATTAAATGACTTCTTTAAATACCTTGTTTGCCAGAAATCTCTTCAGCAAGTCAACTTGAAACTCGCTGTTGTAATATTTTCATTAACTGCTTTGTTATTAGGAGTTTACTTAGATTGGTTAAGTGTGTAAATGTGGGAAACTTCTTGACTTTGATTTGCCCCAGATACCTTATTTGCTCTTAGATGGTTCCTGGTTTGCCCAGTTGACAACTGCTTTTGTGGTGGGCTCACAAACTCTATCACCAGTCAGGCACATATAATGTACATTATTTATACAACTCTTCTCTGATCAGTCAGTGCCTTCTGTTCTCCTGTGTCGGTTCAGCTATCCTCCAAATTACAATGCCATCACTAGAGTATATTTAAACTTATAACAAGTTCTCAGATATTTCCTCTCAGGATGAGAGGATGTTTTGAGATCAGTTGAGGTTATTTTGAAACTTCCAGTGTTGGGCGGATGATTATTGAAACTGAAATGGCCCCATGGATTTTACGTGTTGGACTTTCTGACCCTTCCAATTACACTAAGCACCCAAAACTGAGAAACAGAGGAAGCTTGGATGTGTAAAACTTCAAATATTCATTTCCACTTTGTATTTTGGCAGAACCTTCAGTCATTTTTTATTTTGCCTGAATCACTGTGTGTATACAGTAAAATAAAGTTCTAACTTTATTTGAAGTCACAGCCTTATACTGAAGGTGCAAAAGCATCACTAGCAAGAAAGCTGGGATGATAATGCCTCAGATAGAGAGATAACACCCTGCAGTTCTGTAGACGTAAAATGGATTCTGCTCTAAGATAAATCCTTTTGTGGCAGTAAATGTGGCAGCAAATAGGAACACCAGCACTGCTAGCTGGTGAGACGGATGGGAAGGGTCACCACCATTGCCTATCCCTCCCATTTCAAGAATCCTAAGAGTTTTCACAGTGGCACATGCCAAGTGGCAGAAAGAAAAGGCTTTGTTGAAAGTGAATAATCACTCCTACAAAATAAAGATATGTTTATCTTCAGATTTTAGAGAGAATCTTCACAGAGTCACTCAGCTCTGAGATCTAAGTGATACGAATGCTAGGGTGCTCAAAAAGCAAGCTAGAACGCTCTTCCCTTCTTTCAGAAGATCCTGAACTTACCGGTGGAGGTAAACCTTGCGTTTCTCTGAAGTGAAAGTTTACTGTATTGCCAGCTTGAAATTACCTGCCATACAGCTGTTGGAGTTTTTCACAAGTGAATTCCTCGTGTGGCTGTGGGGAGGTTTTCCGCAGGATAGGAAAAAACTTGTAAAGTATTTTGACAGAGATTCCAGATTTGGGAATGTGTCTTAAGTTCTGCATGACACTATATAGAATAGGCAGAAAAGTAAAGTACTTTTGTCTGTTATATGTGCAAGTGTACAATTAAGGAATGACAAAAATTACCTTTGCCTTTTGGGATGAAGTAAGAGAATTAATCTTTTACTTACCGTGAGACAGTGTTACAGAGCTGAAGGGCACAGAAGTATTACATATGTTAGGCAATAATTGCAAGCTAGAAATCGTGTAGAATATGCATCCAGACAAGATTTTCTGTTTTGAAACTTACCTTGGTGCAAGCTACACCTAAGTAATACAAATGCACAAGATCTTCAGATCTACACTTAATAAATGGAGTGTTTAGGTTTTACCTATTTGGATTTATACACAACCCAAGTGCAGCAATCTGGTGCTCTCGGCTTCTGTGCCATAAAAATACAGTTCTTAGAACAAGTTGCTCACAGTTCGTTGTTTCCATATTACATGGCAAAGTTTAAATTAATGAAACAAGTGTGCCCCATTTTCAAATGGAGTAAACATCATGGCTCATCTCCTAGGACGAATGAAAACAGACAGTGATCGAACTTTGTCCTGGCAATCAACTAACTCAAATTATTTCAGGCTTGGTGAAGGAAATCAAAGCTTCAAAACTGAGGTGTCTCTGCATATCAAAGTAAAAGAACTGTGGTTGAACATACTTCATATAGAGAGGAAAAAACAGCTGGACCAGCTGCTAGCAAGCTCGGGCGATAGAGGTCAAACCAGCTGATAGTCAATGCCAAAACATAACACCAGTTTCTACTAAACACCAGTGGGGTAGGAGGTAGCATCTTGAGGAGCAGTGAGGTCAAAAGGAATCACAAGCACCATGATGCCCTGAGCTTGCCCTCATTGTTCAACCACATCAGTTTTAACCAGGGTGCAGAGGGAAGGAGGGCCACACCTGTGTTATGAAATCACTGCAGCGCCTGTTTCCTTCCCTGATTTTGACCTCATTTGCAGTTTGATTAGAGAACAGCCAAGTTACAATCTCATAGCACTCTGTATGTATCAATCAAGAGGAAAAAAAATGCCCAAAACTAATTCCTAAAATAATTCAGCAAGAAAATAAAGGCCACGTAGAAGCAGCACCTAATGTCACAAGTGTGTATTTTTAAAGTCATTGTTTAGAGTTTGCGACTTTGGTCTTATTAAAACAAAATGCACTCTCCCTTTTTTCCAGTCATTGCAATTTCTAGATGAGATGAAGCATAAGCAAACAAAAAGTCTATGGTGGAGCGATTTGTCAGCTCAGTCTGTGCTCCAGGAGCACTCCCGCATTCCTCAGAGCTAGAAAGCTCTCACACAGCAACATCCATGGGCAAGGCTCTCTCCTGACGCCGGTGGCACGCAAGACTCCCTGCCAGGCCAACAGTCAATGACTGTGGTTATTCATGTCAGCACTATCCTTGACCCCAGCTACAGGACCTACCCTGGGCAGGAGACCTTGCTTCCCTTGGCATGTCCAGTGCAACAGGGGCACAGCAGAGCACTTCCTCTGCATGAGCAGCTATCATAAGCAAACCCTCTGGTTACTGGATTTCTAGCCCAGCTCCCTACAGAATGATGAACGTTTCAAGTCTCACTCTGTAAGACATTTTGTGGCCAGCGACCAAGGCTGATAAATTTCCAGAGAAAACACCACGGTCAACAGTCACACAGTGAAGGCTACACAGTAAAACTAAAACTCACTGCGGGGAGAAGAGTTTTGTGGCTTTCTTGAGGACCACTCCTGATGATCTAATAAAAATTAGGAAAGTGCTTGGCCACTTTTTATCTCCAATGCAAAGCATATTTCTTCATTTACATACACATTTACATATCACACTATATGTCATCATTGGAAACAAATCAGCAAAACAATCCCAAATTATTCTAATATTTACATTTCTTTCTCTGTTGAGTGCTTAATTAAAAAATAAAAGACAGATAAGAAGTCATGCTTTGCTTATTACTGTCACAATAATGTTTTCAGATACTGTGGTAGTAAACCTATGTTGAATAGCAAGCATTTACCAGATCCTATTATTCTACAATTTCTGTGAGAGATTTTTTGTCACCTTGGAAATTATATGTTTGGTTCTAGGAAGAAAAATTAGCTTTACTCAGAGGTCTAAGTAATTCAGATATATGGCATGCAGCATGTAAAACAAAAGTCTAATATCAACGTACCCAAAAGTAGATTTTATGACTGTTAAATATACATGTTGCAAAAGATTAGATTTACTGGTTTGCTCATGTTGTGTTAGTCATTTATAACACTTGGGCACTGAGCAACATAAACTTATTTTATGGTTATCCTTTCAAAAGCATTGCAGGCTCCTAGGTAGGCAAATTCAACACAAGGGTTTCTGGGATATAGCACTGCATACAGTGATAAATATACAAAGGTATTATTTCTGATTGATAACATTCTTTTAAGGTCTTTTCATGATCCATTAATTTATGAATTACACAGCAGAGTAGGCATTGCAAAGGGCTTAATTTTAGTTATATGTTGATCTTTTTCCCTTGAAGCAGCTTTTATCCAAAAAGTAAGTAGGACTAAAAATAACATGTTCTTTTGGATTGACTCTGACAGGTTTGATCATAGAATTTAACTGTTTTATTCTTTACTTATCAAAAGGTGGGCAGTTGGGCCCATCCCTTTCTATAAATAGGAATATGCACCAAAAAAAAAAAATAAAAATGGAAAAGTATAATTCTATGGCTCACTTCATTCACAGCGCAGTTACAAAAAGCAATTAAATGCCATGGAATAAAATTTACAGTAAGGAATGAAATATGCAAATAAATGCTGCACAGATATTAAGATTTAAAAAAAACAACTCAGTAGAACTTTTTGACAATGTACTGGCAAACTGACTTCATGGGAGCCAGATTTCCATCAAAGCATCCTATCTCCACCTTGCCAGACCTAATCCATTTCAGATAAACCAGAGTAGGTTACTTCAGACAAGTTATTTATGGATTGATGAGAAATTAGTTTTAAGATCCCTCTTACTTGAAAAGAACATTTGGGCTTTTGCTCATGGCTCAAAAAAGAGACCAAAAAGTGATAAGCATAATTATAGAAGTATCCTTACCCCCTATATGCTGCTCCCCCCAAGGACTGAAATACAGGGAAATTTCATAAGCCATCATAAATCAGTTTTATAGGTATTACCTCAGTGTTTAGGGCTGTTATTTATTTCTCTTTTCTCTTCTTTCTCTTTTTCTTAGAGCAATAATAATAAAAAATAAATAAAAGCTCTCAAAATTGAGAGGGAGAATCTGATAGTAAACTAAAGAAGTGGTGATAAAATTCTGACCTCAGGAGTTTTTGATTCAAGCAGCAACTGTGAACACTGCTGCTAAACAGAATTTGGCCATGTGCTTGCAGTACATTATTTCAAGCAATCCAGATTAGCTGCAGTTAAGAGATCTGTTTATTGCTGACGGGGTGTGGCAACATGTAAGAAAGTCATGGTATCCTGAGAGGGAGTTTCTTAACTTCCTTTTCATTACATTCAACGGTTTCTGTTTCACAATGAAAAAGTCTGAAAAAATGCTGACAGTATTTACATTCAGATTTCTCTTGCAAATAATTATGGTCCTCAGTATCATCTAAGATGAAGCTAACATAAGCCTTAATATAAACACAATCTTTTTTAATTTTGAAAGAGCAGAACCCTCTTTTTCTTCCACATGTTACCCTAGAGGCATTACCTGATGGTGTGTAGTCAGATCTTGGTTTCCTGAAGTTCCCACAAGATTTTCAGGCATTACAATTGATGGTAATGTTCTTGCCATAAGCATAATTGCCATCAAGAGATGAGATATCCATTGAACCATTAATTTAAGTATAGTAATTCTTTTATCTCTTTTAATAAAACTTACAAAACAAAGAGTAAGGTTTTGTTCAGAATTAAACCTAAGCATAGCTGTTTTGTTCCACAGTGTTGTGGTTTGGCTCTCCAAAAAGGCTTCTTTACAAGTCAGTAAATCTGTGACAGGTCGAAAAAATAAAAAAGAATATTCATTATGAAGTTAAATTGTCTGAAGTCCAAAAAATCATGCAATCTTCTTGAAACAAGCATAAACATGAAATTCTAGAGATAAATGGGAAAAAGCTGTCTAACACACCTGGAAACATTTCAAATGGAAATCGTCTATTCTGAGTTACCCCTGAAAATATCCAGTCACTAGCGTACAAGTGCACCAAATGTAATCACTAAAGGTCTTACTTAACAGTATGTAGGACAGACTCATTTCTTATATACATTTTCAGTCCCCAAACACCAAATTAAAGCAGATCTAGTTAAATTATTTCAAAATTCTAATTTGCTGATCAGTCACAAGATCAACTTACTACTGCTTACTATCACCTTAGTCTTCAGCTGAACATAGTAATAGACTCTCTGTGGGTTCTTAGACTACAAGCACAAATGTGAAAAAATAAAATCTTAAAAAGCTCTGCAAAATGGAGTTGTTTGATCTAATGATTTCTGCCTTGTGTTGGTGATGGGCTACTGGCTTGCACACATATTTGTCTCCACTGACATGTGGTAGCCCGTTAAGCCACTGTAACTCAATTTCATGTCTGACTACATAGACAGAATGTAACTGATAGAGTCTGAGCAAAGTTTCACGTTATTAAGGTGACTACTTCTTAAGGTAATAGATACCTTTGCAAAATGGAGAACAGACTGAGCATTTGTCTGCTTTAAGGCTTTATATACACATAAATGTTAAACTGGCCGTTTAACAATACAAAGATAGTTAGAATGGTACATCTGGTATTGTGTGTCGCAGTAATGCTGATACGAGCACAGCCACTGTGGCATAGTTACTTCTACACAGATGAAGAACTACTTCATTATTAGGGATCTTCAGCCTTGTGTAATTACATCCAACTTTACAAGCTATAGCACTTGTCAAATAGTTGGACCAGGACAAGAAAAAACCCCTATCTGTTAATTTAGCAAGGTCATTTTAGATCCATCAGTGATAATTTTCAGGTAGCATGTAATGTAGCTTTCTCAGCCAAAGCCCAACACACTTAGAAGCCTCTTTATGTGTAAGGAAGGTTTAGGTGAGAAGCTGTTTCACTTGCAGACAGCAGGCAGAATCATGCTGTTACAAATGCAGGAAAAACATGTGGAAGGTAATAGAGAAAAGTCAGCTAACAGGCTTTGTCTGAACTGCAAATGCACAGATGAGTCACCTCCATGGAGCACACCATGATGACATGAACTAAGACTACAATAAAGTGCTGACCTAGCGTGGGAAACAAGAATTGCCTCATACTTGATTGCTGAAATTCTAGTTGTTTCAAGAATTGCATATTGACAGCTTACTTTTTGCCTGCCCTGAAAGAGCCGTCATGTTTTTGCTGTTCTCAAATTAAGTCTAAATAGTTATTTTGAATAAAGACCTAAACCAGTCAACAATTTGCTGAAAGTATGGGAAAAGCACATTCACATTGCTGCTCTTTTCTTCCAGAATAACATCTAGTCTTTTTGTTGTTTGAGGGCATGTATGTATTTGAAGATTGAAGACCTGCATGCTGCTGACATAACATGTAGGATTTTTAAAGCAGTGCAGTAGTTATCACCTGTCATTGGCTCTAGTGCCACTGCTAATTGCTTTTGAAATAATCCAATGCATCAGACATTGAGGTCATCAATGTTTTTCCCATTACCACAATGTAGAGGCTATTTGGGTAATGACCACTGCCCCAGAAGAGCAATGACAGACTTCTGTGCCATCACACTTTGACACACATCATGTGCACTGTACATCATTTGGTGTTCTGAACTGCAGCAGGATCGGGACTACCAGCCTGTTCACCTAGCAACCACTGGCAAGCAGTGAGGTTGAAGGACTGGGCCTTTTCCAGCTGTTAAGCCTTCCTCTTCTCTACAAGGAGCAGAGACAAAACTCAGATGCAGGTAACAACAGAAAATCAAGTAGGTGCTTTGGAGAAAAGAGAGGAACTAGCTGGGGTTTCAGAATCAAGCAAAGAGAAAGGGTTAGGATGGTCACCACCAGCCATCGACTTCACACATGTCAGTGCTAAGCTGCATCCAATTTTTCTCTGAATACAATGCACATTCCATTCCCCTCCCAGGATGTTTATTAGTCCATGATGTCTTATATAAGTCAGGGAAGACGAGCAGAAATTACTTGGTATTACCTTACAGGTCTGAAGAATTTCTGGCAGCAAAACAGTGAACAGGTAGCAGAAACAGCATAAGAGTCATGATAAGCAAAGGTCAACCTAGATTAACTGTATTTTCATGAGGAGAGGTGTGAAGTTTAGATTGGAGGTTGAAGAAGTAGAAGCACCTCTTTGAACATCATGAGGATTTCTATTGAAATTCTTCATACCTCCAAAGAGGGCAGGAAGGAATTGCCTAAGAGTAACTAAGACACATAACAGACTAAAACACAGTTTTGTTCAATTCACACTCAGGAACTGTCCTTCAACAGGATTTTATACTTTACATTTCAAATAGGATGCAACATGAGAGCTGGACATATCAGCCACCTGAAACTTAACCTTTGTAACTTCTGCTAATGGCAGAAAAAGGGAGGGCTGGGGGCAGCAGGCTGTTCTAGACTGGGTGGATCATCTAAGGGAATAATTTAGTCTCTGTGATATCTAAATCATGGCCTATTTATTTTAAATTCCAGTAAAGGGCTAATTAGTGTTAATTACAGTAGCACGGCTAGTGATGTGGCTATTCACACACAAAGAACTTGGCAGAGACTGAACTCCACTTACACATAGGTCAGCAAAAAGAAAAGAGTGCGCTGCACTTTGTCACATCTCATTTGGATTGCCTTCAAAATGCTGAGCTAGAGGCAAAAGATACCACGGTTCATTTCCAATTCCCTGTCTAATCCTCTCACCTTTAATTTATTTTAAAAGTTTAATCAGAAGTTCATAAAGCTCAGTTATCAATTTTTTAATTAAAAAAATTAAGCACCTGCAGGTAAGCTTTTTAGGAACTCATGGCTGGCCCAAGTTTTATTATGAATAGGTACTTCCACAGTTCACCTTTCTGCAAAAGCTACTGTGATAAAATGTAACTTTCATTCGCTCACTATTGCTTCAGGGATATGTCATTTAGGGAAAATAAATAGAAGACTTCTATCACAAAGAAACCATGCTCCATTTGGGGTCAGTGAAAAGCTGCACCTTTCTCTGGAACTTCTGGCAGCATAGTAATAACTTTTCTGCAGAAATTGTCACTAACTGCTAGAAACCTTAGTACTAATAGTAAAGTACTTCAGATATTATTAGTATATAAATAATGTAATATTTTCAAATAGAGAAACCTTACTAAATTTGGGGGGTTTAATTTACTGTTAGTTGATGAAAATGATGATATTAATAGTTCTTTAAAGATGTCAGCCAGCTTTGGAATGCCAGTTGTAATAGTGTTCTTGGATTTTCAGAATTCAAAGTGTTTTGACAAGATCTTTCTCTAAAGGCTCTTAAAGAAACTAAGTTATCAAAAGGATGAAAATTCTTTAGTAGATTAATGATGTGTTGGAGCATAGTAATAAATTGTTTTCGCCACAGGAGAGAAGCAATCAGATATCTGCACTAAAACTTGTTCTCTTTAGTATATTCATAAATGATCTGGAAAAATTAATTAATAATGAGATGGCAAAGTTTGCTGATGATACAAATTACTCAGAACAGTCAATATCTCAAAAGGTGTCATTAACTGAACACTGAGTGATTCAGCAACAAAAAACATAGATGTTATTTAATATCAATAGATGCAAAGCAATATGCATCGGGGGAAAAGCCCAACTTCACACACAGGGACAAATAATAAATAAATAAATAAATAATTTAGTATTGCTTCAACAAGAATCTCAGAATCCTTGTCGAGAACTGTCTGAAAACATTTGTCCAGTGCTCACTGGAAGACAGAAGATGCAAACTGAATGTTACTAAGCACTATCTGAGGATGAAAAGTCAAAAAACAAAATCTTACACCACTGTATAAACCCAGACTGCATCCACATCCCAAATACTTCACCTAAGTCTGAATGACCCATGTCCAAAGGTTTTTTAGAAGTAGGAATGGTGTATGCTAGACAACACAGATGACTAGCAGTATACTATTGCAACTGTATGAGGATGTACTTTTCAACCTGGAAAAGAGATAACGAAGAGGAAATAATTTTGTATAAAATTGAAACTAACATAAATGGAACAATGGTTCACTATTCCTCCTACCATAAGACTTAAAAAGCACCAAGTGTCACAGTTTTAATCAAACAGAAATGATTTTTCACACAATTTTTAGCTACACTGTATAGTTTGTTCTTACAAGAATATTGTAGCTAACAAAGATATAAACGGGTATAATAAATAATTAGAACAATCTAGAGAGAAAGGATTCAGCAAGGGCTAATAAATATATAATGCACTTAAATCTACAGTTTAAGTAGTGTGTACATTGTGCACAATTGCAAATTGGGGAAAGTATCTCTGTGCTTGTCCTATTCTCATGCCTAAGACATAGTTAAGAAGGCATACCCTGTTTTGATTTAGTGTGGCCATTCTTGTCCTATTATTTAGACCCCAAAGTTTCATGATCTAATTATATTCTGCCTTCAAGAAACAACTTAAATTTGGCTTCTATTTTCAGCACCAGGCAGAAAAGACATTAATTCTCTTTTGCAATAAATAGGGGCTGAGCATTGCTGGCACAATTATTAACTCCTTCCTCCAGCAAGCCTATTCTGTACTGCTGCAGCAATCCCTTCTGACTGCAGAACAAACTCAGCTGCCTACTTACTCTTCTTCATCTGACTGTGTATCCAATTGATCTCTTATCTTGTTCTTCATTATATTTATCACATTGTACTTTACTGATTCTTGCATATAGAGGAAACTTCTGTGTTCTCTTAGACACTTAAAAGAATATTATATGCAATCTTTAGTCACATTGCATCATATTTAAAAGCAACATATCCAATTCTTTTAAATTCTGCAGTAGAATTTTATTTTCTTCACTGGCTTTTATTCAGTTTTGTCTCCCTGGAATGTTCAGAGTTGGAAAAAGTACAAATCATTGTGAGGATTTTATATATATATATATAAAAATTTTCAACATAATATTCACCAAACTATTTATATGAACAATTTTATTGATCAGATACTTAGATTCATTTCTACAGTTAGGAAAATGAGGTTTTAATCATAAAATCAGTAGCTGGGTGGGTATATGAAACTGCAGTTAAAAAGGGAAGAGCTGAGTGAACTGCAGCATGCTCAAGCTCTAAGGTAGGGCTGTGCCTCAGCACTAACAAGAAGGCAAGGTGAGCAAAACCAGCCCTATCTACTTCTCTCCCCTAAGCAGGCTTATTCACAAATTAAATTGGAGAAAAAAACAAGAGCTATAGATAATGACTGAGCTTTTTAATAGAGTTTATATGCTTCACTTCCACAGCACTTTAATGAAATTTGAATGCCTAATTCTTCTGGGCTCTTTTAAAAACCCCAGTCCACATCACCAGATGCATAAACTATGACTGAATGCTTTCTTTTAACATTTCCTAGTCACAGGGCAGATGAACCATTCTGTATGAATTATAAACTGCATTTACAACAACCAAGTAAAGTGCAGGAAGGCCTGGATTAACCCAAAATACAAGGGATGATTTGTAAAAGCTGTAGTTCCTGACTGGCCTTCAGAATGTAGACAGCAAATGAATAAGCACCAGAAGGCTGTTCTCAAAATAAATCAAAAATCCATTTCCAGAAACTTTAGAGCCTTTAAAATACTGACCTTACAGCAATAGAAACAGTGATACAAGAAATGCATATTTAACTTCTTCATCCTTTTGCATCAATGAATCCGAAACTGCTCTGCAAAGCGTGCGGAGATATTTTTGTCACAGGAGAGAAGCTCTGTGAGCAACAACAGCCAAGAGGAAGGAGGGCTGGTGGGAGAGACCTTGCAGAGTAGCAATCCTCCAGAGATGCACCACGAACACCGGCACTCCGAACACCATCATCATAATTCAGGATGACCTAGTTCAATTTACGCATTCTGAATAAACAACCTTAAAAGACAGAGGTTCTCTGACACCTAAGAAAGAAAATTCTCCTTCTAAATTCTGCGTATCCTGTAGAGTTTGGGTATAGGAGGGTGATTTTTAGGGTTGGAGGCTGTTACAACAAGGCTAGATGCAGAAACTAAACAGGAACGCCATGCAGTGCACAAATCTGATGTGTTTTATGCATTTTTGTTCAGCACATCTATTTTTTGAGAAATTGATTCTGATGGTTTGAATCAACACTATGTTAGCGCACTGTGCTTCTTCATTTTGATAATTAATGGAAAGCTTCTCAAATGTTGGCTGAAACTTTTCCTAGGCAGATTTTTTTTTTTAGCTAGGCTTCGTGAGAAAATGAAGCTTGCGTGCATCACACTGTCTCCCTGTCATGTTTGTTCAGCTTCAACTGAATTGAACAGCACAGTAGTTTTTAAAGTAGGAAAATCTTACAACAGACCTGTGCAGCATTCAGCATATCATGGAAGGCAGCTCCCAAAGTCATTAATTTTGTTGCCAGCAGAGGAGAAGGGCAGTCGATTAGGTTCAGCTGGTAGCAGCTGCTGACCATGCCAGACACATATAGGTTGGCCACCTTGCATGCATGCATCTCCAGAACAGCATCTGCTCAGTCATTCCCAGTTGTTAGGTCAAGCAACAGTAGCTAAAAGCCATGGAATAAAGAGGAGCTAAGGGGAAGCGAGGCATCTCATTATAAGGACACAGAGAGATCGGGGAGTACCACAGAAGAGGGCACTTCAGTGGGATGAACATGAATGTATTGCACCCCAAGAGAGACAAAACCAGAGCAAAACAGTTTTCATTAGTTCTGCCATTCAAAGAATAATCTGGATCTGTTGGGTTTTTCCCTCAATCTGTTTCAATCCATCTACCTCCAGATCTCCAGCTGGACTTATCTTTGCTTGCAGCTCCTACGTACAAACCCCTATACAGGCAAAAAAGAGTTACAGATACGTATTTAATCACATGTGAAATGATGGATACAGGATAAGTCCATGATTAAACACATATGTATCATAAGCCAATGTTATATGTCATGCAAACTGATGACTTATGATAAATCATAGAATAGATGGTATATCATAGGTGACTTATGCAATAAGCCAATATGTTTATTTACATAAGCAAGTGCCAGTTCCACCTGCACACAAGTCGTAATTGAAAATGTGTCCCTTCGTTGGACCTACAAAAAGAATACATAAGGGCTCACATCAGGTGGAGGCTGCCTTTTCTTCACATGCTTAAGAAGAAAACATTTTGATGTTGATGAAACAGCAGGTCTCTTTTCACAACTTTGCAGGATGCTAACAGGTGTTTGCTGACAGCTTCCTGTAGAGAAAGGAGGACCTTTGTGAAGCACATGAGTACTTTCATACGTATGCAACAGATAGTACTGTAAGACCAGACACCTGCCAGCATGGCCACAAGGCAGAACCCTGGCAGACCTGTTCGCCCCTTAGGAGATGACAATATGTAGCCTGGTTTCCAGTACCTCCTGACATCCCTCTTTCCACTCAGTGCCATTCGCGATTTAAAACAATAAGAAAACCTATTGTATCCTCCCTCTCCAATACTGCAATGTTAGTAAGGTTTCTTATTTTTGCTTTGGAGGAGCAGTTTTTTTAAACAAAAGGTGGGGAGTGCTGCAGGAGGAAAGCCAGGCTCGGAGGCAACGCTGCTGCAAGCACAACAAACCCTTTGTTAGCTGCTGCATGCAGCCGGCAATGCAGCACTTGAGAAGCTTGCGTGGCAGCTCTGCAACTCCATCAAGCATCCTCACTGGCATCAGCCCATTTAAAAAAAAAAAAAGAAACAGTATTTGTCACCTATAACTCTTACTGCAGCAGAATTAAGCTATAATTCAGAATTTAAACCAGAATAGACAACCTGCTATTTTGCATGGTGCATAATGGTTCACCCATTTACCATTGCTTTCTTCTGTGAGTTGGGTTATGCAAAAAGAGAAAAAAAAATTAATTTTGAAGAAATTAAGCTACTAAGAATTCCGAAAATCTCTGATGCCTCTGCCCCAGGCTCCAGTAATGATAGTGAGTTGATTATATCAGATATGCCCAAATGATCATAATTATGATCTCAGATATGCCTAGATGTCGTAATGAACAGGAAAGAAAAAAGAGCTCAAAGTCCTTGCTACCCTAACTTAGGGAGGAAATTGTTTGATTCCCCAGCCAGATGGAAGATAGCAGCTATATAAAAGAGAGGACTTCCCAGCAGAGAAGTGGCCCAGTCTCTCCAAGGTTTTATAACTAGCCATGCCTGCCCCTAAGGCTTCAGAGAAAAATGAAATTAAAAACCCCAGAAATAACCTAGGGAATCAGCTTCTTGCCTTCTGCAGGCAGCCAGCTGTAGCCCTGAAGCATAAGATTGGGGTTTTTTTAGTCACTGTCTTAAAGCAAAGCTGAGCATGTGGAACATGTTGAGGGCAATGAGAGCTCTCTGTTCTGTTCAACAGTTTATAAAAGAAGGGAGTGACAAAGCACAAATACAAATTCACAGATGTAAAGATTGCACAGAACAAATTACCTCCGCTGCCATCCACAGAGATGCTTCCAAGTCTTTTCCCAGAGTCAGATTAAAGTGTATCCAATTGGATTAAATTCCTAGCAATGGCAAACTTACCACCTACCTACACTGGGAAATTATTCCTACGTGTAATCACCCTCACTGCATATTTATAATGATTGAATTTTTTGAGCTTTGATTTCCAACCATTGGATCTGTTCTGGTTTTTTTATTGCAAGACTGAAATCTATACTTGATTTAGTTATTCTTTTGTTCCTAATACATTGGTAATATCTTCTTATTGTCTTAAGCTCTACTGGCCAGTAATAATTCCTTATTACCTTTATTTTCTTTAAAAGTCATTTACATTGTGTAGATTCAATTTTCATTCCCAGTTATGCACCTCTTTTCCATACTTAACATTGATTTCTTGTTTAATTATCACCTTTGTGCCTTCTTTACTAGGCTAGCTTTCCTCTCCAAGGTAACTTACTTGTCTGCTCATTAAGGCACAGCCTTCAGAATACCCATCAGGATTTCCTTGAGAAGTCCCATTTTCTATTAAAACTCTCCCTTTTAGCACTCAGTTAGAGAAACAAGTTGTTCTGATGAACCAGTCAGTTTTGTGTTTCACATAATTCTGCCTGGTGCCAAAAGTTTGTTTCCACAAAGTAGAGGTACTGCAGTATCTCTGACTTTTTGGCAATCAGCAGCTGACACTGCTTGATGCATCACAAAGTCCAACACCGATTTATTTCATGCTTGATGGAGACATTTTCATATGGTGACTCTATCCTTGAGATTTTCCTAGGATTATATTTTTAGAAAATTTAAGGGGTTCTTTTTCCAAATGTTGTTCAGAAGAAGTCCTCATTTTGGATTAACTGATGGCAATACATCTTTTCCTCACACATTGTGAACAAGTCCTAGAAAGAGGTGCTCTCCCATTGCATTAGAATGTGTCCCTGTGTACTTGTTCCAAAAGCCCACTAATCTATGTTCTGCTTTGCTGTTAGTGTAATAGATGCAAAATTTGTGCCATTTTCATTCTAGACCAGAAATTTGAAATTAATTATCCTCATTTAAAATTTTGAAATTGTTGGGGTTTTTTTAAAATCATCTTTAAAAGATGATATGGAAATATTATTCCCCTTTAACATATTAATTAAATTAAAGTTATCATTGTTTTTCATCCTTTGAAATCTGCCAGTACAATATATTGATATGAGTTGATATGAGAAATGAACTGTATAATTTGTATTGTGCACATAAACTGCCAGTTGCCAGTGGTTTTGTGTGGTGATTTGTTTGGGTTTTTTCATTCTGATGCTTGGATTGCAAATCAAATAAGATTAGCAACGAATATTGATCCACTTTTTATTACCCAGTACATCAAACATTATACCCAAGTTGCTTTTGTTAAAAACTGTGGTACTTCAAAATATTTTTAGATATTTCTTGGCTCCTCTAAAACAAAACAAATAGATTCACTGTCCTACCACAAGTTACTATATTGTATAGATAAAGCTTTATGAAGTACAAAAAGAATAAAGAGGGCCAACTGCCTTTTCAATGCATAAAGTATTACAGTAAGCACCTTTTTAAAAAAAGTTAAATTCAGGTAGCCCCACTTGCTCACCAACATTGCCAAGGTGGAACCATTCAGGCCATGAGTAATCACTTAATTCCAGGCAAGTTCATTCACATCAAAGGAAAGAAACCAAATATAAAGACCTTGTATGTCATAAGAATCACACCGGAGTTGGACAAACAGTTTCTTCTCAAAGGTTATGGGGAATATCTGTGAACTTTTGCATTTCTGAACAGAGGAAGGGAGGGGACGGAGTTTAGTTACATCAATGTGTTCTGCCTCCATTCACCTTCACTGAGGGCTTTCTAAGATTCTGGTATAAACTTTGTCAGTAAACATAAATACAAACAATTTGCTGATTTTTGATGTCTTGTATGTTATGCCTTGAATTGTTGATAGGCATTTATTCAGTGCAATCCTATTTAAATACAAACCCTATATATTATAAGCTGTTTCCTTGAACACAGTAGGAAGCAAACAGCAGGAGACAGTTTCCTTACTCACAGCTTCAAGCATCTCTTTCTCAGGGTCACATTACAAGCAGACCTCAGGCTGATGGGCTTCCTTGCTCCCTTTTCTGTGCATATCTACAGTGCTCTGCCCTTTGCACACATCCACACAACCACAGTAAAATTGATCTCACTATTTTCAAGATATCAAAAAAAGTTCCTCAGATAGGCTTTACCATGACTAATGCACTGCCTGCTCTGGAGAGAACAGCTGAGGACTGGAAAACTATTTCTAACTAAAAGGAAATTTCAACATTTTGTTTCAGTGTGCTTGCACAACAGGCCTGAAACAGGTTCAGTGATGGGGTACAGCTGCAAAACCACACACTTGTGCTCTTCTAGAACACTTACCTAACCATTGCATGACGCTGTGCAAAGACCTCTGTATTCTACATTAATTACAAAATAGATAACTTACAGAGTTCTACTGGTAGCCAAAACCAGACTCATTCTTCCATTTGCAATGTTTCAACAGTGAGCTCACAGGAAAGACTTTTTGGACTAATTCTACCCAATATATTCAGTGAACACACAGGGCCATACTTTGATGAAAACAAAGAATCAGTACCAGAAAATTTTACAGGTGAAAAGTAGGAAATTAAGAAAATGGCACAGCCATGCTTTCTCATAACCTGCTTCATTTTAATTCATGCCCACATAACTGATGCATGCCTCATTAATAAAAAATTGGTTATGCATATTGAAACAAAAAGTAAACAATATTTACAAGAATGGAGACTGTATTTTGAACTCTAAAAGAAATCTTCACAGACAGAAAGAATATGAAGCAGGAGAGAAGCACTACCATTGCGTGCAACACTACCCAGGGCAAACCCAAATATTCTGGTTATCACAGCAATGTATCTCCTTGCTGCATCGCTCTAGTAAGACTGCCTTGAAAATGCATAATATTCAATGGAGGCCCTGGCCCTTATAAGGTATTTCTCATAAAGGGCTTGTTACAAGAAATATGAAAACCCAAAATTTCTCCATGCTTCAAAAGCAGCAAGGGGAGATCTTGCTTTTGTTCACCTCATGCTATAATTCTCTCATTGTTGACAGCCCTAATGTCTTTACTCATGAAGGATGTTTGAAAACTTGAAACTACAGGAAAAACTGGTGATACAGAAATCCTGCCTTACGGTTAGAAACTGAAGCACCTCAATGAGATTTGCTTAACAACTAAAGAGAGCTGAAGTGCCTTGATCCCAGCCTTTAAGTATTTTCATTGAATACAGTCCAGTGCTAAAGGCTTTTTTAATTCAGCAAAGATTGAACAAGTTAAGTCAAAGCTTAATTCAGACCACAAATAAAACACTTCACCTGAACAGTGATGTTGATATAGATGTGGTGGACTCTTTGTTCTGTGAACTCTTTAAATATAAATGAGACATCTTTCTAATGAAGTTCACCTTAGTCTTCAAGCAAGACACAGAGAGCGATGCTCTGTGGTCAGTGCTATGGCTGGAGTGGATTACATCACCAAAATGATTGAGCTCTTTTTGCCTTAAAGTCTCTGCAGCAATTACATTAAGACATGCTTGTAATTTACTTGAAGCACATTTAGAAAATAATTATTAGTGTTACTACACCCTTACTGACATACTGAAAATTATTTTTATGTAAATAGGCTACTTTTGTAGAGAACATTTTGACTACTGTCCTAGGATTCACATATTTAAGGAAGTACAATTTAACTGGGATATAGGAAAATTCACATATAGAAAATCCAATGGCTTATCTGCTTGGTGCTAGCTGTAGAAGTCATACCGAGACTAAAAAGTATTCAACTAATTCTCCAGTGTCCTATTTGCCTGAAACCCAAGCTACTTTTACGGGAGCTAAGAATCTCTAATATTCTACCAGTGTTTAGCTATTGGACATATTAGTTTATGAGGCTCAGCAAAGAATAAACCTTGCTTCTTAACCTTTTACTAAACGCCTCACAAACTCAAACGCTGGCAAGAGAATAAGAAAAAAAATGCACATGTGTGTTATAAGGAAATGTATATATTTATTACTCTCCAAATTCCCCAACCCTTGGTAACCATTGAATTTTCATTATTTTCGTTGATTTGATCAACTCCTTTTAGTTCAGAACATGAATAAGCTGAAAAGTGAAGAGCCAAAATAAAATTCCCTTTCATAAAGCATTTATCTCCATACAGAATTCACCAGCATAATTACACCCCTATAGTTCTGATGGTGTAAGTCCCCATGTGGACGCTTGAATTCTACAGGCGTTCATGAAAGATTAAAAAGCATCCAAAAGGTATAATTGTACCACTATAGTCTCTGGTAAATTTCCTCATATAAAGAAGACTTTTCAACATTGAATAAAAAAAGGTTATTTGGGAGGAAAAAAATAAAGGAAAAGTCCCTCAATTTTCTAATGTAGAAATATTATGAGGTTTTCTGGTCTTCAGTTACAACATATTATATAAGCATGCACAAAAAGAAAAAGATTACAACTATGAAAAAAAAGGTTCCTTGGATGATTCATTTTGACTGGCCAGTGGTCAAAGAACATTGACCTGAAATGATATCACAATTATTCAAGGTTATTTACCAAGGTTTGAGAATTTTTAAAGATCTGGGTAATTTTCCCTTTTAACATCATGGGTACAATTGATTTGTGGCATGTGTTCATCAGTTCTGCAAAGCAGCTTCTGTAAGCTACACTTAAGCAGCAAACTGGTTTGTGCCACTGTATAAAAATGGATCTGAGTTCTCAATGCCATAATGAGAGAGGAAATGACAGAATTACAGTAGGTTTTGTACTAGATGTATAAAAGATGAACATAATAGATCTGCTGTTATTCTGGTTCCTTCACCTTGTAGCTATATGGTTAGAAAGCACAACCTCCAGTGCTCAGATCTAAAATCCAGTTAGATTTTTTAAGTTTTATCTAACTTACAAAAAAAATAAACATATGAAGATAGAGGAGCTAATGGTTAAGGCATGCAAACAACTATAATTCTTTTAAGTAAAACTGTGCATAACGGCTGAAATAAACTAAATTTAACTCCACAGTTCCCTCAGGTTCTCATTATAGAAGTAAATTAAGGTTGTCTGGATGACTTTTAATGCGTGTTTTCTTTTTTAATGTATTTCGTTTTATTAAAGTGCAATATTTTCACTACATTTTCTCAGTTTCAATTTATTATTTTTTATAGCTAATGCACTTCTAAAATATTTTAACATTAATATTCTAATACATCTAACTTTTACATAATTTCTTGGCAGGGATTTTTCTCGGATTTCTTTTCTTTAAAATTATTAAAAATGTTTATACACGTACATTAAGAAATAACTACATGGATAATATGGTTTAGTAACCAAGGCATACAGGGTGAAATCAGCATATTGCTTTTCAGTGTCTTTGTATCATCATAATAGCATGTACAGTCAAAAGTCATGGAGCTTAACATTGATTTACAATTGATAATTAGATCAGAGATGTAAATTATTATGAGAGGACTCAAGACTTCTTTTGTCTGAGTCGCAGCTATAGCTAGGAATATTTAGGAGGAGGAACACCAGCAGGAAAATAAGTGAAAGCTTCAGTACAGTCACTCTGCACTGATCAAAAGTATAACTTAGTGGGTTAAAAAAATCCAAAACAGACAAAAAGTCAGGGGTGGGAAGGTAGCTGGGACATGACTAAAACCAGCTAAGTATTGAGAGAGCCTTAATTTGTTGTATGGCAGAGCCAAGTTCAACTCCAGGCCTGCTCTTTCTCCCTTCCAGAGGCACAGCCTCATCGCTGGGCCAGTCTCATTGTTCCAGCAATGGATGCTGGAGCATTTCTTAAAAGATGCCACACACTCCCAGGAAAGGGGAAGGCGAGCATCCTACCCTCAAGCAAGAGGGCTGCTCCCTGACTAGCTGAGGTCTGATAGCTCAATGGCCGGCCCGGAGTTGTTGACCCCACCTTGGTTACTCAACATATCACATAATTAGTCACAATGATATGGTTAATGGATTTTTTAATTTTAATCTGCATTTCTTCAACTCTAGACCTATTAATTTTAGTTCTATGCTGAATCTGAAGTCTGTACTGCTTACAGAATCTGTTTAAAATAATTTTATTGAAGCACTGGGTGGTGGTGTACAATTAGTGAGCATCCATCTTACAGTCAAAGAGAAAATAAGGTCAAGAGAATATATAAATCAGATAAGATGCCTTTGCTTTTTGTACAACACAGATGCTATGGCTCAGAAGGGGAAGCTATTCCTCTATCACCTTTTAGAATTTAAAAAGTATACTTTAACAAATCTTTTTGTAGCGATTTAAAGCACTTTTTTTAATGGACTACTAGGGTACAAACATATACTCCTCTGTACAGTCCAGCAGAGGGGCAGATTCATTTTCTTCCTCCTGCTGCATCCGTGATAAAGGCTACCTTCAGGATTCAATGAACACTACTCCAAAGCCTCCTTGCTCAAAAATTTCCAGAGTCTCCTTGGGTCTCCTACCTTGTCTCCTACATATGGTCAGACTAGAGTATACAACTCTTTAGAACAGATTATTCCACCATTGGAATCACCACACAGTTATTCTTAGCATAAATCAGTTACATGAGTTTCTGGAGACCTATCCAATGATCACTGAGATCATTCCTTATGTGCCTCCTACACCACAATATTCGGGTACATAAATATACACTGAACATTCATGCAATTAGTAGAGATGTCTCATACATTCTTTAAAGAAGAACCCAAACTTACTCCTAGAGCTGTGAATAACACCTTCATGTTTGGTAAATAGCAGCAGCTGCAGCTGCACAGTGCACAGAACAGGAGATGAGAAATACTGCATTTTGGTTATAGCTGCACAAACTGCTGCACAAACTCTTCTGTTCACAATACATAGGAAAAACAGCAGTAAAACCTTAGCATTCTCTATCCTTAGAATTTTAGTTATGTTCTAGTAATGTAATCAAATTAACCAGCCATATTATAAGGGCTGATAAAAACAATATCTGATATGCAAGTGCACCAGCAACAATGCAAGCTTTAAAACCTTACAAGGCATTTTGAGAATTAAACAGAGATTGACAGTATCTCTATTTTGTAGTGCCAAATTTTTGAACACTTTGCATTTGTCATGAAACATATGATGGTGTTGGCAGCAGTTCCTAGTTAGCACTGGTCCCCTTTGTGAAAGCCACTGCCTAAACAAAGAACTAGATATGGTCTCATCCTCAACAAATTTGAAGTGTCTCTGTTCCACCGGTGAATTACTGCTATCCTGGACTGTAGGTGGAAAGTGTACAGCATTCTGAGGCACACAGAAAATAAGCTCTTAACAGTTTTTTAGGCTGTACACACGAGCCATTCTATCACTTTTCAGCAACTCTAGCTTACATTATATCTACAGACTTACAGTAAGATGAGATAGTCACAGTATTTAAACCTTCAAACAATCTACGCTGAAAATCTGCCAGCCTCCTGTTCCCCAGAACGTTTCATCTCAGCTAAAAATTATCAGTTCAGAGGGAAAAGAGCAAAGAGGTATACAGCTGACTGTAATGCATTCCACCAGACAGCCTTTATGAATTTTTTAGCTGAACTTTCTTTTGTCCTTGTTGTTCTTGCCAACCACATGCAGAACATTTTAGAGACAACAGCAATTCCTCGGAGGTTTACATGCACTATTCAATTCCCGACAATAAAAAATAAAAGAAAACCCTTTTTCTCAACTCAGTTTCATCCATATTTTCCTTCATCCTAAATTACAACTAACATTCAGCACTTGCACTGCATAGCTGAGAAGCTAGCAGAAATTGCCACATTCAATTAGCACAGCAGAAGCAGCAAACTAGAAATAGGATTTCATTCACTTTAATTCACTAGTTGGTTGCCATAAATACTTGTCTGTAAAACATGGAATTCTGAATACTCCACAGACATTATTTTCCTTTCATGAAGATGTTTGTTTACTTTGGCAGTGATTCTCTTGGGAGAAACTCTAATGACTTCCACTACCAAAAAAACCCCAAAACAAAAAGAAACAGAAACTGCCACTAGCAAGCAAGAAAATATTAGTCTAATGTGCTGGTTAAACTCCAGGGCACAAAGGAGAAAAAACAGAGTAAATCACTGCTTTGCATTCTTGTGACCAGAACCCATATACTTCAAGTCCAGCAGGCAGCACAGCTCTCATGATGTAAGTCGGGCTTTGAATAAAGGAATAAAGCTGCCCATCTCCTGTGAATTTTAAGATTTTTATCCTTAAAAACAAACAAACAAACAAAAACATAATGTGGGATTGGGAATAAGAGAACAAAGCAAACCATCTCAATCCCCGGTGTTTTTTTCTCCCCTGCTTTTAATTTCATTTCAACACACAGTAATCTAACAAAAGCTTTTTTTACCCACCTTTGCTATGTTTGGATTATTAATATTTTGTCTTTTAATGAGAAAAAACACTAGGAGAAAAGATGAGCTACTGTGATTCAGTGGACTGCTCACTGCTGAAAAAGACTTACCTACCTCCTTCCTAAGGATGCATGATTATTATTTTCAGAGTTTAAAAAAATCAAGAACAGAAAAACAGTGAATGAAGCACATTGATATAAATCTACAGATCTATTTTTCCTGGGAAATGTCAAACCTCATCATTTGCTTTTCTATATGAACAACCTGTAGCCCCAGACTATTTACCATGTTTCCATGGGAGGAAAAAGTCATTAACAAAAATCAACTTTAAGGTTAAGAGGAAGCAGCACTAGCAAAAGTAGGAGAATCATGTATTTTAGTTACCACTCAGAGCAATGTGCTGTTCCTGGAATGCATATGCAAGCCTGTTTTCAAGTTTAAACTGAGAAACAAAGTAGATACATGTCACAGACCACAGGACAGCAGACTGTGTACTTCCCTAAACAGCCTGATCGTAGGGAAGACTGAGCAGATCTCTTGGCAGAGTCCTTGCAAGCAGTGCAGGACAGACAGAGCTACCTAAACACAGATGGCTGACAAGGAGCCCAGGAAAAGGAGAAGATATGTAAAGGGAGAAGGAGACGTAAAACAGCAAAGAGAAAACAAGAAGCTGATTTTAAAAACCCTGATTTCATTTTTGTTCTGGGTGGGGTTTTTGTTTGTTTGTTTGTTGGGTTTTTTGGTTGTTGTTGTTGTTGGGTTTGGTTTTGGGGTTTTTTTGTTTTGTAGCTGTAGAGCTTTGGAAAAGAAGTCAAACAGAGTAGTAAATCACTGTAAATGGTGAAAGGCCTACAAATATTGTGGGCTGGGGAAAGAGCAATTTGTTGCATTACAAGCAGCCAATGAGTCTCTGTGCTGAGCCTCTCCACAAAAGGTTTTTTGAAGTCAGTACTATCTGTAACTACATTTACTTTTAACTGTAACATGAAAAAAAAATCATCAAAAAAGCTGGTTTTAGTATTGGAATGAAAGCAAAGATACTTTTCATGTGTACATCTAATTGCAGCCCATATTCATAATCACAGCCACGGTGATTTTCCAACTAGCTAACAGGAGGGAAACAGCAGATTTTAGCAGTAGTCAGAGCTATTTTCTTTTGTTTATGTTAGGCTCCTGATATTCTGGTGTTCATTTACAAAATGAGGAAGTGCTGAAGTAACTTCGCATACACATAAAGTCTATGTACTAGATCTAAATTTTTGTCAGTTTCATGATTTATTGTGTGTTCACAAGAAACTGTAACACTTGTTAAGTGGTGTCTGATCAGGAAAAAGTGTGGATCCTACCCCCAAGAACACTTTTAAAAGAAGCTAAATCCACAGACCTCTGTGAAGTGGACAGCATCTCAGTATAATCCCATTCAGCTATTATAACCACTTAAGATTTTTTTGTTCAAGCAGAAAACTAGAACAGTAAGCCAAAATCCTTTCTCATATAATAATATCCTGTTGCTAAGGTGGACCAATAGCAGATGTTATGCTTCTGGGTTTGTGAAAGGAAGGAACTTAAGCTATGCATGGTAATTTCTAGAAGAGATGATAACCAATCAAGGGCAAAACTCAGAAGCCACTACCTTGATGATCCCTTTCAAGTCAAATGGCAGTGGCAGGAGCTGCTCTGTAATCCTTACAGTTTATTTTGTCTTTATATAGTGCTATTTTCTATAGTTTATTGTGATTTGTCATTATATTTTCTCTTCTGTAGCACTGCCGGTTCAATTTGCCACACAAAATTTAGCACCCAGTGGATGATGCAGAACACCAGACAAATCAGACGATCATTGTCTTTCAGGCACCAACAAAGCCAGGAAACCTGTCAGCCCCAGCTCTGCCACAGGTGGAGGTCTCCCAGGTAAAGTTGATGTCTGGCACATTTGTTGGAATGTATACACAGAAGCAGGTTGATTAATGGCTGCAAAACCCATAACTTACGTATATTTGGTTCTACCGTACTGACAGCAACATCTGTTTTTTTCAATTTACATATTATGTACGGTGATATTGCATATGGCTTGGCATTTGTAATGTTTGTTGTCTAGTCTAAGGAACTCATCCCAGCTCCACAACTCTCTGGCTTCTTCAAGTCATTCAGATGAGGTGGGGCTCTGCCAGCATGCTCTCTTCTTCGGGCAGTTTCTCTTCAGTAACAATCAGGGAACACAAAGTCCAATCATCCCAGTATACCCTAAGGTCTGGAAAGGCAGATTTGGGGAGTTCTTGTGTTGTAAATGTTTGAGGTACCTGAAGGAAGCATTATACCTGTTTGGCTCGTTCTGACATATTCGTTTACGCATCTGTTTTCAGACGCTATTAGCTTACAACTAGCCTAATCCAAAAAAGCTCTCAAGCTTTCCCTAGAAAGGGGCAGCTAAGATAAATGAAAGCAATAAGGAATCAAGGGATTACAGGAGAGAATAAAACATTAAAGCAAGAAGGTGTGAAGGTGAAATGGTCAAAAACCAAGAAACTTGGAAGTGGAGAGAGAAAGCAAACTGCCAAGGGCAGTCCTCAGCACTTCTTGATGGCACCAAGGTGCCAGTTAAGAGACTTAATTTTGTGGAGGAGAAGCCAGAAGTTGTGGCCTGAGCATACACCAAGGGGTCTCATATCTGAGGCAGAAAAGCCTGAAGGATTCTTGGTTTGACTCATTCTTGCTTGTATCCAGAGTGAAAAACTGTATGCCACAAGACCAAGGAGCACCAAAAACCTACTGGATTCTGCAGCAAGATAGCCAGAATCTTTCCTCATAATCAGCAGAGAGAGAGATCAGGTTTCTCCCTCTAAAAGTACCTGCATCAGGGTAGGCTGAATCATCCTTTGGTAGCACCTGTCCTGTGTTTGTACAAGATTAGGTAGCTAAAGCAGAGCGAACACTTCCTTTTCACATGGTTAAAAATAGATGAGATTCTCCCCATGAAATTTGTTTTAACAAACACACCTATTAGGGTGGGTGGTTAACATGGTAGAGATAAGCTGGCATGAAGGATGTGAGTGCTCCTGTCTTTAGGTCAATTTAAAAAGGCTACTCACATATGCCAAGATGGATGTTTTGAAGGAAGAATTGCTAGAATTTGGGCTTGATTTAAAGGTGATGAAAGGAGAAGCTGACCACTCACAAAAAAACCCTCAAATGAATGAGTTCCTACGCACTTGTAGAAATAGGCAGCTGGTTATAGGACAGACACAGAGCAGCATTGCTTCCACCCTTGCTAGATGCCTGAGAACGCCCCAGGTAGAGGGCAGCTTCTGTTCAGGCTTGCACACAACTGAACGTCAGGTGTATGACATGGACTCAAAGGGAAGCCAGATGCTACCAGTTCTGCAGCTCACCAAACTAATGTTTATGAGGACTGTTCTGTTAAGCAACTCGCTACCCAGAGAGGGACCATTACTTGGCCGGCAACATTTACTCCACATGTGATCATCTACAGGGCCTTGGTCTGCACTCTGGATTTTTTTTAACCCTTGTAAAACAGGCGGCTGCAGAGTTCCTGAAACAGATGCCAATATAATGAATAATTCTGGAGTGCTAAGCCATAATACAGCAAAAATAAACATGTATCAATTATTCTTCTATGCTGCAAATGTGTTGTCATCCTAACTCTGCAAGATGGTCATGGATACCCCAATACATATACCCACACAGGTTCACAGTCACATCAGAGATGACTGCAAATGCCAAACCCATTCTTTTCCCCCTCTACATTTTGTATGTATATAGCAAACCCACACAGATTTAACAAATACGAATTGTTACACTGGGTCAGACCAAAGGTCCAGGGGGCAGGCAAGAGCGCAGCCATGCACTCTCTGACATCGGGCATGGATGGATGCTTAGAGAAAAGTACAACAGGTCAAGCACATAATGACACTTCCCCTGTGTACTCACACATTCAACAGCTGTGTACTAATTCTTTCACTACTGAGCTACAGCTTTTCCAGAGCACAAAAGGAGCTCCCTTGTTTTAGTCTTTTTAGGGGTATATTCATCTCTATCAGCAGTATATTTGTATGTGCCAAATTATTTATTCGTTTGTGCTTCCAGTGGATGCAAAGGGTAAAACCCCACCTTTGATACCGGAATACCTCAGAAGGCACCACCTCAAGCCACCACACCCAAGCACGGGCTATGTCCCAGCTCTCGTGGGTGTCTAAGAGCCCAAGAAACAAGGCCGGCTGGCAGGCCCTGGGCGGGTGGGGACGCAGGGGTGACCAGCCCAGGCTCCCGGGAGCTCTGACACCTCTCACTGCCCCACCCGCGTACGCCCGACCGCGGGGCGACATCGACAACACGGGCACACGGCGGGGGCGCGCCGGGGGGGCGGGGCCNNGGGCCAGGCGCGGAGGGGGTGGGGCCTCAACACACGGCCCGTCTCGTGCCGCCGCGCTCGCGCTCCACCGGCCCCGCCCCGCCCCGCCCGTGGCGCGCGGCCGTGCGTCAATGCAAATGAGCGGCGCGCGAGGCGAAGGGGCGGGCGCTCCCCCCGCACGGCCCCAC